>JAPZEA010000007.1:10916500-10926999 GCA_029783685.1 Heniochus monoceros
TCCTGGGGGAAGACACTTATTTGAATGAGCATACATGTGTTCGTCTGTATGTTATTGAGTCTGTCCAAGCTTTCGTGTGTGTGTGTTGTGGTTGGGTCGTTCTGTTCATAGCCAGTCAACCCTGTCCCACCCTGCCCCTCGTCCACATCCACCCCCTTTTTACCTTTCTTTGGCTGTCCTCTCGTCAGTGTCAACTTAGAGTCAGTGACTCCACCACGGAGAGTTCATGATAACCGCCCACTTCTTAGAGCTCCATCCTCACATGAGAGGAGCGCCAATCACAATATGTATTAATTAATTAGAATCCATTTTTAGTGATTAGTGTTTGTTTAAGTATAACACCGTCAGAACTTTTCTTTCTCTCTCTCTCGGAAAAAGCAAGTTTGGCATATGTGACATACGGCCTCTGTAATGCAGGATTCCTTCAAGAGGCTTGCATCCTGATGTGAGATGACATTTATTCTAAAAGCATTTTTCTTCAAGGATTTTAGAGGAATGAGTGGAGCAGCTAGTCCAGGCGCTCTACGCATTTTGCCAAATTGGCATTTGTTTCATCTTCCTCATTTAGGTAATGCACTTTCGAGATTTGTTGTGAAAGCAGATTAAGGTTGAACTGAGAACTCTTATGGTGCTCTCGCATCGGCAAAAAAAAAATAGAAGTGGCTTTCACTTTGCATAGTAAGCCAATAGTGGAGAAAAGCAGATTCTCAACTTTAGCTGATGGCTAACGGGCACACTTGAGCTTACATCACCTCACGTCTCCGCACTCATACAGCAAAATAGTTTGATTTGTGTTTCCAAAGTGACTAATTTTACAGGTAAAATGCATGCATGCCTGTTTTTGCTGCAGAATTTTTACTTAATTTTATGTTATTGTCGCTATACGTTGGAATCCTTGACTCTTCCTTCCCAGCGCTATTGGCCAGGAGCATGAGGTGCTGCTCCGTGACAAGCTGAAGGAGAGAAACCTTTCCTTTCTAGGTAAGCCATCTCTTGACCTTGTCGTCACATTTCTGAAGCCGCTCTGCTCATGGGGGTGTTGCCTTTTTGTAAGCTCAGGAAAGGAAGACCTGGACATGACTGATGCACTGGATGTTATCTCCTATTGATTTGCTAGCAGCAAGGGGCTGTTATCAAATATCCTCGGTTGTTTATGCACCAGCTGTATGAATATTTCAAGAATAAAAGCTTCAAAGGTCCGTTTTAACGTTTCATTAGATGTAATGTTTGGTCCTCTCGGGTTGCTGTTCAGTTTTCTTGTCTTTTTGTTTCCAAAAATGAGTGAACAAGGCCAGATTCTATTTACACAAGTATTATGTTGGCACCATTCTTTGAGTGGAAAGACTTTTTGGGGGGTTAGTGTTTAGCAAAAAGAAACTCCTCATACTATGTGGTTGTACTTTCTGATTTTTAACCAGTTGCGTTTTGTAATAATAGAATGTCCCCTTTCCTAACACCATTGTCTTGTTCCAATAATATTAAATCAAGGTAGAGTCTCCAGGTGTGAAATTGTGAAATAGAATTTTGAACCCTCCCTTCCTACCATCACCCCCATCCCATCACCATCCCCTAGGTCAGATGAGTGATGAAGGGTAAAAGTCATTCCCTCTGCCATTAAGACCGTATCATTTATTTGGACCTGCAGTGCTGACCTTTCCTCAGAGCTGTGCAGAGGACTGTTCTAAAACTGTCAGAGTTCGGGCGGCACGAGGGCCACTGAGGCAGCCTCACCCCATCTGATAAATGGATTGGAAATAAGCTACCCAACAGCAGGGATGGCCCATTAATTTTAATCAAAGGTGATGTAAAAAGGCGATCAGAGCCACATGACAATGTCAACAGCCTGGTAGGTACGAATAGAGGCTTCCATCCTACCAAATACACATCTACACCCGCCTTACCACACCCAGGATGCCCCTCTGTACCCCCAGCCTCTGGCAGCCTCGCTGACCTCACTCAGCTCTCTCTCTCTCCCCCCGTGGCTGATGCTACCTCCTCACCACTGACACCGCCACCCTCCATCTCTCCTCAATTCCCTTCCATGCCCCATTAGTTGAGCTTGGCTGGAGACAAAGAGGCAGGCCCTTGGAACTGAATGACCTGGTCAGCCTGAGATTTAATGGAGAAATCAGGTGTTGTAGGGATAATGGCCGAAGCGCACCAGAAGTCAAGGACAATGGCTGCGGCCTGTGCAGGCAGGGGTCAGGCTTACAGAGGCTATAATGCCAACCTTGTCCCCTTGCTGTATATTTTATAATGCTCTGGCAAACTGCAAACTGGGGAGCAGCTCTGTAACTGGGCTTTACAGGTTTTTGTGCAACAACAGCGAATATGTGACAGGTTTTATTGTGCTTGCTGTCCTCTACGGTTAGCCCTTCTTTGCTAACGCTAAGGGGTTTTGCTACCAGGTGCAGGCTGTAGGTTACCTGCCCGTGATTGCCGTGACTTGTTCAGTGAAGATTATTGCAAAGAGTCAGATGTTCAAATTCTGCACTTTATCTCCTGTAGATGAAAACCAACTCAGAGCTATGGGCTACGACAAAACACCTGATATCATCCTGGAGGTTCCCATTGGTTAGTATTAACATTACAGATGTAAATATTTTCTATGAAATAACTGCCTGTTAACTTCAGCTGCCTTGTTTCAAAGAGGATTATGCAGTTGTCAAAACACTGTAATGTAAATGCCAGATCAGATGCCTGATTTTTGTGAATGACGGGGGGAAAAAAATAAGAAAATGCCACCTGTCCCTTCTGGATTTGGCGGCTTTCTTGTTGCTGGTTTTCTTAGTGTTGCTGTTTCTGTTTATGAAAAGCTGTGGAGGGACACATTGTACACTGGATTGAGAGCAAAGCCTCGTTCGGAGACGACCACAGCCATCGCACGTATCTCAACGAGCAGTTCTGGAGCTACTGGAACAGGTGAGTGTGTTCTGTTTTTATTTGCTTTATCTAAAAGAATCATAAAATGATGCAACTCCCATTTTCCCACTGTGCATTTTTTTAGAACCACTCATATATCCATCCAGCATCACTAACCACTTCCTCCCTGGCATAGGACACACTAACCACACACTTCCATGGCTGTACATCTGTGCATCACACCACTTCCGCATCCACTCCTCTCATTGGAGCCTTTCACAGCCTGTGAGCTTGATTGTTCCAGAGTACACATATTGTTTGGGAAGGGAAACGGGTGATTAATCCTTTGCATCTGTTGTCCTGAGAAACTCTGGACAGGAACGGGCCCTCGTGGTCTGATCCTGGGAGCACAGAGGTGTGTTTATGTGTATGCTCATGAATGTGTGTGTGTGTGTGTGTGTGTGTGTGTGTGTGTCAATGCTAGAAATGAATAAGATGCACAAAATACATATTTAACTCTTTGTCTCTTGAAAATGTCAGTCACAGTTTCCGTTGCCAGTCCACATGTGCTGGAGGATTTCAGTGTCCTGGACAAATGGAGAAATTCCAGTCAAACCTTATTTTCCCATGTTTTTGTGTCTAATGGGGAACAGTTTTTGAAGCTGGTCCAGTATTGAGTGAGAGCGTTGCAACAGGCAGTGCGAAATGGGCTGCAATGTACTTCCCTCAGGGCATTTGTGCACCATCAGTTTCCGTCCAATAGAAGTGTTTGTTTTTGCCACTGACGGGCTTAGATTGTTTTTCTAAGTGTCTGACAATATATGGAAAGGATCCCTACAGAGATGCCTTTTTGTTAAAGAGTAATATCCTTTTTGTTTAACCAGAAATGACTGCTTTATCCCGCTCGCCAAAGCCACCAGACTCCATTGACAGAAACAGTAATTTTATCATCGTAGAACACACTTCATTCAAACTCAACAGAAACAAAATAAAACTCACCGGAACCTTCTTGGATAAGCTTTCTGCTGTTCCAGCAATCACCTCCAACTCTGGTTTGGTTGAAATAGACTCTGAATTCACCGTGTTAGACCGAGTGACCATATCAGAAGAGGGGCGAGAGGGAGGGCGGACATCAGAGAAGCTGCAGGGGAAAACAGCATGAAGAGCCAGAGTTTTTTCACATCTAACTGGGGAATCATTGTGACCGGAGAGATTTAAATGTGTCGGACTTCAACAGATTTCCCCTGTAAAAGAATGGTAATTACTGAATAACGGAAACTCTGGTCCCAGCCAGTGAATAAATTAGACAGGTCACCCTTTCCCTATTAAATGCCAGCAGAATTGGCTGTCATACAAGTGTCATCAACCATTATCCAAATCATTTAGCACAATACTCAGTGTTATATTGCCTTAATTTCAAACTGAGGTAATCAGGTAGAGCCACTTTTGCATTGATGCACGCACAGAGAAAAGAGTAGGGGTCGCTCGCGCTCGGCCGTCACATCAATGCCTTCCTTGGCACGAGGGTCCGGTCACAAAGTTGAAAAGACGCCCACGCTGCCTCCGCTGGCCTCGCTGCAGCCCCGGCCCCCCTCAGCCGTGACGGCCAGCTGACATGTTGTGACATGGTGCTGCAGCGCCAGGAGGTTCCAGACCCCCAGGCGCAGCCGGACTTTCTCTCTCTTTGTTTTTGTTTTCTCGGTGCACGTACAGTCCCAAAATCGGGATCAGACTTCTGGGTCTGTCGAGAGCACAGCACAGACAGAGAAGCTGTTTATCGTGAATGAATTTTCATGTTTTTTTGAATGCATTGTTCTCCAGCGTTAAACAATCGCTCTATTGTCTTCATGTCAGAGATTAGATAGCAAAATGCTTATTTATATGAAGGTTTTCCTGATATAGGTAACTGATATCCAATCAAAATAGCTTTTTGTACTTATTCTTGTTCCTTATTCTTATTCTCTATTTTAGAAAACAATAAACAAATTGTTAATTTTGGAATGATAACCCTTTCATACTGTGGATTTCTGGGGAGGCTCCCTATCCCACAAATGATGAAATATGAAGCTGTATTTTAAGCAATAACATCGAACACAGTTTTTTTTAAATATGTAAAGTCTTCTTAAAAACTAATTGAAAGAGAAATTGTGGTTCCACATGCAGAAAATGCTTCCCCTGCCTTTAAATGACTGACCTGCTGATTTCCCTCAGAAGCTTTCAGCAGAACAATCATTTGATTTTCAGGGAAGGTGACTCATCCAATATCGCCGAGCAGTTAAAATGCGAGATATGAGGTCAAGGTCGTAATAAATGGTGTGTTTTATTTTCTCAGAGTAACATGGTTTTATTTGGAAATGGTCTGCTTCCAGAAGAAAAAGCTCTGTCATTTTTTTCCATCTTTTTTTTTTTTTTTTACTATCGTTGACATCAGGAACTGAAAGCCACTGAGGCGTGAATTTAAAAACCGTCCGATCCTTGATGGTTACCATCTTTTTTAGGCCTCATTAAATGTCGCTAAGATAGTCAGTGACAATAAAAGGGTTTGCTTAAGCTCCAGAAAATTCCTGGGCTGTGTTTGATGAGAGAGATTGCTGCTTCAGTCAGTCAAAGTTAAAATAATGTGAAAAGGAACTCACTTGATTAGCACCTCGGGCAGCATGACATGAAGATCAGATGTCTCCATAAATATTTCACCGTGTAAGTCAATGGTCTTTCTTCGTTTGGATTGAACAAAGTGTTATTAATTTGTCTTTGGTCTCCCTCTTTGGTACTCATGGCAATAGTTTACAATAGGTCATAATATCAGAATACTAACAGACTGATTGGGCGGTTAGGGTTAGTCTGAGCCTTACATATTTGCCAACGGGTGTCTTTCATTGATATTCACTGGGGCGGCCTTGTCTGATTGTATTAAGGAGCTGACAGAGTGGATTCCATCATGTCAGCCAGCAGCGCGGTCGCATAAACATTGTTGTGTCAAAAAAGAAAAAATGTCAGTCCCTTCAGACCCTACCTTTTCCAGCACCCTTGTAATTTTTAATTGACATTTACTGCTGACATTTGAAAATGTGCCTCATCGTTCTCTTATTGTTAGACCTTATGCATTATCATCTGAGGTACGAGTGTGTGCGCGCGCTCTGCATGTTTGTGTATGTCTGTAAAGTGAGGGCAGTGAATTTGGGGTCAGCACTTTGTAGTCACAAAACCATAAACCGGTAGAGAAACGGGGGACAGGAGAGTGATGGGGTGACATCATCCTCCTTTCACTTCTCATTAGTTGGTTGCGGTTCTTGAGACGAGCCCTGAAGGGCCGATGTTTAGGGTTTGTGTCCGTTCCTTCATTGCTCAAACTTCAGCGCTCGACTCCAAACCTTTTCTTTTTGACTGCCCTTGGAATCGCACTGCAGTGTTTGTAATTACTTCATTGCCCCTGATTGACATTTCCAGTGATTTGCTTATTTTTCATGAATTCCCTCTTTGCTTTAACTGAGCCGCTTCACCCATTGCGTGTGTTAATTGTTCTTGGTTTGCCCTCGAGCGCTGCTGAGTTAGCTATTGGGACATGTTTTCGTAGACGGAAAGAAAAAACATAACTAATTTTCCCTCCAAAGCCCTCACCAACTGCATTTATCATCCAAACAATAGTCTTGCCAACACACTAACCCCATAATGAACCCCTCTTCAGTGGAGTGAGGGGTAATGACGCTTCACCTACAATGCTCCCAAGAAAAAAGATAAAAGGGGGGAAAAATGGAGAGAAAAAAAAGTCTTCTGCAGAATCAAACGGCGTGTTCAGGCCCAGTGCCTGGATGAGATGGCGAAGCAGCAGCTATTGGTGTCTTCCAGCCATCAATCTTAGCTGGTGGCGTTCCAGAGCCAGCGAGCCCTCTGCTCTGACGGATGTTCAGATAATTGAGTTATCCATCTCGCCCAACTATCAGAGTTGCATAAAAATTATTCACCTGCTGGTGAATATTAAACACATAATGAGCCTCTTGTGTGTTTTAGGAGAAGTGGGTAAGGTTAAACACAGCATGTAATGAAATATGGACCCTTGTGTGGTGCCACCTTAGCTGCCCCTCCTTGATTATGGTGTACTTAAATCAATTATGGTTGGCAAAGTTCCTTCTGTAACTCTCTGAGCAGCAACTAAAGTTCTGCCCTTGTGCTTGTCTGTTTAGTTTGTGTTATCAAATAATTGATTCAGAATACATTCAGATAATGCTAATTATTTGCTGACTTTCTGAATATTTCTGCACTTGAATAATTGTGATTTTTTGGCCGTTGCTTATTGCAAATTTCAACCATGCTCCTGTCATGATCCCTGCGTGGTTTATTTGCTTAATGTGTTGTTGTCAGTCTGCAGAGTCCCTTTGTAAAGGCTGCGCATCTGGAACGGAGGACAAAAGACACCAGAGAAGTTTTGATACTTGATGGATGGATAAATAGATGCATCTATAGATCAATGATTGGTCCTCATTGTCAGGAGTGCGTGTATCAAAAAAGAGACAAAACAAAAATCAGTCAAAACATTAACATCAGATCAAAGCACAGTCTCAAAGAAAACATAAAAAAAAAGGGTTTCTCTTAAACTGATTTGCATTTTTATTTGTCCAGTCTCTGCTTGTTTCATAGTCTCACTGCATCTCTTCTCTGAGAGAGTCCACTCTTTATTAATTTGTCAGATTATGAGGGATCTTTGAGGCCCTTAATTGCCCTCCATGCAGCACTTGTGTACCATGAAAGAATCAATAGAGTAAATCAGAGTATACTCTTCACCACAAAATAGCTTTTCAGCAGCAAAACTACTTTGCGCCGTGCTGTAGCGCATTAAAAGGGAAAATGTAGAGTTAAATAAATGGATTCAGAGTCCGTTCTTCTCTTCTTCGCCTGTTTTCCCTCCCCCATATTCCGCCCAGTCCAACACAATGGACAGCCTGTGTGGAAATGAGCGTGGACGCCAGCGCACCCCCTCCCAAAGTAAATCAGCTGTGAGATTCGTAAACTGCAAATGTGTCAGAGTTGAAAATGTTAGCTCTCTTAATGGAGGCTTGAAAAGGTTAGATCTGATAAAAAGCTGTCAGCCGTCTACAAAAAATGATTTATAGCAATATAATGGGACAGTATGCCTCATTTCTCTCCCATATGAAATGGGGGTTAAGACTTTTGGGTTTGCCATTATACATCATCTGGTTTGACCACTTGGAAATGTGTTGAGACTCGAATGCACGCACATGCGTTGTGTTTCATCTGGCTCTTTTGTTTTAGTAATTTTGAAAGTCATGGCCTGTTGTAATGTGGATAATTTATGTCCTCCCATAATTACCAGCAGAACATTCCCATGCTCCAAAAGTGCATATCGATCTCCTTTCAAATCTGTTTTGCGCCTGTGAGATCAGTGCTTTGTCCTTTGTTGCATCACGTTTTTGTTGCATGTAATGGAAGCAACACTGCAATGAATGAGGAAGTCATAACTTTGAAGACTCTCAGCAGACTGTTCCTTCATCACTAATCTGCTCGCTGACACCTTGGCTAATGAATAGACAAAAATCTGATTTATGTGATGTTTTATATTAGTTGACACAGCTGCAATTAGACATCTTGAGGTCTTTGCGAACTTTTTCCAATTATATCTGGAACTGTATGCTGTAGATTTCACAGCTCAAATTGCACGTTAATTCTGTTATATTCTCAGAGCGTCAATCCATCTGCGACATGAAATTAATTTTTTGATTCAAGATATTGTACGTCGCCGTGCTTTTTTTAATGGACGTGTCCATCATTTTTTGTTGAACTTTCCAAAGCAGTGATGACAGGAATGCTTAATGAGCGGAGTGTAATGAACAATGTGTTGTAGACGTAGTGTTGTAGATTGAGTCCGGCTGATAAACCTTTAGCTTCTGCCTAAATGTGCCGTTTGCTTTTAAAAATCTGATGGTTAAATAGGAATTAAGGCATTCGCTCATATTAAGAAATACTTGCATGCGCATGTAACAATATGTGTTTGCTTCCAAGCAGCCTGGTTTTGTGGCCCTGTTTAATGCAGTAGCAGCATAAGAGTAATATAAGCCGCCGCCGCGGCAGCAGGGCCATCATAGAGCCAGAGCAGATAGGGGATGTCACCTGAGAGAAGGCGCCCACAGGTCGTGGCTGATCCGATGAGGTCGGACATTACAGGGCCATCCCCGAGGACAGGTGCTGGCGCTTCTAGGGTGACAACGCGACACCTCCAAGACCTGTGCCCTGCCACACTTTCCCCCACCTCCCCGTCCGAGATGTGCACAACAAAGGAAGGAGGGAAAACTGCAATAGTGGCTGTTAAAGAATAACTGATCTGCACTAGAATCAGTGATTAATCATGTAAAAAGCGGCATTAGTGCTGTCACAGCTGTATGTGCTCCCTGTGCTGTCTGTCCCTATTCCTCTCCTGTCTTCTCTAGCAATGCCCAGGTGTGCTAGTCTGATTTCTAAATGATTTGCACCTGGCCTGGGACTGAGGTGCTTAAAAGCTCCTGTGCATCAGAACGCAGAGGCTTCGGGTGTGGGTGGACTGCTGTTCTTGCTGCCTCTCAGCCTGACATTTTGAGATACTGTTGTGTTTTGACCATGTGCCTTTTTGGCAGTCTTGATCTATGGTTTTTTGTAGCTCTTCGGTTAATAAATCTCATGGTTTTGGTTGTTTTTAAAGGTGTCTGTCTGTGGTTGATTTGGGTCAGTGGTGTAGTGTTGTTCATTCGGGGCGTAACACTGCACCTACCAGCAGTTTGCTTAGTTTCTTATGTAAGCCTTGCTATTGTGATGTTGATGAGGTGGCTTTTCAGGGTGTTAAAGGTTGCAGACTTTTTGTTTATTTAATATGCGTGGAAAATTCTAGTTAGAGCGTAATTTCCTCTGGTTTTTTTTTGAGAGCACAAATATCAGTTTTCCTGGTAAACCGCCTCTGACATCGCCTTCCTCCTATTTATAGTTATGGATACCCCATGCAGCGCAGGAACGTGGCCTCTTTTATTGTTTCCTTTGTTATGACATCCTCTCGTAGAATATTCCACAGCTAGAAAAATAGCTATCCACAGTGGTGGTTCCTTTAGGGCTTTACAAGTGTTTGTTTTAGGGCACATCAGCACACAGAAGTGCAATGCTGGCCCCCAAAGCACAAGCAACTTGGAATATTAATGGCAAATGACAAGTCGGCTCTGATGCTTCAAGGATTTCATGCTTTTAAGGATGCACATTTGGGTGCATTGTTTAAGGCGTCTGGGGTGTAATCCGCACTCTCAGGTCTCCAGCAGCCTCAGGATTTAGCTCTGGTTAAGCCTCCATGTCTCCTATTTATTTTTGTAGGGTTGTATGTGTGCATTATCCAAATTTGTCATTTACCATTGAGTGTGAGAGCAGCTTTGACACGGCCGCTGTGCGTATAAACGAGGAGCTGGAAGAAGTGAGCGAATGTGAAATGAGGTTATTTTGCATAATGGCAGCGCTGGTGAAAGTGGCTGAAAGTTGTAGAGACAGGCTTGTGACTGGAAGGTCAGCGCTTTGAAACGGCTGCTGAGAAAAGTGACACACAAGCTGTACTGTCATTGTGCCCTGCAGCAAGGCACTGCGCACGGCTGCAGCCGCTCAGTCACACAAAGGTT
>JAPZEA010000007.1:10931620-10947996 GCA_029783685.1 Heniochus monoceros
CACTCTGAATTACACTGTCTCACTCAGTCGACTGCATACACACTCAGAGGAACAGGCATGCACACACACACACACACTCCAATGAAAAACCACTGAAATGTCTTAGAGTTCTCAATGCTGTAATCTTCATAAAGTCTTTGCTCCTACATCCCGTCGGCCCCCCTCTCAACTCCCAACCTCTCCCTGCGTGCATCACTCAAACGCAGGCCTGAAAATGGTGAAATTTAAGGATCTTATTCATGATTTTGTGAATGAATGTGTACGGGCATGCCGGCACACCGAGAGTCGGGTATGTCAGCCCTCAGTCATCTCTCAGTTTACTTAAAATGTGCTTGGACCAAAGCTCTCCCACCGTCCTACAACAGGCTAATCCTCCAAACACGCAGTCCCAAATCTCTTTGGTTCTCATAATTACTGTTTTAACAGCACCAGAAAAGGGGGGGGGCAGAGGGATATACATTGTAAATTATGTTTGACAAGGTGGGGTTAGTGGTTTTGTCGTGGCTTGTCTTTAGTTATTACTCACACTTCCTCCTGCCATAGATAAGGTCTGTTGGTGAACATACCAAGGTGAGTGCTGGCGCAGGGCCCTTATCGCCGGCATTGATTTAGGGCAAGAGCCCAGTGACAGAGGTCATTGTGCAGTAAAGCTATCCATCATTCACGTTTGATTTCTGCTCAGACCTGTCTCCAAGTTGTCTACACGTAGGCGAGTCACAGGGAGTAGAGGCCGTGGGAGGGTTGGGCTGGTGGGTGGTGTGATGTGGACGGCGCATTGAGGAGCTCTGGGTAATGCTAACTGTGTGTTAAGAGATGACAAGAATTAAGCATTTTAAGTCAGTGATTACAGGTTGAGAATGATGTTTAGATATAATTTGGAATTGCAGTAACAGGGTAAACTTAATTTGATCCTCTAATTATTGTATGGAATCCACAAACTGTTTGTCTAACATTTAAGGCTTTGACATGCCTCTGAAAAAAAAATGCAGCCTTGATATTTTTTCCACCGGTAGCTGATTGCCTGTCTTTCCACAGTTTATTTTGCATCTCACAGTAATTCTCCACGTGTCCCAGGCATTTTTCTGAATATGTGTTTGAGACTCTCACATTTTCCCCGATTTAAAATTCAAGGTAGCTCTCAGCCTGTGGTAAATAAATTTACAATCATAAACACGTTTTTCCCCCTTTGCAGGGGTATTTTTTCAGATGTCTGAAGATGGGTATTTATTGCTGTTAATGTTGTTCATGGCCGTCATGGCTAGACTTGTAACTTTTGGCTTAAATGTGCTGTTTATCCTGGCATCAGATTGGGGAGCTCGTACTTTCAAATATGCAATGAGTCATATTATTGATTTGTCATGAAGATTATTTATTGCACTTTTTTCCCCGCTAACTTCTGCAAAAGTTGGAAGCTGTCAGAGATTCTCCAGGAGTGATTACATGTAAATGGCTGTAAACTGGCTTTGCTGAGTCCTGAGGGTAAAGGTATTCCTGCAGTATCTAAAGGTCTCTTTAGTTATGCATGAATAGCTAGCTACGGTGGAGGGACTGCTCACTCCAACCTACCAGAGGATAACTTAAGTAGCTAATTACACTTCAGTCTGTAATCAAACCCATGTCAGGTTGTCTGAGAACCTGGATTTGTGTGGTGGATTTCAGTTAAATACAAGGGCAGCTTAAACATTTTATGGTTCTCTCCTCAAATTAAAGTTTTTTTTCCCGCAATCCCTTCTAAAATGTGTCATATCCTATTACACAAATTTGGATATGGTAAATTAGCGAGGAGAGTGCTTACGCTATGAATATGTTGACTTTTTTGTGCTGTGTGCAGAGGGTTAGCTTGCTGGGGGTTGGGGGTGTCTTTAACTCTAAAAAGTTGTCTTGAATTTTCTCTCCTCGCAAGATGATGTGTTTTTGCAATTCAAATATTTGCTCATTCTCCTCTCCATTGCAAAGCCCCCTTTGAAGCGGAAGAGTTCTATCAGGACCAATGACAGCGTGAGTGTGCAGCGTGACAGCGCAAGAGGCAGTGCTGGACTATTTCTAACTGCATATTTAAATAGCAAGGAAATCCAAAATCAAAAATGTATGCAAATGATGGCATGTTTTGCATGCTGATATTTTTATGATTTGGGGCTTGCATATTCAGGTGGTGTTCAGTACGTGCCTAGCTTCAGCAACATTAATCAGAATTACTTCATGTCTCCACCACATCCTTGATCTCCGTCTAAACAAACATTTCTGCGGGTGGAAGGCCTGCAATTTGGCAGATTTACTTTTAAGCTTTGCTTAATGTTTTTTATGGACTGTTTTTAATGGAAAGATACTTAAGGCCTTAGGCTTCAGAGGAGAGTGTGTAACCCAGAAACTCTCCATACTTGCTTCTTAAGATGATTTTTCTCTATGCCGTGTTATGGAAGCCCTAACTGCCTGATATCCTTTACATTCATCACAGCTATATATAGATAATTTATTTTTGATATACACATATATACGCCTTTCTCCTGCTATGTGGGATGCTTCTTTTCTCTTAATTGAAGATTTTTTTATGTATTCATTATATTGAGCATATGCACCATGACGCTGTGTGTGGGTGCTTTGAGGATTGTACGTGTAGCTGTTTATGCAATGAGCAACACATCAAGACAAAGCCCTCGAAACGGGCCTGAGGCCTGTCTGCGCTCCTTAAGGTATAGAAAATACAGCATAAAATAATTAATTGAATTGTCATTTGTATTAGCAGCCCTTGCTCTCTGCACCCTATAATTCCAACCTCTTTCTCCCCCTTCCCCTCACCACATTTTTTTCCCTTCTTTTTTTTCTAAACAGCAATTAATCTCATTTTTAGTCCAATTTCCAGCCCTCTGCTGGAGTCAGAGCGAGTCCCCTGTTTTGTTCCTATTTGGCTTGGTTCCTCTGCATAGTCATTAAGGGCCCAATTAATGTCACCCTTTAGCTGAAGAGTGCTCATTTTTATTGGGGAGCTGACAGTCACCGCCATGAGTGCCGCAGTGTAATATGCATTAATTGCCCCGTAACACTGGTAATTACCAGTTCTTCAAGCCTCTCAGTAAACTGTCATGCCCAGACACGACTGCTTTGAAATAGATTACTCATTAGGGGGACCTGCCCTGTTTTCCAATGGGGGCTCGCTGGGTTGGCATAAAGATGAAAAAAATCTGGTGCTTGAACAAATAGTTGCCAAGAGCAATTTCCTATTACAACTTCCCGGTGACGGCTTTTCTCTTTCTTTCTTTCTCTCTTTTTTTTTTCCTCCTCAGATGGCATTCCAGCCGTCACTTGAGGTAAAGATCAGAAGTGGAGTTAGATGTCCATCACAGATCTCGCTGATAGCAGTCGGTCTGTCTGTCTCGTCCCGGTTGGACTGAATGAAAACGCGCCTTGGGATTTCCCCATTCGACATATTGCCTCGGTTTTAACTGAATTCTTCTGTGCTGATTGTATTTTGTTCTCTCTTTTTTTTTCTTACCTTTGTACAACATTGCTCTGAATGCCCAGAGAGTCGAGCATAAGCCCTGCATTGAGTGTGTCAGCGTTGTTGCTTAATGTGGGGCATTTCAAGGCCTCTGTACATAAGATCAAGGCAGTGTTGATGTGAAGTTCTTGTTCAAATATTGATGCTAACTTTGCTCAGGTCTTGTGTTTGCAAACTGTGGAATCTCTCTTTTAAACATGAGCTTATGCTTGACGTTTCCTGAAACATGTCCTGTGTACCTCCAGAGAAAGAAATTGATAGTGAATGCAAATAGATGGATTTAAAGAAACGGTTAGGGGACAAAAGCGGGGGATGTAGCGTGGGTGTCACCGCTGCTCTGCGATAAGATATTATAAAGGAGAGACCAAATCAAACAGTGTTAGCAATCACACATCTTCTGCACAGAAAGGTGTTGGCCTGTTTAGTCACGCTAGAAACAATATTTAGATTTCACCACAGCTTTGTAAACGCTCCCAGTGTGCTCTGGGCCGATTCCTCTCTGGTCCCTGTTCTTTCGTTCTTTTTTTTTTTCAAAAGCACTTTTGTGTCATTACCCATTTACCATAGCAAGGAAGAGAACAGAATGTGAAGACAAGGGAAAAGCCTGGCGCGCACACACGCACGCACAGATAGAAAGAACACGCATGCACGCACACACAGAGCTTCTCAAAGGTGCTGCTTTTGTTTTATCTCCCTTATAGCACCTGCTTCAGGCAATCTGCTCCCACTCGTCTCAAATGAATTTTGTCACAGCCTTTCAGATTCTCAGCCGGCGATGCGCTAATGAAAGGAGATGGTACAATTTGAACTGACCAGGTAGCAGCCAGCAGTGCACAGCTGAGAGCAAAGGATGGGGACACACCACTCCCTGAAACAAAAGACAAGTCAACCATCCGCTGATATACCCATTACCCTTCTCATTAATACGCTGCAGACCTCGGCGTGTGAGCGTGTGCATCTGTGTGTGCCTGTGCGTGCGTTTATCTGTTTGTGTTGGTCGAGCACTTATCGAATTGTTTATGACAGGCCTAATTGGGCTAATTGAAGACATTAAGATTACCTGTCAGCTGTGTGTATCCAGACTCCCTATCTGTCTGACAACTCCTGACAAGTGAGGGACCCCGTAGCATCCGTCATGATGGAGCATTCCCAGGCCGTAATGGGGACAATAGGGGCCACTCTAATTTGATGTGGACAGCCTTAGCTACGCGTGTCCGCCTCTGTGTGTGTGTGTGTGTGTATGTGTGTGTGTTAAGTATAAGTGAGAGTTGGGGGCTCTGTGCATGGCCAGGCTAATGGAGTCCCCTTTGGCAATGTGACAAAGCGATGAGGCAGTCTGAGGGGGGGGAAAGTGAAAGGGGTTTTCAAGTGTTTAAGGACATGAGAGGGAAGGTGCTCGGGGTGACGGCCTTCGCAGATTGAGTGACAAGAGAGGAGCGCTGACATCTGTGTGTCTGTGCAGTTGCGGACGTTCACTTCATGCTGCTTTATCAGAGACGCCCAAACTTTTTGACACGGGGAAGGACCAAAATGTAACTGATGGGCCCACTTTGGTTGAGCCTCTTTTGCATAAGCGTACACTCAGAGCACCGTTAGTAAGAAAAATCATGCACATTTGTACTAAAATTGAGCCGTTTCCACAAAAAGGTGCAGATATTCATAGTTCCAGCTCCCCAGATCTTAAGCAGAGCACAGTCCTATCTTCTTCGGCTTAAGGAATGTGCCTCTGCATATCTGTATCAACCCACCCTCCCCTCCTCTTCCTCCTCACTCTCCTCTCCCGTGTGGGCATTGTGTGGGGCTTTGCAGTGTCATCGCTATGACAGATCAACGCTGTCAGCCCAGGAGATCCCTCTGTTTGTTTGTTCTCCTCCAAAAGGGGTTAAACTGTCAAGTTGACAACTCACAAGACCCTTAGACTTTGCTCTACTGCCTCTCTCTCCCTCCCTCCCTCTCTCTCTCCACGACTCCCTCCCGCCCCCCCGTCCACCTTCATCCCCAAACGAGTGAAAATCAATACCAGATTGCCTGAGGACCACTGTTTGGTGTGGGCCTGACCCCTAGATGTCCCCCACTCTGCTTCTTTCATTACATGTAGCCCAGTATTTAACTTCCACCCTGATCCTTCGCCTAATTAGTTTCGATAAGCTCCGAGTCTCTCTCTCTCTCCCTCCTTCTCTCTTACACATGCACTGACACACAAGCGCCGCAGACACACATGGACATCTCGCTTTCTCGCCCTTTGAAGGGACTCTCCGGGCTGGAAGTAATAAAAAGACAAATCCCAACACGCGCACAGAAGCCCTGAGCCATTCTTGCAGTAGGATTATTGTTTTGTTTGCATAGCAGATTTTTAAAAACTACAATGAAATTAGATTTGCACCCCAGATCATCAGTGAAAACACTGGGGATATCCTGTGTTGGCTAAAGCTAATGGCGCTCTGTGGTGGGCCTGTTAGCAGGACTGCACCCTCGCCGCTGTGGTTTTGCACCGGGCCCCGTCGTTAGCTTGCGTCTCTGTTTGGTTGTCCACTGACAGACAAAGCAGCCATTGATATTACATAGAAGATTAAAATTTCATATTACTAAACCTGGTAAATAATTGATTAGCACAAACACAGCAGTTCCAGTGATTTGTCTGCTGGAGGTCTGCGCCTGTGTGTGTTTTTGTGTACCACCCACATGTCCAGGTGCCGCCACTGCGCCGGCTGGCCCGTCGACCACTGACAAGCCCCAACGACATGACGGCCCCCCTGCTCTGCTCCCCCCCTCAAAGGGCTAAAATTACCCTCAGGAATGTAAACAGACTGCCGAGTAAGCACACGGCTTTCTGTGGCCCTCCGCCTGCGTCCGTCTCCAAACTCACCCCCCAAACTGGGACAGTTCCATTTTGGACTGAGGGGCCAAGGTTGATGGCAAGGATTTCTTAACCTGCTGTTTTGTCACAGCAGTTTTCTGTTCGAGCAGCAGGATTAATACAGTGTTTCTGCATCATCATCACGTCTGCCGACTGCAAATGTTCTATGCAACAGCTGAAAAAGAAATACTTCTCCTCTTTCTCCTCATATCTCCTTTTCCCTTTTCATTGTAGCAGACAGATGGGCATTCACACCAATTCATTAGGTGTGTGGGGTAGCTGTAAGCGGTGGAGTCTGGGTGAAGAAGTTCACTGGGCCGGGCGCTGACATGTTGATTTAGTGGTGGTAACACGACTGCACTTCCAAAGGTGCTGACTTGGACGAAAGCCAGGCCTCTTTTTCTCCCAGGGAGACATTAGAGGCCACACTCTAATTTTGGGGCAGGGTTCTTGCACATGGATGCAGAGGCCAGGAGGCCCTGCACAACAAACATTCACACCTGCCTCTCCATGCCGAACTTTTGATTCAGCCCTCACTGCAGCGGCAGAATTTGAGATTTAGTCCTGAAACTAAAGGAGAGATCGAAATGAAACTCAAGTTCCTTTTT
Organism: Heniochus monoceros; assembly: GCA_029783685.1. Classification (NCBI taxonomy): domain Eukaryota; kingdom Metazoa; phylum Chordata; class Actinopteri; order Chaetodontiformes; family Chaetodontidae; genus Heniochus; species Heniochus monoceros. Next base: position 10,938,582 of record JAPZEA010000007.1, read on the forward strand.
TTTCCTGCCTTCATTAGTGTTAGACGTCCCCAAAATAATGTGTGTTTAAAAATAGAGCGCCGGCTTTCATTAGTTTTGTACACATTTATCATGAAACGTGTGCGTTTAGTTTGTAAAATGACTTTATGTGCAACTTGCCTGTGTGAGAGTCTGCCGTTGCGTGCAGTGTGGATGTTTGTTTCAATAGCATAACAACATGTGGAAGACAAACACATCCCATGACCTCGCATATAAACATGATATCATCCATATATACACACGTAACGCTGTTCCTCTGCTGGACACACCAGGTTTGCAGGCGCCCGGTCAGGCTGACGCTGCCCTCGCAAGGGCAGATAGGGTTACAGTACAAACTGTTGTTGATTAGGGCCGTGCCTGTAGTGGGGGGATCATCCTAAATTGAAAACACATTAGCCGGCAGGGTTAAGGGCAGGACTAGGACCGGGGCTGCGCGGGGCGACGACCAGCAGCAGACACAAAATGGCTGTCCCTCTGTCCGCCTTTGACTGCGTTTCCCCCAGAGACAGGTGGCAATTATCGGCCAGGGCTGCTGGGAGTTCACAATAACAGGTTAAAGGAGCATGTATCCCCCTGACGCTGTGGTCCTCTCTGTCTGCACAGACCCCCAACCCCCAGCCTGAGCGCCTGCCACCACAGGGAGCTTCCTGTCTCCGAGCAGAACTTACAGACATGGGGGCTCATCAAAGGCCAGAGGGACTCGCTGGACACATCTCCAAATTAGCACTGTGGCCAATGTTTGGCTTTGGAGACTAATAAGCCTCATCTGAGAACAGTAAAAGCCTCAGAGACATTTTTTATTTTTACCTCCCATATCAGATATAATGAAGGTCATCTCAATCCCGTGCAGTGCGTGCGTTTAAAATGTATTTACACACACGCGCAGATTATTGCCTACTCATGATTTCTGCAGAGCGCTTGCAGAGGAGACACCATCTGCAGCCACTGCCATAATAGAATTTAATAAAATCAGCATCAAGTGTTAATGAATACCCACTCAGTGTGTCATAGCTGAAGAGATCAAGCCATTTTCATGATGTAGAGGGTCATTATAGAGGATGGGGAGTCGATATCTGAGAAGAGATCAGGTGAGCTCTGACCGTCTCAATGCTCACCCTCTCTCAGCCGGAGAATAACACAGAGAGGGAGTGTCCTTATTATTGCGTTCATATTACAAAGGCTGGATTTGAAAGTGACTCCGGAACAACGTGCACAGGAAGGTTTTGTCTGAAATTGCTCCGTGACTCCAGCACAACTTTGACACGGATCATCATGGAGCTGTTGATGGTGGGTTGTTTTGTCACACGCTGTGTCCTGGATGCTGTTTGGACCCACTTCTGAACACTAAACAGACAAAGCCCAGGCCAGACCACACCTTGTTTGGTTTCGCTCCACATCCAAAGCAGGCCGGAGTGTGTCAGAGCGCGTTGGACCGTGACGCCGCAGATCTGAGGGGGTGGTGGGGGGGGACCAGCACACATTACACACACAACACGCACTTGTCCCTCAGATACGTGTTGCTAATGTGGTAGGCGGCATGCTCAGTTAAGGGACTTAACGAGTTCCAAACACTGATTAAGACTCCTCCCTTTGGCTGGAGGATGTTTGGGAAGCATGATATTCCACGAGCGGCTCCTAAGCAGGACCAAATGGCGTCGCAGGGCCGCGCTCTCGATGTCTTTCTCCTGCGCTGTCAAAATAGAAATAAAGGCGACTCTTACTACCTCATGTGCTCGTTCACATAATCACGCGCTAGCCAAGTTATCAATCAGTTGATTGATATAGCGTCTGTCAGATTGCGTGCGTGTGTGTGTGTGTGTGTGCAAGGTGATAAGATTTAGGTTAATGAGAGTAGGTGGCCGAGGTGGTAGGAGGTTGTGAGGGAGACGGGGGTCAGAGAAAGTGATAATTCGTTAGAGGCAGATAAAGGCTGCAGAGCTCCATAGTCCACCGACGTCGGGGGAGCGTGAGTGTGTTGGGAGCTAAAGGTTATTAATACAATAATAATAAATCACGTGCATTATTAATTATTCAGAAAAGTCAAATAACTGGTGTGCAAAGCTTAGATTAATCGGTGTAATTAAAATGCTTATTATAGTTTGATTTGTGGATTTTTTTTTCCGGAAGTACCACAAAGTTTACAGTCATTAGCAAGTTAGCAAAATTGTATGTATCCCTCTTCAGTGCATGTGCAACAATTGTCCACCACTGTCATGAGAATAATCAGGCAATATATTGTCTTTTTTAAGGCTAAATTTTAATTGCTTAATGTTATTTCTTCCTAAGGCTGCATTGCAGTTAAGTGATTTAAGTTTCTGGACTTATTTGATTATTGCAGGTAAACGAAGGTGACACAAAATACCTATTTTGTCATCAAATCCACATTAATTCTCAAATAATATTATAAAATAGTGTTATACTACAGATACAAAGGTGTACAGAAAGTCATTGTGTATTTTTGTGAGTTCAGAGGGTGATGTTACAGGCTTCTGAGCTAAAGGTAAATGTAGCGTCGAGCTGGTTTTGTGGCGGGTCAGAGAGTGGTTGTGTCTCGCATCGGTGAGCGTAAATTAGCTCCCGGTGCAACATGCAGCTCACAACACACCGCCTCGACCTGACCTCCCACGCCCTTCATAGTCGCACATTACACCTCCACGCCTCTGTGTTAAAGCGAACACTACACTACACAAACATACGTACGCATAAAACGCCTCCGACGGCTACAGAGACGAACCACATCCACGCCACGTTCCGTTTCCATACCCCATTGACAGAAAACATAAAAACGTCGGGGAGAATTACACCTGGCGGAAGATGCTTTACTTTTTATCGCCCTCTATTCCACCTTAATTACGATGCTTGTGCAGGTTTGGGCGTCTCATTTAACATACGATTGTGTGCCACGGCTGCCTTGTATTTATGTTTAACATACCTGAGCAGAGCCGGGACTTTTCCTTCACTGCAAAAACAAAGCGGGAGGTGGAGACAGAAAAGAAGGTGTTCTATTCTTAGCTCTGTGTTAATAACTCGTCTGTGGGAGGTTAACTCTTCCATTCAGCTCGTGTTATGTATGGACAGGTGGATGTATAGTTTGCAGCAAGGGATTATTTACCGCCCTGCTCGTGGACGCCCCTCTGGGCAGAGCCAGCCTTTAAATATCCTATTTGTGTGCACGGAAGCTTGTGTTATCAGGGCGTCTTCACCACCAGGCTGGTTGACTTGCTGCGAACAGCCATTAAAATACTCGGGCTGGATGTAGTGATCAGCTGCAGGGCCGTATCACCTGGCATGCAGGCTCTGGGTCACTGCCCCCTCTAAAACCCCACACGTACAAACACATCACACGACCATTATCTGACCCTGTGCATAACTCCTATAGGAAGTGTTGGTAAGGTTACTTTTAAATGTAATAATTTACAGATTAGTTCAAAATGTAATATTACTTTGGTAACAAATGTTTTTAACTGGGTAATAAAGCTGAAAAATAACATGGTGGGGCAGGAGGTGCTTTATTTTATGCGACCATTTGAGGTTACATGAACTTACCCATAGCTGTTTCTTCAGTTTTGGCGTTGAGTATTTCAACGTTCGGCATTTTCCCGGCTGGTACAGTAATGTTAAAGCCCTTTTCTGATTTCATGAGGCAAACATTGTCGAATTTCCCACACTGAAAGGCGTTCTTGGCCAACGACATAGTCACCCCGCCTTGACGCGGTCGCCTGGTCGCAGGCACGGCGGACTCAGGTTGCCTAGATCAGCGTGCATTGATTTGATTGGCAAACGAGAGGCGGTGCAAATTCAAACGAGAACCAAAAACTCAAAAATTTGAGTACGTACCGCAAAATGAATGAGCCTGACGTAGGGACACCCCGTTTTAGACCATTCACCCTTGATAGCCCTGCACTCAGATTTGTCCCCACGCCTTTGCTTGTCCGGAAATTTAGATTTTTGATTAATAACTGTAATTTACTTACATATTTTATTCTCAGTAACTGTAACAGATTACATTCATTTTGTTATTTAACACTGTTAAATGTAACTGGTTACTCCCAACGCAGCCTGTAGGGAGCACACTGTATGGACTGACCATGATAGAACAGGCCATTTGTCACTAATACACACATTTTATCTCTGTCTTCTGCTATGTACTTAGCTCTTCTGTCTCCAACACAGAGACTTTTATTCCTCTGTCGCTCTCACTGCTTTCTGTCTTAAAAGACGTTGAGCAGGTTCCATACCTGCGTTTCAGGCAGCAGAGAAAATACTGACTAAAGCTAATGTTTGGCAGTGCTTTACGGGGCCTACCTTGCAACCTGATGTATGGATGCTGAAAACAAAGAGGGATTTGTGGGGAGACCTCAGAGACACAGAGTTCACCCTCAGGTGGAGGCTTACGCTGTCTAAATCATCGCCGGGGCGTTTGTTTAAAATGGGCCTGCGCGGTATGTAAAATGAAGTGACGCCGTTTTAAAGTCGAGCGTGAATTCGTCTTGATTTTATTGATAATTCATCATGTTGTGTAATGGGTTTTGGCAGAGGTGCTCGGCCTCCAGTTTTACTCGAGCTTTTTCTCACCAAATGTGGCAGATAAAATTAGCCTTGATCTGTGTGTTCCCTGGAAAGGTTTTTTTTTTTGGGTGTGGGCTAAAGGGGTCCGACCTTCCTTAACATCAGCTTTCTCAGAAGATGAGAAGGACATAAATAAAATCGAGAAAGCATGTTTGCACATTATTTTATTGTGTTTGTTTAGTTTTTACTGTTAATATTTTTACTGGAGCTCTATGGATTTAAGATGCACAGATTTAATTTAGTGCTCAGCTCTGTGTGAGGCTTCATTGACTCGCTGTGTCTGTGTGTGTGTGTGTGTGTGTGTGTGTGTGTGTGTGTGTGTGTTTGTTCCTGAGTGCCTTTGCTCTCATTAAGCTGCCATAGTGAGCCGCCCGGCACCTGCTTTAAATGCGACCGCCGCCGCCGCCCGCTCATTAACACTAACGAAAGCGTGGCTGGCAGCCGCCATCCACGCCCAGGCTCGTCAAGTGGCCCACTTGCTGAAATTAGCTTCATTTCACAAACAATTTCACCAACTCGTTACGTAGTTAGGTGTTTATTGGAAGATGGCTGACTCCGACTTGAGAGGTGGCGTGTGTAATAAGCGCACGGCAGGTTAAGATGAGCCAGCCCACATAATAAACCATAATTTGCCTACAAATTCAAGCTGAACTTCCAATCACTTCCTCAGGCGAAACGCACAAACTTCAGGGGGTCGTTTGACATCATGTACTGTATATTTATAAATGCTTAGAAATGTTTCTTCTCATACTGCAGCCATCAGGCTCAGTCTTGGACCCCTGACCGCTACCTTCCCCCTCTGTGTTATTGTTTGTATTCCCAGTCTCAGGTTTTTACCTCCAGGTCCCTGCAGTATTAACTTGTATTAATTCTGAGTAGGATTCAAAGTCCATTTATTTTCTTTATGATATGGAAAGGCCGTGGTGACATGGCTCCCCTGTGTTTAAAATTTTGCTTGTTTCAATTTGTGCTCGGCCTCCCCAGACAGACCTGGGACATGATGTATCGCATGCCGCCGCCTTATCTGTTGATGTACAGTTTTAACCTTTTCAGAAGGTTGCCTCTCTCCGCTCTGCGCAGACCGCTCTCCCTTTTCTCCCCTTCTCAGCCCCGCCGTCCAGAGCGCAGGAAACACATGCAGCACGGCGGCCGAATAAAAAGAAGAGCGTAACCCCTTTTCCAAAGGCATCTAATGTAAATGTTTAGGTTTTGTTTCCATAACATTTCCATATTAAGAGTTGGCGGCCATGTGCAGCGGCGCACCGTGGAAACGATGAGAGTTCGGGGGCTTGAGCTTTGTGCGGCGCTGAGAGGCTGAGCTATGTGTGTGACATTGCGGTGAACTTTCGGTGTGCATCTGTGGGCTTTCTCCAGGGCTGTTAGCTTTGGCCTGTTTGCTCATAGATACAGCACCGTAAATCACACTCTGTAAAACGTAGAATGCGGGGATGGGGTGCAGAAGCATGTAGCGCTGCAAGGGCCTCTCGCAGGGAGGGGCGTGGACTCACATATTACTTTGTGCATCTGTCTGTCTGCATACGGGTACTGTGTGTTGAACATGCACTGCCTCGAGGCCCAGTCAATAGCACACATATAGCTGTGAACTCGCATTTATGATTTATGTGGTTCAGATACCTTGTTGAAGTTGTAAGGTCAACCATCGAGGTATTTCTAATAAGCTCATAATTTATAACCATTCAAACTGAAGATTTCTATAATTATTATTAAAATAACACCATGGGGTGTGCGAGTGTGTATTTTAATCTGAAATGATTGATCACAGGTTCAAGGTTTTACGCACTTTACCTTGGAGCTGAACTTCTGCTGCTCTCCGTGGCCCTTTGGCTAGCTTCCTGTCTAGGTCTCCAGAGGCCCCACAACACTGTTAACTGTCTGAGGATAGAGTGTCTGGGACCGGAGCACTGTCAGCCCCCTGAATCTGGTCTGAGGTGCTCTCTGTTCAGAGTTCAACTGTGACATGTCTTTATGCATGGCAGCTAATGTTCAAAGAATAGGTATGATCTATATGAGGCAGAGAGGGGCCAGCGGTGGCTCTTTGGGGCATAATAAATAGCTTGAAAGATGATTTATTGGCTTTGTGAGTAGAAGTAGTGAAATAACGTTGCATACACCCGGTGAAGAGCTGCTGCGTTTTAATTGTTTCCGCAGCTTTCAGCAGAGCTTCAGGTGTACAGTAGCTGCAGCGTCTGGAAAAGACAATAGCAGCAAAATGATGAGAGGGAAGAGAACAAAAGATAGAAGCAAGGGGAAGAAAATCACCTTATGTTTAAATAGTCTGAACTTGACTTCTCAGTTGCTTGGCAAGTCATTATTTATAGCTTTTAGTAACAGCGGTGCTCGCCAACTAAGGCAAAGTTGCTCTGGCTTTTCAAAGCGAATGTGAGTGAAGCAGCTGGACACTGTTGGATTGGCTAACATCAACCACCAGATGCAGTGTGTCTAAGTCTCAGACCGTGTTGAACTCTGTGTGCTCAGCTATGTGCCAAAGGCTTCCGATGACAGGATGTGGAGGCCTCTGTGCAGAGCTTTGTTATTTAACAGATTATTGTTATTTCGCTGCCATTGTAATGTGATCGAGTGTGTATCACCCTGTCAGAGAGATCTTAATCTTCCTGGCGGCTTTTTTTTTTTTGTTTTGTTTTGTTTGTTTGATTCAGCGCAAGTTTCCTGGATGGTGATCAAAGTAAAATACCTACGCGACCTTATCTCGCATAGATCAGTCTCGCTAGTGTCCCATCTTTCTGTCTCTTCTCTTGCTTATTCCTGCTGGGTTTTTTTTTTGTTTTTTTTTTTGCTACACCTTCAAAAACCAAAGTCAACAGCCGTAAGCACTTTGCAGATATGGATTTAAAAGGTATAACTCATTCATAGCTACTTCAGAACTCTCTGAGATGACAGCAGTGATGTACTAACAAAAGACCGGCTTTGTTTCCTTTGTTTCGCACCGCAGGTTTGGTCCGGGCCTTGTGATCTACTGGTATGGTTTCATAGGAGAGCTGGACTGCCAGAGAGACAGAGGGATCCTGCTCAAAGACTGCTTCCCCACAGACATTGTCACACTGTGCCACGCCGCCCAGCAGGACCGACCGCCACAAGAGCCAGAATAAAGACAAAGAGTGAGGGGGAAAAAATAAGGTGTGGAGCAAAGAAAAAACTAAAGATGGAAGGAAAGAGAGCGGAAGACGAGGAGGTGGGGAGGGTAGGAACAGGGGTGGATGCCTGGATCCGGAAGCAATTTGGCTTTCCTGCAGAGTGAAACTCCTGGCAAAAATCTGCCCTGAACTCCACCTGACCCTCTGTTTCTGTCTGTCTCCCTTTTTGCCCCTCCCTCCCTCTCCTTTGCTGCCCTCAAAGCTACCACATGTGAATCCGCGCCAGCGTTCTGTGTATCTGACAGCACAGGGTCACATTCATACCTGTGTGTGAAAACACCGTCTTGGAGGCTTTCCTGGTTCGCGCTCGGCTCCTGGCCCCTGGATGGCCTCTCGCAGCGGACGGCCAGGGTGAGAGCCGGGGCCAAAGCGGGACATATGGCCCTTCCTTATCACACCCAAAGCCCTGGCCTTTGTCACTCCTTCCTCCTCTGCTCCATCGGCAGATAAGAGAGGTGCGGTCTGGCGGCTGGGTGGACGCCTGACTCTCACCTGCGTCACTCGGTGCCCTCTCAGTCACTCTGAAGGGGGTAAACAGGATCGTTTCTGATTAAATCTGCTCTCACTGTGACCTTTTTAACTTCGCATTAGAAAATCTATTTTTTTTTTGTGACCACAGTGGGTTGAAGCAAGGGTTCACACCACAGCTAAATTTTGTCAGAATTTTTATCAACACTTCGGTATCTGCTTCTTTAGTGTGAGTTATTTTAATTAACTAGAATTAATGAAAGCATCAAGAGTTTGATGGCAACAGGTGGCTTTTCTCCTCGACTGGTGCGGTAAAATACTCCTCATCCTCGATTAATATAATATTATTTCCGATGAATTGGTCAATCAGAAAGAGAAAGTAAATTGCCCTCATGTCTCTGGATTCATTCATCGCCGATCATAGTTTCCAGTGTTATTTATGAGCCTAAAATCTGCACTGAATGTGTATCCTGTAAGCCATGTTAGCTTTTTGCTAACATCGACTAGTGAGCCAAGAAGCCTGAAGGTACAGTGTTCTCCACACGAGGGATTAAGGCTTCTGTTGAACCAAAGAGCTGAGATCACAGTCAAATAACATGCAAATTAATTAGGTCGATATGTCACCTCCATGAGTGCACTGTAGGATTGTACAAACAAAATGTCAGCCCTTGTAATGTTCTGACATATTTGTATTTTTTTTACTGTACAGTACAATTTTGTGCATGTTTTAATTATCAATAAATAAATTTTGGTAAATAAATCTTGATAAATGACTACGAATATGCTCTTGTTATGAATATTAACAGCACAAACTTTATATTCTGTTTACCCACTTCTCTAACTGAGGCTATGTGAGCGCCTTCAGGTAAGTATAAATGCCTGATTTCCATGTAAAGGTGTGCAACTCTCCAGCAATAGTCTGTTGCACTTCTTTACAACCCCGGGACCTTTTATGAGCAGACACCAATGGAAGAAACACAGCCCGGCTAGGGGAACCAGAAGCGAACATAAAGTTGAGTGATGCTTTTAGAGGCAGATATGCACTGCCTATATGGTTCCCTGCCGTGTCCTCTTCTTTATGGCGCAAAAAACGATAAGAGGAAAGAAAGTGAATGGGTGAAGATGTGGTATGATGAAGGTCTGGTATGATAAAAGTCTGGTATGATGAAGGTGTGGTATGATGAAGG
>JAPZEA010000007.1:10977065-10997650 GCA_029783685.1 Heniochus monoceros
TTAACCCAAGTTTTTACCCTAAAATTGGATGATTTACATTATGGGGAGCCCACAACGTAAGTAACACACACACACACACACACACACACTGAGACACACACAGAGGAGAGAGAGGGGGAATAGAAAGAAAGAATGAATCCAGCACTATCATTACCCCGGCCTACCCATCAGCCCTCCTGAGATGAGTGGGTGTGCTTACAAGATCGCCCCATTTTCTCAGTTGTGAAGACTGCCACCCCTATTACCCAGAGTTCTCTTTTTCCCACAATGCCAGGCCTGTTGGGCTCCTTTGTACGTCTCTGTGGGGAGGGCAGGTATAATCTCCGTTTCCATCCACTTCTCACTGCTATCATACAAATGTGTGACTTTTTTAGCCTCTCTGTCTCCCTCCTGCACTATCTTTCCATCTCTATTTCTTTCACCCTCTCTTTGTCTCTCGCTCTATCGTCTTCTGCTCCCTTTCATTCTCAACCCTTTTTTCCCTCTCCGCCTGGTAATCGAGTGAGAGATTCCGCGACTCTGTGACTCCCCCTTATTGTCAGATATCAAACAGGGCGGCTTTGTGGATTACCAGGGGAAGCTGATAATGACATGATAGAGGCGTGATATTTCAAACAAAATTGAGTGTCAATTGCCTGAATCGTCTAGGCAACACAAGTGTCTGCGTTGCAGCAGCCAGGAAGGAAATAAGGCCAATCTATTTCCTTTGCTTCATATCAAACGTCTCGTCTTCCCCCCTCCTTTATAAGACTATAATGGGTTCAGCTCAAAGAGAAGAAGAGGGGGCCTGCCAAGAGGGGCTTCAACAGTTACGTCCTTACGCAATGCACATGCATACATGCTTGGGTACTTGCGAGCATGCATGTGCTGTACATGTACACACACTTGCAGACGTGAACTTAGGCTCCTGAATCTCAAACGCCTCAGCAGAAGTCAGCGAGCAGAGCCAATGGGAGGTTGTGCAGGGAAGGTGCCCCCATTTCACCACCCCACCCCCAAACATATACACACATGCTCTCTCTCCTCTTACCACTTCTCTCTCCTCACACTGCTGCTGCACTATGAACCGTGAATTTAGGGCAGTGAAAATGCACAGCAGTTTGAGCAATTAAAAAGTGACACCTAAACCTAGCGGATAGACTGTCGAGATTCTCTAATGCCGGGGTTTAGGTGCCGTTGCACTTGGAGTCTTTAAGAGCCAGACTACTGGCGAGCGCAGGACTCAGTGTGTGTGTGTGCATGTGTGTGTGTTTGGAAAGGGATTCTCCCTCCCACTGGGATGTCATCATCTTCTCATCATTGTGTCTCTGGCGTGTGAGTGAGTGTTTCCACCGAGCACGTTTCCATGATGTGTCTGAGTAAGTGTGTTTGCGTCTAGCACATATTAGTGACCACGAGAGTCATCGGTCAAATGTTGTCAGCTTGCCTCTGACTTCCCTGCTGAATTATTAATCTGAGTTTCAATTGCACATAATTGCTTTGACATACATAAGCGCAAACACAGGCGCGCGGACACACATGCGCAGGCACGGTCAGAGGCAGAGTTTAGGGCTAAAAAGCCCAGCAGCAGGCTGGTGATATAAATAGCTGTTGTTTGTGGAAGGGACTGCTGGCAGAAGCAGCACTGACACTGTGGAGCAGACCACAGGGACTCCGATGTGCCTGGTGGCCTGAAGCGAGCCCTCTGCCTCTCAGATCAGCTCTACCACTGGCTGTGTACAGCTTTGACTGGCCTCCTTCATATGTGACAGCCTGAAAGAAATACAACAATCTCTCTGTCTCACAAAAGCCAAACTCAATTCAGTCCACACTGCAGAATATGGGGAGTCTGTGAACTGTCATGAGTGATTCTTCCTATAAAGGGTCTAGTAGTAACCCTTAAAAACAGATGACCCCATTCTCAAAAATGTCCTATTATGTAGGTTAAAATATCCCGAACCAGAGCTGAGTTTCACATTGATATCTGCTGTAATCTCAGAAAAAGTCGAACTTATCAAGTGGCGGATATATCATTTTGGAAACTTGCTATTTCTCCACCTCACATCTGTGAGAAAGTTGAGAAAATCTCACACACAGTATAACAAGAAGATGATAAAGCAGATATGTCTTAGGGGGCCCACAGGCAGGCGCCCTCCACCCCCACCAGGGAAAATGCATTCCCGCCATCCTCCCTCCTTGGCGCACATGCTCACAGCATCTCCCAATTGAAACATCATCGTCGGTAATGGGAGGGATAAATATTCATAAGGCCGGGAAGAGAAAAACCCTAGATTAGGGTAATACACTCCTCATTGTTCTCCCCCTTCCTCTCTCCAGCTCCTCCTCTGTATCGCTGCATCTTGTTATGCATGTAACGGCGTTGGCTAATGGCGGCTAATTCCTCCAGCTACCTGTGATAACTTCATCAAAGCGCAAGCACACGTGCGTGAGCGGAGACGGCGTTTATTTCTCACCTCTCCCAAATTGCAAATTGCCAGGTTAGATATCTCCAAGATTTTGGGACCACGTTCGAATTGAGATCGGGTTGTTGTTGCGGAGAGGCCCTGTGACTCCCTCCCTCCTGCCTCTCCCTCCCCTTTTCTGCTTGGCACCGACTCCACTGATATCTCATCCATAACAGGCCTGAACTGGGGCAGAGCATGGCTTAAACAAACAAAAGCCTATATTGATTTATAGGGTCCTCTATGATGGGCTTATTGGCCTGCACCTCAAAGCCACAGAGGGCACAGGGCCATGAATCACAGCTTCAGAAAATACACACACACACACACACACAACAGGTAAGAATAATACATTGGAGCATTGTTAAGGATGTGATTACAACCCTCTCTCTATCCAAAAACACTCACTTTCATTGTGTCTTAAAGGAGGGGGGAGGGAGGTCAGCGGATTTCGAATGTGACACCACACAAACAAAGCGAAGACAGAGGAGCGCGCTTATTTACATGCTGTTACTGTATATCCAAACGCAGGGATAGAGGGAATGCAAAGTGTGAAAGAGGGAGGTGAAGAGAAAGGGAGAAGGAGTGAGAGAACGAGCATGCCTGGACAGAGAGAAAATACCTTGTAGAGGTTCACAGAGTTTAAAGAGCTCAGCCAAAGAAGGAGCTCCTGTCCTCTCTGGCTCCAGCATACACACACACCCTCAAGGCCATTCTGTTACACCTGGTCACCTTTATCCCTTTTAGTCCCCCACACCCTCACCCCTCCTTCCACACACATACACCATCCACCTGAACGCATACACAACGCTCAGCCGGCCGAAACACATCGCCACCGAGATACGCGCAGCAGCACCCCGTGGCCAGCACACAGCTCCTCTGGCTACCTCCCTCAGCAGATAAAACTAATTATTCCAAATCTACTCTGTCAGGTTGTCTGATCCTCTGGGGCCTCAGTTTAAATCTCCCTCCCTCCCTCTCTCTCTCTGTCTCGCTGCCTCTCTCTCGGTCATAAGCCACAAAAAGAACCTAGAATCACTGCCAACTGACCTCCGGAGCAAAAACACAAACAGAGTGACGAGCCATAAAGACACATATAGCACGGCAGCAGCTGAAGCACATGGCTTTCTTTGTGAAAACAGACCATTCCGAGCAACTACCGGACTGACCTGAAGTTTTTCTTCAAATGCACAGAGCTAATCAAATCCACCAGAAAAAAAAAAAAAGAAGCAGCGATCGAGCCTGGTACTCTAAACAACTTTGAAAAATCACAAAAAATGCATGACATCATCTAGCGTACAATCCAAAGGACTTATGCACCTATTCAGACGCCTAGTCCCTCTGTTGGCACTTGCCGCTGGCACCCATGTTAGGCTTTAGAGCTAAATAACAGGCCAACATCCCAGGCTTTCCAGCTGCACGCCCTGAAAGCCCATGGAGAAACCATTCGTCCCAATGAGCTCTAAAGGCAAATGGAAGCTCATAAACAGAGACTTGACTGTATAGACTTTGCATTTTATCTTTCAGCAGTTTCCCCTTTTATGAGCCAGGGAGCCTTCTAACAGGGGGTAGGACGGGAGGGATGAGCACGATGGGAGGACGGCGGGGAGAGCGCGAGGGCGATAGTAAGGATGTTCGGGGAGGAAGACGGCGGCAGAAAGAGCAGAAGAATAAGAATGAGGTACAGGTTGCCAGGATGAGACGGAGGAGAGCCAGGGTCACAAATCTTGCTGCTATTCCAGTACGTGACATCTCCGCTCGTTTGAGGCTGCTCATTAACAAACAATACTGCTGTGAAATTGGTTTAATGACAAAGTAATAAAATTGCTATTCTGCTCACAGATGGCCTCAGGCACAGGGAGATTCTGGCAGGCTTACTGTGGCTGCCCGTGTGCATTAAGCTGCTTGTTCATGAAAACAGCATCCTACACTTTCTTTCTCACTATCACCAACCTTATTTTTTTTCTTTTTAAGTTCTTTCCCTTCCTGCAAATGAAATAAATTAACCTACTTTCCTCCCTTGTATTCTCCTTGAATTCTCCCTCTCCCACACTCTCACCCTCTTGCTCTCTCTCTCTCTCTCGTATTGTCTCTCTCTCTCTAGTTCTCACCCCTAGTACAGAAATTACCATCTTAAAATAAAAAAAGGAGGCTCGCCCACGCAAACGCAGCTCGACTTCATTTCAAACGCAGAGCCCTTGTTATTAAACGACCCACCAATAAAACCAAGCCGTTGAGGAATGAAAGAGCCAAAAGGAGCAGAGAAGTACAAAGACCTCCCTCCTCCCATCTCTCTCCATCTCTCTCTAATGCTTTCTCTGTAATGCCTCTTTCAGCTCTTTGCCTCTCTATCTTGCCTCGTCTGGCTTCGTTCTCCTTGCATGCCGTCTTTGCTGGGAGAATTCCACAGCCTTGGAGAGTCTTGCGCTTGTAATGGGAAAACAAGTAAAAAAGCATTCATTTTTGTGCATGATTGCCCGACACTGCCAATCTTATTAAAGCGCCACCTGTTTTTCATAACTCTAGACTCACACAGTGGTGGGCACTGGGCTGCTCCACAGCCACGGTGGGTGTCCATGCCATGCTATGACCCAATGTGCCCCCAGTGCCTGATAAACTAGGAGTGGGCCCTGTTAATCACACCGAGCGTTTCAACAGCAGCGTGCGCTCATGTACTTGCACGCGGCGCATATACCGCGAGCACACGCATAAACACAGCGGCGCACATTAGCATCAGCCATTCAAGACTCCCATGGCTTATCCGGGGAGTGCAGCATGTGTCTAGATTGCACCGCGAGCAGATATTTGGATCTGTAACAACTGCTGAACAAAATGAAAAACAAAATGAAACCTACTGCAACAGGGTGTCTGCTCTATTTTACTCTGCCAATAATGAAAATATGTTTTTCCAAATGTGTTACTCCCTCCAAAACAGATAAAATGGGATTATTATTACAGCATCAAGAAAGCAGCCAGATCAAATGAACTTAGCGGGTAGGGGGTGTTGGTAGGGGGGCTGGCACTTGGGATCTGACAACAGAGTCAATTCTGCTAATTAACTGCCAATTAGCAGTCCCTAAATGAGAGGGATCATGATGCCTGTGTTGGCAGCGCCCCGATAGTCTCTCTCTCTGTCAGACTCACATACACACACACACGCACACACACACACACACACACACACACACACAAGAGAGACACACACAAATGCACACATAGCCGCAACCTCTCCACACTCCAGCTGTATATTTAGAAAGCCAGGGGCATAAGATGGCCACTGCCGGGAGTCCCTGGTTGCAGCCAAAAAAAGGCCTGACATTTCCATCTGGGTCAAAGTTACACAGATAACCAGCAACTTCAGTCAACTCTCCCACCGATGTGGCAGAAATGAAGAGACGGGTAAGTGAGGAACAGGCGGCAATATAGAGAAGAGTAAAGAGAGGGAAAAAGGACCTCAAAAGCCTCTGTGTGAGATTCATAGGATTTAAATACTTATAAAGAATGTGGAAAAAACAGAGGCGGCTGGGCCAGTTTCATAGCATGTTACATTTGGAAAATATTAGTTATTATTTTGCATTTCATAATGGGCTCGCCCGCCAAACCGGAGGATCATAAAAAATCATAAAAAATCATAAAAGCCAGTGCTCCTAAGTGTCTCATTGGACTGAGGAAAGGGGGGTGGAAAATGCCTTGCGAAGTGGAGGAACAAATTTGGCTTCGGCTTTTCTCTTTCTTGTTCTCAGATACTACAAATAAATGAGCTTGACCGTTAATAGCGTTGTGCATGTGAACCTGCGGTGCAGCTTCGATGTGTTGGGCGAGCTAAACTCTGAGAAGTCTGGAGGGATCCGTGGAGGGGGGAGGGAGAGAGGGGAACAACGAGGATTTGAGTGGGAATGGGGAGCATGCTGTGAGGAGAGCTACAGAGCAGTCAGTTTAGAGCTGGCTAAACTCAGTTTATCTGCATGCTGCGCTACAGCAGGACGCAATCTGGGATTCGACATAGATACGCAAAAGTTGTAAAAGCACATGAGTGTAATGACTTTTGAAAAGTACGTCTTTTTTAACTGTAGTATCCTTTCGACCTCTCTTTTTATCTCTTATTTTATTTATTCCACCTGCACACCCGTCTTACATACCCATTTACAGGACGCCGACATATCTATACCATTGGTTGCATATGCTGTAGATCAGGTGGCCTTAATGTAAACGTACAGTAAATATACCGACTGATATGCTAGCTGTTGTTAAAGGTGGAGTTTGTACTCCTGTGAGGACAGATCTCAAGAACAAGAAAAAAAAACAAAACAATCAGCGCACAATGGCCTGCCCTGAATGGCCGAAGAGATTGAGCCTATTTCATCTCCTCAGTGGGCACAGGCCGCTTGGCGCCGTCGTCTGGCGGATATCCTTCTCTTATCATGTGACCTGTGCTCCGACAGGGGGCAAAGGTTGGCTGCGATCCGCCCCTGTGTCTTAATAACTCACTCATTGTATTCCTTTCTGCCGCTAATTAGAGCCTGTGTGCGTGTGTGTCTGTGTGTGTGCGTGTCTGTCTATGCATGTATTCCCCCCTGGGCTGTAGAGAGGAGGCAGAGATGTAAAAATAGAGTGTGGCTTAGTGCCCTCTTTATTGTTATTAGTGCTCCAGTGGCACAGCAGTCAGTCATCATAGATGCCAAGAACTGACATATTCGCTCTCTGACTCGCTCTGCCTCTCTCTCTCGCTGTCTCTGCCATGGAAATGACCAACTGGCTGCCTGTGAGACGAGGGAATAATGAGGGGACGATTTCCTTCCTTTTTTTAGATGCTGTTTCTCTCAGTCATCTGTCATCGGCGTCATCTCTCAGGCCCATGTAATAATCCTGCGCGTTATGTGTGTCAAGTGTGTGTGCGTTGCCGCAGTGGTAAATAACGGCAGGATAGTTGGTGTGTGTGTTTATGGCAGTGAGTGAGAGCACATCGTGCTGGGTCTGACGCTGAGACATGAAAGGATTCGGTCAGGCCCCATTTAGCCCAGACTGATAGCAGGACACCAGGAGCTGCTGAGGCAGGCAAATATACCGCTAGATACTGTAAACTGTAAACGCTTCTCCAGCGAACAGACACCTGAGTCTGCCGTTTCACCTACTTCATTATCCCAGAATGCCGCGTGTGACACGGCCCTCACCTTTTCCCGCAATCTTAAACAAATGCAATTACATGTCAGACCACTCCCCCATTCTGTTAGCATGACGCCAGTTGTCTCAAATGTAAGCAGAGCAAACACACACCTAATGGTCAACTAATGGTGTCCTGACACACTGTACACACATGCCATCTCTGTACATATTGAGAGGGCACAGTTGACCATTAGTAATAATGTGCATAACGTGCACACACTTGTGCACACACAGGACACTGTTAGCTGGATAATCAAGTCCTCCTCCTCATCTGCTCGACACCAGCGCAGTGAGATTGTGGACTTTAACCTTTTCCTTTGTTCCTTATTAACATTAGACAGCTAATGGGGTGTGGGCTACAAACAGGTGAGGCTGCCAGCTAATGACATAGCAGATATAGAACCAGGTGGAGCGTCTCCTGAGGCACAGAGACAAAAGGTTTCCAGGTAGAAGAGGTCTGCACCAGGTTTTGTTTTCTGTGCGTACAGGTGAGCTGCAGGTAAACGTAAAGGGAGGTGTCAGTTGGAGGGTATGGTTTGGGGAGGTTTGATGGGGCAAGTTGGGAGAGAGCGAGATGCACTGTCTATTGACTATCACACAGAGCACCCTTGTGCCCTCGCTAGGCTGCGATTGTGCCGGCGGACAAAGCCCTGATTCAGCACATCCTTTCCCCGAGGGAGAGCTCTGGAAACCGAAGACGGCGGCGATCCCCTCCCTTCGCCCCCCCCACCACCCCCCTCTCATCCTCTGCTCCTGTCTCTCCCTCCCTCTGTCTCTATCTCCCTCTCTTTGGCCAGTAACATGGCAGCGGCCATGCATCAAAGGGAACTACAGAACAATGCAAGGGGCCAGCCAGGAATTTGAAGAGCCTTTTCTTTTCTTTTTTTTTTGAAACAGGAATTTCATATGGCAGAGTTCTGTCATATCCTGGGTGGACCATCTCAGCAGCCAGGAACCGAAGAAAAAAGTCGAGGGCACAACCCAAACAAAGCGATATTTAAGTGTAACTCACTGACCCGCCTGGTTAAGCACTCAAAGGGGAAACCAAACTTCATCATCCTCTCTCTTTCCCTCACTAAAATAGCCAATAGCGTGGCAGCATCCGCCAGTTCAAAACAGCCAGAATGTACCAGAGATAGACCAGCAGAGTGTAAGCCTCTCTAATGACTTTATTTGTGAAAATTGATTCCTGGTGTGTTTTTGTTAACACAGCTGGTGTAACATTAATACACAGCTCTATGACCACCTATGTGTATGTGTGTGTATGTGTGTGTGGAAATAAGGTTCATGAGGATGTTACCCAGCACGAGATTCTTTCAGACCTCTTTATAAATGGAGCTGAGGCATTTCAGCGCCAGGCTTGGATTTCATGGCCTCTGAGAAGGCAGGAGCTCTTCCTATATCTATCTCTGTCTCTGTCTATTTCTCTCTCTCTCTCTCTCTCTCTCTCCTTGCAGGTTTGCAGACTATTTCTGCATTAATCACCATGACACAGGCAAGGCAACTCAATTTTCTGCTCCTGTAGGTAAGGTGCGTGGCGTCCCGAAACGGTGGCACGAGGCATGAAACAGGCAAGCGGGGGCTAATCTTTGGTTACTGGTGTAATTGAAATGCTATCCACACTGTAGGGTGCATTAAAGTCTGATAACAGCGGTTCCTGTGGCCAATTTAAGTAGCTTGACTTCCTTTGGCTAGAAGGGAATAAAGAAAAGGGTGAGAGAGAGAGAGAGAGAGAGAGAGAGAGAGAGAGAGAGAGAGAGAGAGAGAGTATGTCAGGACGGAGGGGGGAGGACGAGGGAGGGGGCTGATAGATAAGGCTGACAAACCAGGCTAATTCTCCAGGCATGTTTCTCATTGTGATCCAGAAAAAATGAGAAAAAAAAATGTATCACAGAACCAAAAAATCAATTGACCCTCGGGTGGCTTGTCAGGCTGCGAGTCTGATAAACCTAAAAGCTTCGTTAATGTCGGCCTGCCTGTACCCAACAGATAGAGCACTTTGTAAATGAACCCGCTTTGATAAATATATTAAGGAAAGCTGTGAATAAAAGGCACAGACTTGTCATTTGTAAATAGAACCCCCGCTACATGGAATTAGAATGATAAAATGGGGTTCCATATAATTAAGTTTGTGTAAGACCTGAAATCCGTGCAAATACCTTGCCGGAAATTTGAAAGGAAGCTGTCAGTTCAATTAATCTGAACATCACCCTGAGAATGTACTGAACAAAATTAAGCTGCAGATAAAACCTGGGCTAGTATTTTGATAAGTAATTCCTGTATCATTTCTTTGCTTCTGTGATCATTTTATTTAATCCACCACCCCCAGTTATGTGCTAAGCCATCTACAAAGGCCCTGCTGGCCAGGCCACCAAAACCTTAATCCACCATATAGCTTGTGTAAAACGGGGAGGGGGTGGAAGGCAGTTTTGCCTTTTGTGGGGGCACCAGTGGCGGTGCTAGGTATGGTTTTGGATGGAAGGGGTGGGGTGGGTGTGGGGGCTGTAAGGGTAGCTTATGATCTCTGCCTCTCTCCCTTAAAAATATCCCACTGAATGCATGTGCATCAAACCACAAAGACCGCTGACTTAGCCGCAGAACACTTCGCCGATAACACCGGAACATCCTGGTAGCTTACATATAATAATGTTACAAAGGTTGTCAGCGTGTGTGTCTACGTGTGCACCTCCGTGTGTGTCTACATGCGACGGGGAGGGCTGTACATAAACGGTTTTCACACTTGGCGGCGAGAGGGAGGCGAAGGCTTTTGAAAATGAAAGGCAGAGCGATGCTGGTGGTGGAGATAGGGCGAGCGGAAATCTTGACTCACCAGTTGTTTACTTGTAAGATGGTGAGGCCTGTGTCTTGGGCTAGCTGCTTCTTCTGCTCTTCAGAAGGGTACGGGTGCTGCGGGAGCGAACAGAGAGAGAAACACACATGTCAGCCTCTTTGACATACAGATTAACATAAATATTCACGCATGTAAGCACTCATAAAGAGAAGTGCTGGAAGGCAACACATGCTCCGAGTCAAGTTCCTGGCTGTTGCTTATTACTGTATGTATTCAATATGTTCTCGTGTTTGTTGTATTGTGTAACCCAAGACTGCACCTTCTTGTGACCTCCACCCAACCCTGCCCCTCCCTTGCACAGTATAGACATTCAGAGCATACACATGTCCACCCACACATCAACACACACACACACACACACACACACACACACACACACACACACACACACACCTCTGTGCTAAACCTGTCAGAGCTGGCCGAACAAGTTTGTCAACCATGATAACCCCCCTTCCTTATCCCCACCCCGCCCACACACAAACAACATATAGTGTACGCACCAAACATATGCACCACACGCAGTAAAAAAAAAATGCACTTCCGAACACACACATGCACACACGCAGACAAACAAGACTTTCAAGCAGGCCTGACGCAGATACTGTGGTGTCTGAGAATCCTTTTATAATACCAAGCAACAGAATGAGTGGGTGCAGATTTGCAGTGAATACATTTATCTTTCCTTGAATGTCTGACATGTATCCTGGTGGTGGCTCTTTCATGGAGAGCAGCTGAATACAGACGAATGCTAAAAGAAGAGAATGCTGTGAAATCTCCTCCACAGCCTCGCCAAGATTTTTACCTGAAAATGTAATTCTGCGACCAGGGCTGCAATGATACTATTTGTGTCAGGTCCAATCTAGAGAACATGGGCTGATATAAATGGCAGACCTTGGGCTGCCTTGCTCCCCCTGGGCCTGCTATGAAGCATGACAAAACAACAGTGATCGCTGGTGACAGATGTCTTTAAGGGCCAGATTAGGAGTCGGGGCGCACGCAAACGAAACAAATGAGACACTATGTGTTTCATTCAGCCATTGCAGACGGAGAGCATGCGTGCACACACAGTTACATGTTCCCACACACACACACATGCACACACACATGCACATGCATGTGCAAACAGAAATGCACACAAACAAATATTCAACTGCAAACATTACACCTGCAAATCACAAGAATTCCTTTTAAAGCGACACTTAAATCCTCCGCTATTTTCAGGTGGTTTCAGGCTCCATTAAGAGACATTCTTCCCCTTGAAGGAAAAGCACCTTTAGCCTCATGACTTACGCCCTTTTTTCAGCTTCCTCCTCCACACTCATTGAGAAAGCAAATTTCATAAAGCCTGTAATGCCTGCCTGGCTTGTGCTAATTGAATTCAATTTTAACACGCAACGATAACAGTTGCTCAAGAACTATTTTCTCATTTACCGCTGAAATAATTGATCTAAGTAAGGTTTCATATCAGCAGAGGAGAGGATTCCTCCTTTCTGGTAGTACTGCCTGTCTAAATGCAGTTTATTTTAATTAAAGGAGAGATGAAAAAATGGTTGGAGGAATGTGCTCAATTAATAACAAACAAGGCTGAGATTGGACAAATAATGAGTGCTGGCTGCAGAGAGGGATTAATCTGATTTGTACTTGTGTACGTAGTTCCTTTTAATATGCTAAAATCATTAACAAAGGAAAGATGATAATGCTTGCATAGAAATACATTTTTTGATTGCCAGGTGCTGACATTTTCTTGGCTGGGGAAGACAGAGCAATTTCTATTGCTTAACGTCTGTGTGTGTGTGTGTGTGTGTGTGTGTGTGTGTGTATGTGCACAAGTGTGCCACGTTTGCTTCCATTGTGAGAATGTGTGCACAGATTTAGTCTATAATTTTAGTTACAGTTGAGTCTTGGCAAGAAAGATCATATTGCCTGTGTGTGTGTGTGTGTGTGTGTGTGTGTGTGTTTGTGTCCAGGTGGGAAGACCATCCGTCAGTGTATCAGGTACACAGACTGCGATAACTCTCGCCTCACCCAGATGTTTCCGGCCATCTCCGGCTTCACTTATCGCTGCTGCAGCAGCAACCTCTGCAACTCCGGCATCACTGTTACCACGGCAACGCCTGCCCTGGCTCTGGCGGCGTCGCTGCTGAGCATGTGGTGGTGTTGGATTTAAATGAGTGCAGTGTTTCAGGATTTCAGCTAACATGAACTAAACGGAGTGTTTTTAGTCAGCTGTGGCTCTTAAGTGTTCTCAGGTCAATAAAGAATAACTTTTTCAACTTGTTTGCTAATTTTCTTTTTCATACTTTATTCAAATTTAACAATAAATACAAGAAAAAAAGAACATTCTTTGTTTTGTTGTATTTTACATCAAATTCATATTCAGGTTTCTTCCTGGTAACACCTCTGATCTATTTCATGATGGTCAGACCACGTCCCAGACCAGAACCACTGCAGAGGTCAGACCACGTCCCAGACCAGATTCACAGCAGAAGTCAGACCACGTCCCAGACCGGACCCTCCGACCCCTGCAGCTTTTGATTATCCTCCATTGTTCTGTTATAATCCTGCTACAGTCTCGACTCTTTGTTCACGTCTCTCCTGGAGGACGTTCACAGTGTCGATGTCAGATGTTCACATGAAAAGTGAAAAATGAGAAAAGCTGAGACAGAAGTTCAAACCCTGATACAGTGGTGCTCAAACTGAGGGACGGGACCCCCTGAGGGGACACAGAGCCACTGCAGAGGGCAGCATGGAGGACCAGGCAGGAATATGGCATGAAGCTAACTTCACTGATCTGTGAAGATAAAACAATTTGCTAATGATGTCGCTGACCTTCAGTAAACAGCATGACAGCATGACAACAAATACAAAACACAGATTTATTTAAACATGATAAATAAACAGCAGCTTGTAGCAGAGACACATTTCATAAATCTAAAAGGATTTAAACTAATATGTGACTTTAATGTGACTCATATAACGTACTGTATCACATCAGGCTTTATATGACTAATACATGAACCCACATAGACACTGGGTTTTATATGAATGGGATGTAATTTGTAATAGGAGGAGACGGTTGCTACACATATCACACTATAAATAACATGAAGGCTGTTCAGATGATCACAGGAAACTGTTTGTGTTCTCTTAATATTGTCCCATATACAGGAAGTGAAGGTGCAGCTACAGTGTGAAAACAATCAGACAACAAAAACAGCTCCAGGAACAACAGGAAATAAATCACATCCTCAGAAAAACATTTATAGGCTCTTGGTTAAGTTTCACTGGCAGTGATGTTGTGATCCACCATTTCCCTCCACACTGAGAGCGGCTTCCTTTGCTGAGTGAACTAAATGATGTGGGAACAGTCGGTAACGCTCGGTGAAAACCTCTGAGAGTCAGACGGTCAGATCCATACCACTCTGATGTCTTAGAGAGAGACAGCAGACGGATGTCTCTGCCACATGTCCTCAGAGGTGGACTGGCCCCTCTCAGGCGACCAGTCCACACTCCGTATCCACTGGTCCATGCTGGACTTGGTCCCCAAGCCAAGTCCGCGTGGACTGAGGTTCTGCCCCCCAGATACAAACGAGTCGAGGTTTGCCGGATGGTGCAGATCAGGAGAGTAGTGTCCATCTTCTCAACAGCTACCTCTCAGCAAGACCAGTGAATCATGGGAGTTTTTACTCAGCAGAAAGAAAAAGTGTCTCCTGAAGAAGTGGCCTCTGACAGACATCCTGTTCCCTGTATTCAGTTCCAGTAGTGTGGTGAGGAACATGTAGCGTGGAACATGTAGCATGGAACATTTAGCGTGGAACATGTATCATGGAACATGTGGCCCGGAACATGTAGCTTGGAACATGTGGCCCGGAACATGTAGCGTAGAACATGTAGCGTGGGACATGTAGCCCGGAACATGTATCATGGAACATGTAGCATGGAACATGTATCATGGAACATGTAGCGTGGAACATGTATCATGGAATATGTGGCCCGGAACATGTAGCGTGGAACATGTAGCCCGGAACATGTATCATGGAACATGTAGCCCGGAACATGTATCATGGAACATGTAGCCTGGAACATGTAGCCCGGAACATGTAGCCCGGAACATGTATCATGGAACATGTAGACCGGAACATGTATCATGGAACATGTAGCCCGGAACATGTAGCGTGGAACATGTAGCTTGGAACATGTATCGTGGAACATGTATCGTGGAACATGTAGCGTGGAACATGTATCGTGGAACATGTAGCATGGAACATGTAGCGTGGAACATGTAGCCTGGAACATGTATCGTGGAACATGTATCGTGGAACATGTAGCCCGGAACATGTAGCGTGGAACATGTAGCGTGGAACATGTAGCGTGGAACATGTAGCCTGGAACATGTATCGTGGAACATGTAGCATGGAACATGTAGCGTGGAACATGTATCATGGAACATGTAGCCTGGAACATGTATCGTGGAACATGTATCGTGGAACATGTATCGTGGAACATGTGGCCCGGAACATGTAGCGTGGAACATGTAGCGTGGAACATGTATCATGGAACATGTGGCCCAGAACATGTAGCGTGGAACATGTAGCGTGGAACATGTGGCCCGGAACATGTAGCGTGGAACATGTAGCCTGGAACATGTAGCCCCCTGGTTTTCATTCGCTCATCTCTCCTAGTCCGTCCTCTTCGATCTGTCGTCCAATCACTTCCAGCTGCACCTTCTTCTTCTGTCCCTTCTGCTCCGCCTCTTTCTGTAGTTTGTCTGATTGGGTGTACCAGGGCTGAGGGGCGGAGCTATCACAGGTCCGGCCTCCTCTGCGGAAGCCTCCTCTGCCGGCTCGTACCAACCCCCAGCCCTGCAGGTGGGCCTCGGAGCCGCCCTCCTGGACGCCCCTGGTCTGGTCCAGCTCCTTGGCGCTGAGAGACGACATCCTGACGGGAACCGTGTTGCCGAACTTTGAGTAGTCGACACAGTAACGCCCGTCCTCCTCTGTCATGATGGAGACGAAGCGCCTCCCCCACAGGATCTCGTCAGGAGTGTAGGAGGTCCGAGCCTGCATGGTGATCCCTGTTGTTTCCACCACACCTAAAAAAAAAGGGAAAGACTTTCACTCATACTGTGACGAGTCGCTTCATTTGTCTGCTGACCCGTCCACAACCAGCCCACCATCACCAGAAAAACAGCTGTGTTCTGTTTCAGCAGTTCCATGTTAGACTGGTAGAACTGGTAGAGCTCCTGACCTTCCAGGATGACGATGATCTCCAGGTCCTGGGAGGCCAGCGATTGGGCGGAGAGCTCGTACAGAGGACTCCCTCTCTCCATGGTGTGGCTGATGATCAGAGGAGAAACCAGGAAAATGCCGTTACTCCTCAGAGGGTTCTCCACCTGGATGTCCAGCTGGGACACTGGGATCACCTCGCCCTCAGCCGTCACGGTCCGCCGGATCACCTGGAGGGAAAACTGCAGTCTTAACATCCACAGAAACATCAGTGTCTTTAACCAGCTTCAGCTCAGGTCCACTGAGGCTGGCTGACTTTAGCTGCGATGTTTCCATCCTGACATTCAGGGTTTCTGAAGGACGAGTTACAAAATATGCTTCTGTTTTTTCTGATGGAGAGTTAGATGTTCAGATTAACACCACTCTCATGTTTGTACAGTAAATATGAAGCTACAGCTGGTAGACAGTTAGCTTAGCTTAGCATAAAGACTGGAAAAAGAGGGACACAGCTAGCATGGCTCTGTCCACAATGGCTGTGTCCCCCCTGTTGTTTTGTCTCTTTCTGGGGTTTTTTCAGTCTCTTCGTGGTTATTTTCCATGTTTTTGTGTTAATGTTGATATCTATGTGGTTGTTTTGTGTCTCTTTGTGGTCATTTTGCGTCCGTTAACATCCCTATGCCTGTCTGGCCCATGTGTCAGGTGTAAGGTGTCAGGTGTGCAGACGTCACCTGCAGCTGGACGGTGGCAGAGATGATCATACTTTTCCTCAAGTCTCCGACTCTGAACATGAAGGTTGGACGACCATTTCGAGTAGCGATGACGGCGTTTCTGGAGAAGATGAGCGTCTCTGCTCGGCGGTTGGCCTGAGCCGTCTTCATGAAGACGCAGCCGAGCATCACGGCGTTGATGATCAGGCCCAGAATATTCTGGATGATCAGCACGGTGATGGCCAGAGGACACTCCTCCGTCACCATCCTGCCACCAAAACCGATGGTCACCTGCAGCAGACGGCACGTCAGCGCTCACAGCCAACAAAACCACAAACAACTGCGCCTGGATCAGTCAGCCACAACAACAACAGTCTCACCTGGACCTCAATGGAGAAGAGGAAGGCTGAGGTGAAGGAGTGGATGGCGGTGACGCAGGGGACGGGGCCCGGCTCGCCGTTTGGGTCGCGGGGCTCCAGGTCTCCGTGGGCGAAGGCCAGGAGCCACCAGATCATAGCGAAGAGCATCCAGGAGCAGAGGAAGGCCGAGGTGAAGATGAGGAGGGAGTGCTGCCACTTCAGGTCCACCATGGTGGTGAAAACATCCTGCAGGAACCGACCCTGAAAGCCACGAGGAGGACAAAGAGAAGTAAAACTGGACAGGAAGCAAAGAGGGACGTGGACATAGAGAAGAACTGACGATGTGTCCTGTTCACCTTTGGTTTCACTAACTGTGTTTTCATCAGTGTGATGATCGGAGTGTGCTGCTGTGTGAAGAGGTGAGTGATGTTTGATGTAACTGTGATGCATCAAATGTTCTCATTCATACAAGCCTTTGAGCTTTTGAAGAACTGTGACTGTGTTGTGAAAATTATTTCAGTACTGACTGGCTGGTGTGACGATGATGATGATGTTGATGATGGAGCTCAGCACTTTGATGAAGAGCCACTCAGAGAGAATCTGCCTGCATTATTCATCTCGCCTGCAGCTGTTTGAGCTCCAGATCAGACAGATGACGACGAAGACGTGTTGTTAGCAACACGCAGTACTCCTCAGTAATAATACTACATAATACTACAGGAATATTACAACTGTACCTGCTCCCTGATGTTCTTGTGAGCCACGTTACAGGATCCGGTCTTTGTGATGAAGCGGGCTCTCTGAGATCTGGAGTGACTGCGGTTCAGGTGGTTCTGGTCCTCCGCGAGACGGGTCAGCAGGAACCCGTCCGGCAGGAGGCCCTTCCTGGCCAACATGATGCTGCACACACACACACACACACACACACACACACACACACACACACACACACGAGAGAGATTAATAATAGAGCTGAGTTCTTACGATGTTTCAGGATTGTATTGATTTCAGATCAGCAGCAGCTTCTGTTAGAAATCTCTTCAGAAGGCTCGAACGTTCTGTGTTCCACCACAGGACCAGACAGAGAAGTGATGGTTGTCAGCACTCGATAAACTGACCTGCTTCATTAGCGGCTCAGTAAACATACTGTGGTTGTTGTTGTTGTTGTTGTTGTTGTTGTTGTGTCTGAGTTTGGTGTTTGTTTAATGTAAAAAGAATGAAAACAGGTTTGTGTGTCAGAACTTTGTTTCTTCTTCTTTCCCGTCAATCATCTGACGACCCCTCAGATTGATCTGCTGACCTCTGGAGGGGCCCGACCCCCAGGTACTTTTACTTCTGATACTTGGAGTATATTTTGTTGATAATACTTCTGTTCTTTTACTTCAGTAGGATACTGAATGCAGGATTTTTACTTGTAATGGAGTATTTCTTCATTGTGGTATTGTTTCTTTTACAGAATGTTTTAAGCACATGATAGCCATTTCATTGAACAGTTGATTGATTATTGGCTTCTACAGAGCCGCTGACACAGATGTCATCACGCCACTACAGACGTCATTCTGTTTATTATCATTAAGAGAAAACATTTCTGTTAAAACCACACACAGGATTAGCAGCTGCCGATCACTTCTCTGTCTTAATATCTTCATCGTTTGCTCAGAATGACCATCAGCTGTTCTTCACTCTGATTTTCACTGAGCTCAGCGTGATGAAGCGTCACGTGAACGCAGGTAAGAAACGGTGACGTTACCTGTTCAGGAAACAGCAGCGCAGCGAATATCTGAAGTCTCCGATGAAGCTTTTATTTACGTGGACGTGAAACACGACTTGGCCTCCATCGTTCCCTCATTTCATCCTTCACCTCTCCCCAAACACAGGACGAGCGTCAAGTTACAACAGCATACAGGGCGGGGCTTCCGGTCAACACCTTCAAAATAAAATATTAACGCGCCGTTTTACGCGCGAGACTGACTGCCGCTAGCTTCCAGCGGCGCGAGGAGGAGATGGTGTCTCTCCTGTTATCCTCCCGGTTACCTGAAGACAGGTGTAACATGGACCAACCAGATGTTCACTTTAAAGGACAAGTCTGGTGATATTCTATATTTTTCTTTATGTGAACAAATTCTATGAAAAGACAAAAAACCAACGATGAAATGATCCTACTGATGAGTACTGCAGGTCCGGTGCCTAAAGCTTGATGTAGTATCTAATTCCTCTGAGCCCATGACCTCCATTGTTTCCAGTGGCAGTCAATGAGTCCAATCAATGAGCCACACTGCTGCACTGAATGACATGTTCCTTCAGTACAATGCACTGTGGTTCATTTTGAGTCAATCCTACATACTTGCTGCAATAAATGTGCCTTAATCCACAGCTGAAAATAGTCCCACAAATATACTTCCTTCTTGTTTGAGTAACATTTGGTAAAAGTTACAGTGTGAAGCTTTTTAAAGTTATTTGTTGCCTTCTTACAAAATAAAATTATATACAACCGAAGGTTACATCAATACGACCCTATAATATATGCATTGACATATGAGGTTTTCATGCTTTCGGCCATTGTGGACATTTTCAAACAGCACAACCTGCTGTAAAAAGAATTCAGTGACCATGCACGGCCTGGTATACAGCTGCAACATTTTGTGTCCCTTTACCTTTCGAGCAGACTGGCAGTCAACAGTTGTATCAATGTCGGAAATTATTGGAAATTTTAAATCCAAATTTATAAATCTGTATTTGTTCAAATATAGGTGGACTACCCCTGAAAGTTGGGTAGGTGTTAAAGGGTAAATCATGGTTTAAGTAGTTAAATTGAAACTAAGATGATCAACACTCTGCCATTGAGGTTCCTGCTGCCATAGAATAAGTAAACAAACCTGGGGATTGTCACACTGAGTAAGCCAGAATGATTCATTTTATTGATTTTCTTCAGCAGATTAATACAGTAGAACTGATACATTGATGCTGATGCCTGGTTACACTGCTACATGCACTATGTGTGTTCATATGATTTTATTTATATATGCGATTGGTGTTTGCTGTGTACGTGCGTGTCGTTCTGTGTACGGCTTGAGTCCGTATCTCTGTGTTAAATCACAAACTATGACAACATCACAAACATCCAGTAATATACAGTAGTGTGAAATAGGACTGGGCCTGATCCCAGCCCCCCACCGGAGGATCTGACATTTCCCAGAGCTCCTAATACTGTCTTCTCTGACCTGCGCTGCTCTCTGGTGGCTCCTATAGCCTTCACAAGGCCTGACGTGGGCGCGCTGTTCAACACTCCGACGGGACGTATCACTTGGTTTTCTCGCAGTTTTTACACGGCCCCTTGGGTGCACGTCAGCAGCCAAATAGCTTCTTTTATGTGTGTCATACTAGAAAAGCAGACTGATTATGACTGTGCAGACGTAGCCATAGTAAAAGTCCCACTTATCACGTGCTTGCTGCACTGTTGTTTCAACAACCCTAACTGTTTGGAAAGTCTTGAAAAATTATTGCGTTAAATATGAGGGATGACTGGACATATGTTTCCTGTCCTGCACACTAAGTCTGGCTCCTATGTCTCACTTTTTAAGTCCTCTCACCCTTCATCTCATGCCATCATTGCTGATATTTTATAGCTCTTTTTTCTTCCTTCGATTCTAACAGCTTCACAGCATCTTGACAACTATATCGACAGAATTTTCTACACACAAGCACACACACACACACGCACACACGCACACACACACACACACACACACACACACACACACTCACAGAGCCATGTTTATACAGCCCAGTGGTGGATTTTTGGAGGTGTGAGGCCAGAACTGGCAGGGTCCTCTTACATA
>JAPZEA010000007.1:11410712-11422776 GCA_029783685.1 Heniochus monoceros
GAAAATTCAGAATCTGAGGTTGTGAAATTAAATAAAACAGTCTGGAAATAGATTTTCCTTTACAATATTTCATTATGCGGATGGGTTTGGCCGCTAATGGAAATGTTTAGAATGTGAAACAGCTGCCAACAAATTAGTTTAGGCTTGATGTTGCTTTGCACATGAAATGACCTGGAATGGACAGCAATAAAAATGGAAATGTAAAGGAAACATTGCCTCCAAACTGAAACCACTGGTGTGCATAATTTTATTGCAGACTCTCCATCCCTCTCTGCCTCAAGATTAACTAACTTGGACTGTCAGTGCCTGCACGGGCATTTATAACAATTAATTAGGCTGCCAATCGAATTTGTTGTTGTTCTTGCAACCATTCGCAGTGTTTCTTCTACTTGCATGGTGATCATCCTTTGGCTCGCATCAATTTCTATTCAAACAAGCTAACATCAGTCTCAGCACGGGCTCAGGCACTTGTGTGCTCATCTAAATTGTTACTGATCAACGTGTATCTTTACTCTCTATACTGACCATGAGGTGAACTGCTTTATCCAACTCTCACTTGACTGTACAATTGTTAAAGCTGCACTGATCAATATTTTCATGTTAACAATGCATCAGCTGACCATGTGTAATGTGAAAAGCGTTGCTCGTAGTGATGAACCCGTAGAGAATTGTCACCGTGGAGATATTCACAATAGATCCACGAAACATTTTAGCATCAGCAATCTTTACTGTTTTAAATTGATCTCTTGCCTTTCAACAACAGAAACACTGATAACCTGCCTGTGCGCTACCTGCCCAGTGCCAAATGGCAAACAGACAAAGTTAGCAACACGCTGGTGGAGCTAAAAGAGCCAAATGCTTTGGTGGAGGAGGTGTTGGAGACCAAAAGCGAGATGAAAGGATTATTAGACTTACATTTGTCAGCTGCCCTGAAATGCAACTTCAGATGCTAATGTTGCTTCATGTCTTCTGGATGTGTAAATAGGTCTTTTTTCTTTGCTAATACGTTATATGGTGATGTCAATGTCTACAGTTTGTCTCCCCCAAGTAGTAAGAGAATCTGTGAATTCAGGTTTAACCTTCTAAACATCCAATTGTTTCAATGTTCTAGCAGAAAAAAAACTAGAAGTGAAATTGGCAGAGGGTATTACAGAAATAACTTTCACATAAAGTAAGCTGAAAAGAGCTGAGATGTGTGTCAGATTTCAAACTCTGAAAGCCTTGAGTGTACTTTAATTAATTTCACAGGGTAAGCTACTCTAGCACACCTTTCATGAGGTAGATCTAAGGACACAAAGGCCTTTGATGCAAATTGGTGTGAGAGAATATTTCACCCACACAAACTTGAGGTATTAGTGTTTTTGCTTTCGATTCAAGGGTAAAGCTAATGGAATCTGAGAGTCTTTGCAATCTAGATTAGCGGAGAACTAATCAGCAATTAATGCCTCTGGTTTTCCTCGTCACTTCTGTTCTTTTTAGGGTTTGTATTCTCTCGCTCAACCTATGCTTTCTAATTTGTCCTTCAGAGAACGCAGCTCAGTAATGCCACCTCATTAATTATTGAGAAGCCAGAAAGTCATGCTCTATACGAACAAAGTTTACTATACAGACGTTGAACTCAACACACTGGATAAAGGCCCTGGACTTCTGTTGATTTCAGAACAAATATAAGACAAAGTTAAGTCTGGTGTATCTTTCGTATTGGCATCATGAAACCTTGAATAAACATCAAACACTGTCTGATGGTCTGAGAAACCACAAAGCGTTGGCCAGCCTTGAAAGAAAGCTGTCTAGAAATCTCCACAACACTTCAATCTCCACACAAGCTTTTTTCTTCTTTTTTTTTTGTGGGGGTAAAGAGACATGGCTGAAAGTTAAGTGGAATCCTAGGAGCAGTTGCATGAGGCAAAGGAGTGAGGCAATGTCATGGCGGCCATTAATTCTAATTAGCAGAGAACATGACAGCAGCATATGGGTGTCCTCCAGTCAGCCAGACGGCTCCTCTCCCGATCCTGTCCCTGTCACTACTAGAGATGCCAAGACAAGGGAAATAAAAATTCAAACTTTGAAAGATGTTTTATTCCTTCATTCTCTCTGGGAAAGATGGATGGGTCGTAAGCCGAGCCTGGACAATGTAAAAGCATTCCTGTTGATCCTGTAGTAATGGGATCGTAGTAACTTGAAATTGGTGCCGTGTGTGGGCTAAAAAAATGTAAAATAACGAGAAAAGCCATTAAAGATTGATTTGAAAGTTTTGTGATGTATGTTCTTTTCTGCTTCAGTGCTTCAGTAGTTTAAAGTCCGATAGAATGAAAAAATGAAAAACACTTGACCTACAGAAAAAGCTACAGTAAATCACTCAGAAATAGTTGTAGTAATGCTTTTAGGCTTGATTGTTCAAAGCCCGCTGCAGGCCAACCTCAGACTTGGCTTCCTATTGGCATTTTCATTCAATTATTTCATTGTGGAACTTCATAATCAAATAAGATGCTATATGTATGTCTGATTTGACCCCTAGTTCAAGATTTTAGCAGTCTCCCATATATGATTTAGGACTGTACAGAGAATTATGCATTCCATTTAAAATGACGGATGGAAGATAAATTAGTGCTCAAATTGTGATTAGGAATGTAATATTTCAAACCGAATGAAAAATTAATGTGTGAGCTGGAAGGCTACCGTGGACTTCATTTATTTAGTTGTTCAATGTGTTTCATTACATATTCAAATTATGTGTTGTTGTGACAGATGTGCTATTGGAGGAGGTTTGGTACGTACTTTGTTTAACATGTAATTTGGGATTATGAGCATTTTGTTTTCCGGTAAATAACTACGGTAATGCCCAAAATCATTTTTAGCAACATTTTTAGTAGTAAAACACTTTTTTGTACACTATCAGAGCAGCACAATTTTCCTGTAAAGCTTGATGAATAATCCTGCTGAATTACTCTAACACAGTAAATATGGTATTTGATTAAACAGCCTCCATCCATTTAGTAACTGTTCTGGAGCTTTCAGTCGTATACGGTCTTTTCGTGCAACCCGTTTTCAGTCCCAGGTCATCAAACACCAATGTTTGTGTCACGCCCGGTCACAGTTTGGTTAGGTTTAGGCCTCAAAAATCACGGTTTAGGTTAGAATAACTGTGTTTACATAGGCTATATGACATAATTAATTATGTTATGTACGTACATGATGGAAGTTAAGTATGTTACGCAAGTTAGAATAAGTCTGGCTTTTGGTTTCAGACAGGACATGAACCCCAGTCTTCTGGGTGAAAGTCTGTGTTTTGCCCATCCATCCACCCTGACCTCCTCCACTTTTTCGCTCTTTATCCTACATCACTTTGCTCTGAGCATCTAAAACTTCCGCGCATGGATTTATGGAGTTAGCTGAAAGCCCAGTGTGTCTCACACCGACACTGAAGGATACCTCATGCATCACTATGAGATGCCAAGAAGTGGCACAAAAACGTTGGTATTTGACGCCCTGGGTATGAGAACTGTCTGGTCTTCTTCAGCAGTAAGTTTGACCAGACCCTGCCCCAAACAGTGATCATCCAATCATAGCGTGCTGATTAAAGAGTTTGGAGCGTTAAATGTATATAAAGATGGACGATATGACACGTCCCCAAAAGTGAAACCAAAATATTTCAATCGCCCCCTGGTGGCTGGCTGCAGTATGGGTCATCAACCCCACACCATGCATGTTAGCAGATGGGACACGGGTCAAATTAATAAAAAAAACCAATTTTCTCTTTGTCTATGAAATCAAGACCCCATAATTTAAAAAATTACTAAAACTTCAGGATTGTTAAATCTGCCACCGTTATCATTGTCATCTTTCTGAGCACTTCTAATTCATGTTAGCTTAAACGTTTGAATTCACCATTATTCTTGAGCTCGAAAACAGTGGCAGCTTTTGGTCGGATCACATGATTTTCCTCAGAAAAATGAAAATCTGAACATCTAAAATTCCATGACTGCTGGGACATTTCCATCTGAAGACCTCTCTGAGGACCATGCGATATGATCAAACGCTCCACAGCCTCCACAAAGCAGATGTTGTGGTATTTTGAAGGTCAAGAACGAACAATGTGGCATTTCCCTCAGCACATGTGGTGAGAATAGAGAGGATATCATGACTGCAGCATGAGTCTTTTCTCTCTGAGAATGAAGCTTTTGAGATGCTCAGACTCGCTCTCTCTCTGGAGATATTGTCTATATCAAGGGAAGAGCCAAAAAAAGAAGCTGGCGAGAATACTAATGAGAGCTTTAAGACTTGTTACACAAAGAGTTGATCGTCTGAGTGTGTTTCTGTCAATATCTGCGCCAGAGAAGAAGTTTTTTTGATTTGTGTTTACTAATCACACGTCTCGACATGCTCTCAAGATCTTAAGTGGGATATCATCTTTTAAAAGGATTTTTTTAAAACTTACATGCTGTAGATAAACATCGGGTACACCCCCCCGTCCAGTGTTCACACCTTTCTTTTCCTTCCTGTCTCTCCTCCTCTCTCTTTCTCTAAAGACCAGCCTGATATCATCCGAGCCTAATCTCAGACTCTGCTACTTACATCAAAAGCCTGTCAGCCTGAGCACATGAAAGCCTGTTTTCTGAGAGCTGCTAGTCGTCCGACTGGAACACTCGACGCAGCTTTAATTTTTATCCTGCGAACACTCGACAGAGGAGCTGATTTAGTAGCCCATCCAGAGATGTCCGTGGGGCGGCACATATACACTTTGTGTTTTCTTCTAATGGAAATACATTTAAATGTATTCCCCTTTATATCCATCCCTTTGACTTTAAGCGGCACAAACTATAAAGCCTGAACTTCTGCAGCACAAACAAAACCTCATCATCAATCAGGCCGATTCTTGGGATAAAAAAAGGCACGAGGCAATCAGCTTTGATGCTCAGCTCGTTCGATAGTACCGTCAACTTTCAAAGTCAGTTATGTCATCTTTGTTTGCTAGCTGGCACATGACGCGTCTACTCTCTGACTTCAATAGATACAGTAAACAACATCTGGCTTTGTGTGAGCTTTTTTTTCCATGACATTTACGCATGTTTGAAATATTGCACGCATCTACTGACACAATACAAATTTGATGTAGACTCTGTGTATAAACAGCGTCCTGAAATCTCGTGGCTTGCGTTGAATGAATGAATGGGCGAGTATCAGGATGATAGGATGTCATATTGCCAGCAGCTGCACGTAGAAAATAGCCTGCAAATGAATCAGTCTCACCATTTTTGAAAGAGTTGATTAATAGAAAGGGAAAAAAAATGGAACAAAAGCAGTTTGAGTTTGCTGAGGACGGTTTCTGTAACAGCACGCTGTCTTCTGAGGCTCTGATGGTACAACAGAAGGTGCAGTAATAAATCATGTGTTGCATACAAAAGCATCATAATAGCTCACGGGTTATTCAATATTGAGATGCTGAGGCCTGAATCAGAATGTAGAGAACAGCCTTTGTCTGCTTCTCTTTGAAAACATTTTTTTTTTTTTTTTTTTTTTGCAAAACATCGATTTGATATTCAGGTGGATTTCTCCATCAGCTCTTTCTTCACCATCATCACTGCACATTCAAGTCAACAGATGCACAGTGTTGTCTCGGGCTCGGTAAAGCTTCTAACATAAAGGAATACAATAAAAAAAAAAAAAAATCTCGTCCTTAAGAAAATTGTCCTTAAGCTATTATATAATATGGATAATAATCAAGGACAGAGCAGCATTAGCAAGGCTGAGAAGCATTCTCCACATCAAATGATTATTTTTCTCTCCAACTTAGATAAGTAGGCTAAGTAGGACACTGTGGAACTGAGAAATAGATAATTATCTGGCTGAAAAATAACGTGTTGAGAAATGATTCTGGCAATTCAAACATACAAAAGCCTCTTTTATGTTCGGTCTTCTGGGTAGTGACAATGTAACGTTCATCCTCCGCTGTGCAGCAGCTTTTAAATGCCTGGAAAAAAAATTATCTGGGGTAACTCGTTGGTCCTGCTCATACTGCATTCTCTGCTGATACACAAATGCACACGTTTATTGTTGTACTGATAGTGAGTCGACCGTTGAAAAGCACACAGAGGTTTTCAAAAGGGGTGTTGATACATCTGTCTTTTCTGAAACGGTTGCAAGCCCATGTGCCAAGCCTGTCTGACGAATGATCCGTGCGGTGGGAGACATTAACATATTGAACATGGGGGATATCGAGCCAAGGGATTACAGGAACACGATCCTGGATGGATCCGATCTGGAGGCATTAAAAATGAAATAAGAAATCTCGCAGCCTTGCATCAGGCTGCTCTGTTCTGCTCCGGTCGCTGCAGGTGATTTAGGAGGTTTAACAATAGTACTGATCCTGCGGGAAGATAACTCTTCTTCTCCCTGACCATCGCTCCCTCTCATTCTCTCTTTTTTCACACTCGTGCACACGAAGAAACGCCAGTTCTCACTCAGACATGAGAGATTATTGGTCGCTCCTCTGGACTCAGTTCAAGCCTTCAGCTCAGAACTTTTCATCAATACCACAGTGGATGTCATATGTAAGCTCAGTAAACAGCCTTTCTGCCTTTAGGCAGAGGGTGTGAGGGAAGCCTGAGTGTTGGACTGAATCTCTGTCACCACCACAGATAAAGAAATTAAAGTTATGCTTATAATTAATCAGACGTTCCTCTAATCTTTGCGTTTTTTATAAATTACCGGATAATTTTACTTCTTTAGTACCAAGTGTAAACCAACGTCCCACATTGGTTTGTGAGCTACTGTTCTGAAGTTGGCATTACAGCCGTCGCCTTCTTGGTTTGTTGGACCCAAAGTGACCATATTTGGACGAGAAGGTGGAGCTGGGGTTGCTACACCTCTGTCCTGATTGGCTCTGACTGAGAATGCCAGGATGATAGCAACTCATCAATCTCGAGGTATCCACACCATAAAGTAGACCTTGGTTTATCAGTTTTTTTTGCTTTATATCGGATCATAATTTACAAAATAAACATCATGTTGTGTAGAAGAGACCATAAACTCATTTGCAAACTGTTTACTGAGGTAATAACTCAAGTGAGAAGTAGGGTAAGTTTCTCATAAGCTTACATCCAATCAGACTTCTTTTTGCAACCAGTGGCCATTAGAAAGAACGCACTTGAAGCACTACCGCATTGGTTCACTTTTCAGACCCGGAAGCTCCTCCATCTACTACTTATACAATCTATGTTCAGTGCTCAGATCATTTAAATGTCTCCATGTTTGAAAAAAAAATGCCCTCTTGAGTGTCCACTATGGGGGCCCAATGTATAAGAAAAATGCCTTCTAGGGTGCCCCCCCAGTGGAGAAAACATGACGGCCTACATGCTAGAAACTTAGTTTGTTTCTACATGCCTCTAAATGGTTAAATAGTTGATAGTTCCTCATGTGTTTTTCTTACATTGGTGTGGTAGTTATACTTTAAATCTGAGTCACATACTTCAACAATTTTAGTCTTAACTGGGAAGAGGGTCAGAGAGTCCACCACTGCTTTGGTTGTACTGGTCACAACTGTTGATAAAGCAAAAAGTGAGGAACCACAAGCCAAAAAGGTTGGGAACCAGTGAACTGGACTTTTACAGACACCGGTCAGTCAAACTCCCAGTCACCATAGGTGGAGCACCTGACTGCAACTGAAGACTACGGTGAATTACCTGTAATACTGAACTTTTTATGATGCTCTCGCCTGTAGTTTATTTCTCAAACCGTCCTGCATTCACTCCTCTCACTCCCGCTCACTCATAGTTTCTTTGCTATCTTTGTGTGGGGCAGATATCAGCTGTTCTCATCAGCTGGTCACATCTGTCCAATAGCACAGCGACACACCTTCACTGTCAGCCTATCATCTCGCTGCTGTCTTTTTAAATATGATCCTCTCTCTCTGCCTCAGTTCTTCCGTGCTGCTGTTATGCGCCCCCTCCGCCTCCCCATCACCGCCCAGTCTTCATAGATCTTCAGCTCTATCATTTCATCATCCTCATCAGCCTATCAGTGTCAACAGAGTCATCAGCCTCCACCACCACCACTGTCTGGACTCCACGGGGGGATTTATCTAGCTGCTGCTCAGGGCGATGCCCCTCAATTACAAAATCTCCCTGTAGAGTCTAAGCGGCAAAGGCTTTCAGATAAGACTTAATTATCACATATCGTTTGTCATGATAAACAGTTATCTTCACTTCACTCGCTCTCCTGATTAAAATGATTTAAGGTCTGGTTTATACCTGGAAGACCCCTTGTCTTTACACTGATTTATAAACAGGGTTAAAAATTTCAGTAAAGTTTAATTTGGCATTTTTACAGTATATTTCTAACATAATGAATCGATTTTTTAAAAATGAAAAAAACAAAAAAGTTTTTAGGATTCAAAAACCATCGTATGTGAAAATACTTCTGAAAAATATTCTGAAAATATCTTCATTGTTAAAAGACATTTCAGATGACAACAGCATTTGTGTCATTCAAAGGACTGTTGCTAATTTAATTGATAAAATTGATCATATAAGCAAAAGATATTCATGTGATTCCTTTTGGTGCCTGTTTTTCTCATGTCAGTTTAATTATGAGGACAGTGGCATGTTGATCTGAACACTTATTCATTCCCTTAACCTCAGAAGGCCAATTTGCAACCACGAAAAACTCCCCCAGTATCAGATCGGTTCCTTAGTTATTAAGCTCTGAAGATATTGGCCCCAGTAGGAAATTATAAATTCTCGACGACTGCTGATAGCCGTCTTATTTCAGTATCTTCATGATAGGCGAAAAGCGGACTCGCCATCCGTTGGCCGCTCAGCGAAAAGGCTGATATGGAACTTGTCATTTTTTAGATGATAAACTTGTTTAATTCCACTGTGCTTGACACAGTGCTGAGAATATGCATGAGTGAGTATGCATTATTAAAACGGCCTGTTCAGGCAGCCCTAACGCAATAAGGGGGGGGGGGTCCTCCGTGTTAATCTTGCAGGCGTTCCCTGCTGCTGACGGTGCGTGTATCAAAAGTTAGAGGCTATGTTTCAGGTCTCGTTTCATAATCATGTGCAGCGTTTGCATATTTTACTGAAGATTTCAGGAAGAGGGGGAATCCTGACACACTCTTCTTGGATTTCTTTGATATCTGGACATAGATATCGGAGAAGATGAATGAAGGGACACGTTTATTAATATTTTATGTTTGGAAACTCAAATGGAGCACGTTGATTAGCAGAAAATAATCACAATTTGAGGCAAATGACCCATTACGTTAAAATGTAGTTGCCAGTTACTTCTAATGTTGCAACAGTCACTTGGACTAATATAGCTTTGGGTTAATGTCAGCATAGTTTTGCAAGAATATGCTAATTTCTACAGTCATGAGCAACTGTTGGAGAAACGCAGTTTATTTACTGACGATAATAATTGAGATCCGGTTTCATAAACATAAACATTAGCATTAGCAAATCTATAAACTACCCAATGAGTTTTAAAACATCTACAGCAGTGTCAGACAGTAAATGTAAAATTGAAATTGCACTCTACATCTTCTCTGCCGCTTGAGTTAAGTTTCTGTGGGCTCCCACCTCTTTATGCAAAAGAGATTTCATCAGCACATTTTGAGAATTTATTAGGATCCATGGGAAAGTCTGACTGCCAAAGCCATCGACTACAATTTCATAAAACCACGTTAGAGGAATGTTTAT
Source organism: Heniochus monoceros (assembly GCA_029783685.1). Taxonomy (NCBI): domain Eukaryota; kingdom Metazoa; phylum Chordata; class Actinopteri; order Chaetodontiformes; family Chaetodontidae; genus Heniochus; species Heniochus monoceros. Next base: position 11,420,414 of record JAPZEA010000007.1, read on the forward strand.
CCGTTTTCAGCTTCTACCGTCATTTATATTGCTCTTAATTTCAATAGGAACAACATATTTCTATGTCTGATTCCTTTAAAGTGTTTGCAAATTGCAGCTGTTATGGATGGTAACTTGTGCTTTCCTTTTTTTTCCACAGACTCTTTGTCATCCCAAGTGTTCTCATCAATCTCTTAACAGCCCCTGAAAATAGACGTACCACAGGCAGATGTGGGCATACAAAAATGCCCTTAATAAACATTTATCTGAATTGCTATTGTCACCCCTCGTTAGTCGTCATTTCATTCGGCGAACAGCTGAGAATCAGCAAATCTTCTCTCGCCGGAGCCACAGTGGAGGCCCTCATGTGGCCCCGGAGCAAGTCCAAGGAGCTGAGGGAAGCACCCGTCAATAACAGTAAGCCAATTAAAATCACTCTTCATTTAAGCTGTGATCTCTATTGATTGGCCTTTCAATTCTCATCCGTCAGACCAGCAGACTGCCTTGAAGGATTGGAGGGATAGACTGTCTGACTGACTTCTCAGCAGCCACCGTGCCAACCACCAGCAGCTTTTCAGAGAATCAAGGCAGCTGGTTACACAAGCTGTTTTGTAGACTAAACAAAACCCCGAGTCCTTCAAGACAAGAAAGCTGGTGGATTTGATTCTGTTGCAAAGCTGCGGAGGGAAACAGCAACTGAAATGTCGACTGCATATCAAAGCAAACACAGAACACACAGTAAACAATAAAAATGATCAGAAATCAGTTTGGGTGCAGGTTACAAAACCAGCCCACGCTCACTCAGACAAACAGCCGTATAGGTCGTCTCTACAAGCAGGTTATTACAACAGTTTATTTTCAGGCAGCGACTTCTAGTGGCTGTCGTATGATGACGGGAGTAAAGGAGGAAGTTTGGTGACATATAAAGAGCAAGAAAGTCCACATTTGGAGCAAGATGGGGCAGATGGGTGGATGCTGACCTATTTTAACGTACTTAACGGAGTCTCATAGGTGACAATAATTGTTTTAAGCCAAACCATGATCTTTTCCTAAACCTAACTAAACAGGTTTGTTGCCTGATAACTCTAAGCGAACTGTGACCGTTTCACACCTTAAACCACAGCAGGACAAAGGTCCGGCATGATGAAGGTCTGGTACGTCTGTCACTGGTACTCTCCAATGGTCATATACGTTGCTTTTCAAATGGTCATATATGTGGTTTTGGGAGTCATTGGCAATCGTTCTATTCTGTCGTTTAGGTATAAGGATGTGTTGTATAAAACTGAAACCTTGGAGTGTAGACCTTTTATTAATAAACCTTACAGGAGCAAATAACAGCAGGTTTGAGCTCAGCTACCAGGTTTCAGGTTAATTAGATGAGCTTTAAAGGGAAAACTCTTCAACTCTTGACTTTAGACTCCTGAATTAAGCACAGAAGGTCTTCTAAATGACAAAATACTGTGTGTTGCTTGTCACTGCTTTCCAAAATGACCCATGTGAGCATTTTCTGATCAGGTTCTCCTTTGTCCTTTGTCAAATGCTACCTCCATGAATCAGGTTTGGTCAGGTTTAGGCAACTGAAAGATCTTAGTTAAAGCTGTTCTAATCAATAGATTGATGAAAAAGATACGTCTAATGTGAAAGGCGTCATTCATAGCAATGACCCCACTGACATGTATTGTCCAAATCATCAGTTTCCCTCAGCTCTACTGAGTGTTTCAGCTTTGGTTTACAACTTGGCTGTTTTGGTTCCCTCTCAGCTCTCATTGTTTCCAGCAATTGTTTTCAATATTCTACTTGACCAGCACTGATATTCCCTCAGGAGTTGATTGAAACCAAAAACATCAACAATTAGTAATTAATGCTAGTGCTGTTCCACATCTGCTGGATGTGGAGAAATGGGCAACCCTTCACCACCATACCTGCACTATTAGCTTCACAAGGTCATAGTGGCTGTTTCATCTAGGAATCAAGGTTCATCGCTAGCTGTGCTGCTTGTAAGTGGCCAAAAACAATCAATAAATGCAGGTTTAAGGTTAAGAATAGATGGTGGTCTGCTGGGAAGCAGGATATGAATAGTGATCTCACATGCTTTGTTGAAACATCAGCCTCCTCCGAGGCTCTAAAACAACACGATGCTTATTTCCTGAGAGACAAAAGTCATAATTCACGTGGCCACTAGAAGGCTTTGTCAAGTAAATGTAGATAGTTCTAAGCATTTGAACAAACAAAAAATATCTCAACTCAAGGCCCACTTCCTCCGTTATCAGCCGGTACCGTTGTTTATCGTGGGAGCTCGTCTGGCAGAGCTATGAGAAAACACCACAGCTTCATCGCGGTCCAGTGTTTTACTCCGGTGCGATGAGTTGAGATATTTTTTGTTT
>JAPZEA010000007.1:11820682-11833866 GCA_029783685.1 Heniochus monoceros
CAGTAGTAAGGTAATATCCACTTGTCTCAGACACTCTCATAACTTGAACGGCTTCTGTATAGCTGTAGGGAGTCTCCAAAAAGTCTGGCAAGTCAGTTTAGCAGACCTCGAGTAGTGTGATTTAACCTTTCCTGTGTGGTGGTTGAGAGAACTTAGCACTCTACAACCAAAGCAGAACCCCAAGCTAATCGACAGAGCATATTCAGCCGTGTGACAACCACAACACTGCGTTTAGAAATGCTCTGCATATACAGAAAAATGAGCATATTAAAAAACACATTTATCAGTCTGACAACATGCACACCGCATTTGGAAATGCAAACACAGAAACACCTCCAAGGTTTAAGAGAGGTGTTTGTCTGGCAAGAATAGGTAGAGAGATTACTTTTGGCATTTAGCTTTCAAAATGAAAACACAGTATTCAAGTGTTTAAATTTAACCATGACACCCACTACATACAGGAAGAGTTCAGATTGATACATTGATGATATTAGAAAATGAAAACATTATTTAAATGTCAAAAACCAAAACAAAACTGGAGCCTTCTGATAAATAGACTGAGTGGCTCTTTTGATTCACTTCAGCTTGACATTTTGGTTCACGTTAGCTGGTTTCTTGTTCGTAAGGGTTAAGGTAGTTTTATTGTATCCAGACCAATCAGTAGAGATTTTCTGTGAACCGTCTTAAAGCAACCTGTACGACCATGTCAAAGTCATCCATGCTTATTACCGTTTTTCTGCCCGTTTTTCTGTCACCATTTTTAAAGGATGTAGGTAGGTAGTTAGCTAGCTATGAAGGAAGATACCCAATATTCTTAATCCTGTTCACGTGGGTTCAGTGTTTTTCTAGCGGGGGAGATGGCCTCCAATAGGACCAACGCCAGATCAATATATATTGCAAAATGAAAGCGATGTGGGTGGCGATTCAGACATGTGTAACCAGGCAAGCACAGAGTATGTTGAACCGAACAGTTGCTCCAAAATGTTTTTTATGTAATTTGTGCCAGAAGATGTCACTTTTTTATTTTTGGTGCCTTTACTAACCAAGTGAAACTGGTTAAGTTGGGAGGCAAAAGACATTGCTCATTTTATTATCATTTATGAATTTGACTGAGTGTTTTTAAACACATCATAGTAATCATTCAGATGTGTTGAAGCACTTGTTCATGTAATTGTTTTATTTTGGGGGTAGCATAAATGATTAAAGTTCATCTATTGGCCAGTATACTTATGAAAGTACTCTGTACTCGGTGCTTCAAATGGCAGCATAACACCTCTGCTTGAAACTGACATTTAAGTGGTAAACTTTATTAAACTCTTAATTTGCTGACTTTGCTGCTATCCTCCATGGCTTGGTGATTTCCTGGAGTATCCTGCAAAGCGAGGACAAGTGGAGACACCTCCCACTACCCCATCATTTTTGTGTGACTTCAAATTTGGCATGTTTTTTTGCAATTAGGTTGCACTATTGTCTGTAATTCACTCATCAGGACCATTATACCATGTGGCATCAGCACCATGAATCTTTGATTCACTTCATTAGTCAGGCATTTTTTTCACTTCCATAATAAATCTGTTTCTTCACCACTGCAGCTCATATTTAGCGCCCCACCCCAACCCCTTTTTACTCTCTCTCTCTCTCTCTCTCTCTCTGCTGCTCTCTTGCTATATCAGAAATTCTTTATTACCTGGAAACAATGGCAGATTTATGCCTTTGTCCGGAACAGAGGCAGGTGTGGTTTACAGTGTGCGTTGTGAGGGATGAGTTGTGAGCAGGATTAGTTTTCAGGGCAACGGGGAGGACTAAGAGGAGAGAGGAGGAGGATTGTCTGCTACCTTGTGCTGTAGTGGGAGCAGGCAGAGATATTAGGGAAGGACTGCTTCATTAACTCTCAGGGTCCATGGCCAGGGTCTGTCTGTGGCTGTCTGTGTTGCTCACCTTGGAAGACTGCTGCTCTTGCTCTTTTTCTCTTTCTCTGGCTCTCGGTTTTTGTCTGGTCCTTTCTGCTCTCTCTTCATCTGCTAAGGCCGGGATTTGTATTAATGTAACAAAGAGCAACCTTGGGAGATGCATTGGATTGATGTGTAAACTTCACTCACATGAAGACAGATGGACTAATTATCTACCACCATGACGGACTGTAGAAGAAATGACCTGCTGCTGTACTCAAGTTTTACTTTGACAGCTTTACATGTGACTGCATGGTGTCAAATGAGAAACCAAAGTTTAGATACATCTTATGACATCTTATTAAAGGCAGGTTGAATGGTCCATTTAGACTTCGCTATGTGTGCATTGAATCGAAATTCACTCATGCAACTAAACCATAAAAATAAGATTTGTTCCCATATTCTATATATTCTATATATTCTATATTCAAAGCCTTGGTGTAAAATTGTTTTAACGGAGCTAAATTCCAACCAATTCTCAGTACAGTTTTGTCAAGCCCATTGGCATCTCAGTAGACATGTGAAAGTTACCCTTTGGCGTCTGTATAGTGACGCACCAGGTTTTCATTTGACTCCATTGCTTATCCACCCGCAGCAACATTAGGCGCTCAGAGCAACCGCTGCGGCTGTTCATTCACCCTAATTTTAATCCACCCGCGGCAATATTGGACACTTCAAGCTTTGTGCTTCTGATTGGAGAGCTGAGGCATGACGTACATTTTCTGCCCAATAAAGGAATTCAGTGGGAGGATCATGGGGCGGAATCACCTTTGAGACTCTTTGATGTGTTTGTTGTCTACGTACTGTTGTTATTTGCATGATTCCCTCCAGTTTGCTCGCCAAACAGCAGAGCCACGTAACTTTAGCTAGCTGTTGTAGCTGACAGTTTGTTGACTCTGGCACATGTTGGCAAACGTGTTATTGTGTTGCTCACTTAAGAGCCAGATGATGAAATCCAATGTTATTTAAACTTCCAGTGTGGAGACATTCAATCAGCATGCAGTTGGGGAGAGGCGCTCAGCTCTACTGCCGTTTATCAGCAATAAACACACAACTGCTTTCTGTGTCTCAAACTCGACATGCTAAGACACAGTATGCCAAGTTTGGCTGTCACCTGCTTCAGACGACTGGACCCATGGGAGGTTTTGGGTCCCTTCCTGTCATTGTTGGAGCTATAATTTCAGCCAATTTATCGATGTCTTAACAAGGAGGAAGAGCTTATAAATACCTGTTAACTCGGGGGATGTTTAGCATTGGCATCACTCTGGGTGTGTTTATTAAAATATTATACATATCATATAATACACGTGTCTATTGAGACACCAGCAGGTTTGACAAAATGTCAGTATTGTACGACATGGGTTTGAGAACAGGTTGACAGTCCTGTTTTCAGGATCCAAACGTTTTGAGCGTAGGAGTTTCTGCCTTAAATATTTCGCCACATACACACACACACACATACACACACACACACACACACACATAAGCATACACCCACACAGAAGTATCACAGTTGGTGATTGGATGTTAACCAGTCTGGAATCAAACAGATGGAGGGCTGCGCAACCGCACCAAAACACAGGAAATGGATTTATCCCACCTACCCCCTCCTGTTTTCCCATAATCCTTTACTTTCTCCTGTTCTCCCACCATTGTGCACTGGCATAGAATGATAGACTTCACACAACCGTAAAGTCCAACAGAACTAGGGGGCCTCATTATGAAACCAGAATAATCTAAATTTCTCCCTGTTGGTTTCTGATTATTTTTCTCAAAGGAAAACACAGGACAAGTGAGTTTTAGAGCAGACATTTATGCTGTAGTAGGCAAAAAAAAATGTAATTTAATTTCAGTTGGAAATAAACCATTAGTTTCATCTCCATCCACAGAGTGCATTCAGCTATCATCGTTTTTTTTTTTAAAGGCAGGCCTCTTATCAAATTTGAAGATGGCTGACAAGTACGATTAAAATTCCTGAGTATAATCCTGTTGGTACAGCTTTTGCCGTACTTAATCAATGTACCTCGCCTTTCCCTCTCTGCTTTCTGTGTATCTCTGCAACTTTCCCAGAACTAATTGCGGAGATATTTAATGGAGATAGGTGCTGTCTGGCTCCCTCAGCCCGTCCACTGCAGCACGTTGATGACCAGGAGAAGGAGATGAGGGGAGAGTGTGATGTTTTGAGCTTTTAATAAGCCAGGCGCTCCTTTCCATATCATAACAGAGGAAGCAAAAAACCTTTTACTTGTGGTCACTGTGTGCATGTGTGTAGGTGCACATGCTTGTTGATTTGTCTCTCTCTGCCATCCCTCTCTCCTGATGACATATCCCCCCCTCCAGCGACTTGTTTACTGAGCACAATGACAGCCTTACATATTACTGCTGTTGCCTTTTTTGTTGTTGTTGCCACTCACATTAATAATTCGCTTTTTTGTTAACTGACTGATGTAAAGTGGGCTAATCCCTTTATGAGAGGAGAGGGTGAGGCTGAATTTGTCAGCGAGTGTTTGTTAATGAATCAAGCTTGTATCATCGGTATGCACAATGTGTTTTTGTGTAATGTGGGTGCGGGTGTGTGTTTTGTCTGGGAGGGAGCGGGGCTAATTTCCACCCTGCTAGGGTCCTAGAGGACTAAGCTGCTTTTGACCTGATAAGCTCATTAGAATTCCACACTAATTACAACAGGCCCTGTTTGGCTGTCACCGGATGAGAACAACAGGTCCCAACCACATCAGCCTACCTAAGAGGGAGAGTAAAGTGAGGGAATGGAGGAGAGGATGGATGGATGCTTGTGAGGAAGAGGAGGTACGAGGAATGGGAGAGCGAAATGAGAGGAAGAAAGGAGTTGTTCAGCTGTGTAGGTACAGATAGAAAGTTATTATGATGAGTACAAAGAGATGTGGAAATTACAAACAGAAAATCCTACAAATTTAATACAGAGGAAGAAAGACAATGACAAGCAAAAGAGAGAGAGACGGAGGTGGGAGGGAACGAGAGAGAGAGAGAGAGAGAAAGAAAGAAAGAGAGAGAGAGAGAGAGAGAGAGAGAGAGAGAGAGATTGTAAATTAGCCGGGCCGCCGCAGAGCGTTTTCTCTGACTTGTCGAGGCTAAACTGAGGGCAGCAGGGAGTGGGGCCCGATATGTCAGAATCTCCCTGGCAACCAATCCTTCAGCCGCCCACACACACACACACACACACACACACACACACACACACACACACACACACACACACCACGCACAGCACCCTGTTGAGGCTGGGCCGGTGTGTTGTTTGCATCCCTACCCAGATTAAATCTAAGGCAGGCCTGGAAAATTTATAACAGGGTCTCTCCTCCTTTTTTCACATGTTGAAAACCAGACCGGGCTCTCTTTTCACACTCTTGCTCTCTCATTCTTTTTTCTCCCTCTTTCATCTCGCTCCCTCTTTCATACGTTCTCCTTGTTTCACTCTTGTAACTCAGGCCGTAGCGCCTGCAGTCAAAAGAATCATTTGTTTCCATTCAGTTCATGTGTGATCTGCTTGTATGTATGCACTTGCATGTGTACAGATGTGTGCATTAACATCTTTGTGTGTGTGTGTGAGCACGGGCTGTCTGGGGGGCAAAAGCACTCACAGGGGACCCGTCTGCCTCGACCTCTATTATTCCCTTCCATTTGCTGTTTCCTCTCACAGTGCCGCAGAATGTGACAGGGAATTATTAGAGTATGTCGATTTGTTCTGTGTGTCAATATGAAGCATCTCTCTAACCCCACTGTAGTGCCATAGTCAGTCAGTCAGTCACTGCTCTGTTATAGTCCAAAGCCACTAGAGCCAGAGGCCTCACTCATTAACCAGGCTTTTCTAAGAGACAGCGAGCCGTCTCCAAGGCCACAGCCTCAATGTGTGAGGCATGGACTGTATTGTTTATATGTGTCTTATTATGTGCCTGTATGCTTGCATACGTGGGTGGATGTGTCTTCTGTTGCATAGAGACATAACACGTGTGTGTTTGTATTTGATGTCTAGCTTACTCCGGGGCCCTGTGTGTGCTGCCCCTGGGCAGCAGCTGGTGGGTGGGCAGAGCAGAGCGGAGCAGAGATGAGTGGGTTAGCCCCTGGCACAGATCTGCACCTTGGGACCGGTAGCTGCTGGCGCCAGCCATCTTTGGCTCCAGTTTGTCCTCAGGTCCTCCAAAGGCTGAGCCCCTCAGGAGGTGTGCACACTCGCAGATGTGTGTGGATGTCGGTTTGTGTGGCAAAACTGTTAAGATGTTACTTATGTGTTTTTGTGTGCTGCTGAAATTTTGTAGCCACGTATATGTTAGTGCCCGTACTGAATGTGTGATGAGGTTTGCGTGTGTGTGTGTGTGTGTTGCACCATGTGACGAGCAGTGTGTCCTTGGAAGCTGCCCTGGCAGGAGAGGATGGGGACGGTTGCCTCCACTGGGATGACACTTAATTGGACTCCTGTCAGCGTTTGGCTGTCTTTCACTCCACTCACTTCCCTCACTCTCTGCTATGGTATCTATGTCTCTCTCTCCACCTCTCTATTTCTTCCTTTCTCCATCTCCTCCTCTTCCACACTTAAATGCTCTCTGGCCCCACCCACTTCAGCCCCGCCGTCTCTCTGTCTGTCTCTCTCTCTCTCTCTCTGTCTGTCCCTCACACTCATCCCTCCCTCTTAATTTGAGAAACAGCAGAGGAATCGATTGGTGGTCGCAGCCTATCATCTCCCCGCCCTCCTCGAATTTATTATTCACTCATACATTCAAACACTGATGGTCCTCTGGAGGGTTGGGTTGTGCCGATGCCAACAGACACACACACGCACGCATGCATGCATACAGACACACACATATGACACAAATGTCAGATGTTGATGCATTATCACATCACAGTGCAAGAACACACAAACTAGGGCGCACATACACACAATAACATGCACTGCAGTGTCAACTCATACATTATGGATATGCACAGACCAGAGCGAGATGTATTCACACATGCACATTAATTTAAGCAAACACAGACACTCTCTGACACAGGAATCAGAATGAGCCAAGGGGCCTTGATCTGACTCAGCATTTCACTTGTACTGGTAACATTTCAGCTTCATTTTGATTAGTGGTGATGGCATAGTTTTAGCACAGAGCCTTATGGAGCTATGGGAGGTTAGATAACCAGACTGAGAGATACAGAGCTGCTCTTGGATGGAAATGTCACGTCTCTCAAAAAAAAACAGGAATTTGTTTAGCGTAATTGCATACAGAGTAATTGGAAAAGTGTGAGTGGGCGAGGGTTAGATAGGTGGCACAAAATGAAGCAAAGATGCGCCCATGCAAGTTGTGTTGATATTGAGTGAAAATTCCACTCTTATTCCAACCTGTGGGACTTCAATCCATGACTGTCAGAAAGAAAAATGAGAGTGCAGGAAATTTGTTTCAGCTTTTGAACAGGGAAATAATGGACTGAACCAAGGTCGTAATTTCCACTGGGAATGAGGAGGACATGTCCCCTTCACGTTTCAAAATCCCATTTTTGTCCCCTTCGCTTTTATAGTTTTAGATTGATTTCCTTCCTAAAGTCTCTCTAAACAGTCTCCTTTTACTGTCTTGCCACTGCTATGTTCATATGCTCATCTGAGGCGATCACAGCGGTAAGCTTAACAAGCAGCGATGAGTGCTTTGTGAACTTTATTTGCCCTGGGTTTCGCCTCTGAGGCTACAGACAGGCTTCTCTAGCTTATTGGTGAAGGTTGTTGGGGTTGACTGCAGCCTGAAAGGCATACTTTTCTTGGTTAAAAGAATAATTTAATCTGTATCTGTAGTCACAATTAATATTCTTCTTAAAAGACACTAGTAGTAGACAGTGTAAGGTATCTATGAAGGAGCATTTACAATGCAGAGATCCATGTTCATTGAGTGAAATGCATATATAAAACAAGATTAAACATAACATACTCTCTCTCTCTCTCTCTCTCTCTCTCTCTCTCTCTCTCTCTCTCTCTCTCACTCACTCTTTCTCTCACTCTCTCTCTATATATACATATGAAATATGTTGAATCCCTCACTGCAGCACTGTAGGGCCACAGTCCATATCCATATCAACTGTCTGTCTGTCTGCCTGCCCGTGCCTCAGTCCTCCATGTTGACTCCTCACTTTGTTATTTTACACTTTGTCTTGATGAGTGATATGTTTGATGAGAAAGCGATTAACAATGCATTTCTCATCTACGTGCGGCTGTTGGCCTCCATCAATCCCCCCAACCCTCCTCCCTCCTGAGTCCTGTCATCGTCTCCTCCCGCCTCTTTGTGAATGTGCTTTGACTCAGATCCGTAACTTCCAATTTACACTCCACCACATATCATCCACTCTAACGCTGGGAAGCTGAGTTGTCTGTGTTGTGAGCTGGTTTGATGGCGTGAGCCAGGCCAATAGACTGGAAGTAAACGATGCAGAGAGAATGCAGACAGGTTTGCTTGATACAAAGCACTGAGGAAGTTGTTTTCAAAGTTTGGCTGATGGTACTGAAAGCTAAAGCCAGATTGGCTAGTAGGACACAGTTATATAACTTTGATCTCCCTGGTGGATTTCAGTATCGATGTGAAGACTATTCTTTGTCATATTATGCCACAGAGTTTCCTCTGTATTTTTGTCCATCTGGAGTGGAAAACAAAGCCGAATCATATTGATGAGTCCAGGGCCATCCTCCCCTTAGAACAAAAATGAAGTCTGAAAATCACTGCTTCATGACAGACTCAAAATGTTTCATTAGCTATTTAAATTGCTCTCGCCAAGTAATTTCCCTCACATTTAACACTGACCGTCTTGACTTTACTTTAAGTCTAGATCCTGATAGCAACCTTTCATCAGCTTAAGTCTCCCTCAGATGTCGACTTCTCAGATGTTCAGTCTGATTGAGGAACTGAGGTGAATTGAAGATGATAGGGAAATGTGCCAGATATAACCGTGCTGTAGCACCTCACCTGCCTGTTAATTTAAAGAGACTCGTTTCATCGAAACCCGGTCATGTGTGTTCAACTAGTCCAATGTTCTGCTTACAGAACAAAGAGGTAAGATTAGTAGCTACAGTAAATATATCAAAGCTGAGGTTTTTCAAAATTCCAGGCTGCAGAATTACCCCTACTGTTAGGCCTATACTGCGGTTTGTAGTTTATAAAATAATCATAAACGTTATAATCTCATCCCTGCACAAACATCTTATCATAAAACCACAGCAAACATAAAACATCATTAAAGGACGAGACATAAAAGCAACATAAAAGTCGTAAAATAAAATAATGATTAGAATTTTTAAACTCATGCATAAACAAGCATGTAAAAAGGGATTTCAGAAGATTATGATTATTTTGCCAAATTACAACAATTAGAGGCATGGCCGCACATGACAAAGACTGAACCACCTTTAGTTTTCCAGTCTCTCGGATTGGTTGTGAATAGCAAATCTGCATCTTCCGAACAAAGAGGAGCAGAGATTTGATTTTTCACATCTATATAGCTATTAATTTTTCAGGCTGTTGGTCTCAAAAAGTGACGACACGCCTTTGTTTATTCAAAGCTGTCTTTGAAAAGTAGCATGAGAGGGAGATGAGAAAGGGTGATTTGTTTGACACACACACACACACACACACACACACACACGAGCCCATATCACTCAGTGCCCAAGGATGGCAAGCTTTCACTTTTAAAAGACTGTTATGGAAAGCCCTATTACAGTGCAGAAGGTTTCAACCTCAATTATATGGAGAATATATAGTAGTCAAGCTGCTAATGAAAATGGAGGAGAGTGTCTACTCTAGCAAACAGCTTTCTGTGAAAGATGTGGAAGTAATCTATTCTCTTTACGAGGAGCAGTACTTTTTCCCCTCTGATTGCCGCAGCTTTAATGAAGAGCTTACATACCTGCGTGGATGATTCAGGAGCAAAGCATCGTGCAACATATTGGATGTGGCTCTAAAATGGAAGTCAGGAAAGCAGGTCTTTACTTTATGCGGGTGTGTGTGCTTGTTTTTCTATATTTGTCGGGTCCCAGCAAGGGAAGCCCGCTCATGGGGTCAGACGACTTCGTGGGGACCAAAATGCTGAACCTCACAACGTAAATCCTGCCACAGTGAAAATTCTCAGAGCAAACTCTTCAGGCCAGGAGAAAATGAAGGTGGGAGATCACCTTTTTTTAAGATTAAAACAAGCTGTTTTAGAGTGAGTCTAGTTCTCATCCAAACCTACTTCACATTGCAACTTTGCCCCACTCTTAAGCTAAAGAAATGTTTTAATTCTGTATACTCCATAGCATAAAAAAACTGTTTGATGGATAAATCAGGGTCAGCTGTGACACTCCTACATTCATGGGGTTCAGCACATTTGGCATATGTGTCATACTGAATGCATATATATGCATGTCTGGGGTGGCTTAGAAGTGGGTGGAAACGATAAAATGGTAAAACTGGTTGTAATTTATACACCTCATGTAGGCGATGCTCAAAGAAAAGTTGGTGATTTAACCCAGACATCAGAATGAAAGCATTTGAGCACATGAGCCTTTCAGTTAGTTGTTACTAGACACGTATTCACCAAGTTCTAAGCAGCAGTCTGGCTCCACAGAGTACCGGCATATTTTTTCAGGCATTAACAGAATGCACGCTTAATGCACTGTAGTTGTACATCATACTGTTGTTGTAAAATTGGCGCACTTAAAATGAATAATGATTGATTCTGTACAATAAAAGGAATTTAAAAATTAGCAATTTTGATCTTAGTCAGTAAAAATTATTCTTTGCAGCTGGTGGGTTTATTTGTTTAATTTTCTGATTTTTATTGTTCACCAGCCCTCGGAGGATGAAACAAACCCTAATCTTGGACACTAAATAAGAGTTCCTGCAGACAATGTGCAATCAGTGTTGTTTACACTACAGCTATCCTGCAATCGAATCCAATCAAGAGAACTATGGCTGCATGCCTGTTTTACCTGTGGTCAAAAGAGCAGCTTGTCTTGTTAATCATTTGTCCTAAATATTGGTCTCGGTGATATCGACTGACGCACAAAAAATGCTGTCTAGACTAACGTCTGCTATTACACAGGACTGAAGCACTGCTCAGAATGAAGAAAGAGAACTCACTCAGGTCTTAGCTGCGAAAGATCACACCCGGGTTAATACAGCAAGCCAGAGGGAGATAAAGACAAAGAGAGAGACAGGAAGGAGGGAGAGGGAGAACTAAGATTTCATTTAAGAGCATGTGGCGCTGCCTCAGAGACAGTGCAGTGATGTGAGGCTGACCTCTGGAAGGAAAGCAGCAGCAGGGGTCACTGAGGTTGATCAAATTCTGGGCAGTCAGTGCCAACTCTCTGATTAAGAGGTGATGAAGAGAGCAGGCCGACCATCATCTCCGCAGGCAGATTCACTCTGGGCTGCATGTGGGGTGGGAGAGACGAGGGACACAGAAAGTTCAAGCACCATAGCTGGAGAGATCATCAGTAAAGGCGCTAGAATTACTCTAAAGATGTTGTCTAATCATTATATTTGCATACTGTGTTTAAGCACTTAAATACTGCCTTTCTGTTTGCAGACATTATAACTATTCTATATTTGTGCCACTGTTACGCTATGATTTACTAAGACTGCGACAATACGCTTATCTCCCGATTTGATATTATCACGATACCTGGGTGCCGATTCGATTTGTATCGTGATTCAGCAAGTATTGCAATTCGATAGTATGACTGATTGCAGTTTTTGTTTGCTTTCTCGATACTCGACCATGGGAAAAAGTGGAATCGTACACTTCTAGAGACTGTATATCATGAGTGACATTTCCAAAAGCAGTGCACATCACATGTCAGTCAGTCTGTCTGGGTTTTATTTCAGCAGCATCATTGCTATACTGCGCATAAAAGTGGTTAATACAGTAGTTTTTGAAGTAAACTGCTACATTTAGCTGCTTCTGCTCATCGAGCTAGTGCCAAAAGAAAATAATAAATAAATTAGATGTTAGACCAAAATAAACAGAGTGCCTGAAAACTGCACACAGCACAAATTTGAGACTTTAAATTAACATCCTTTAACTTGAAACCTCAATTTGAAAACTGTCCTTTCAAAACCCTGGACTGGAAAGTGTGTGTGTGTGTGTGTTTGTGTGTGTGTGAAGAGTAGCAGATTGAGTTAGCAATGTCAAGTCTGCAGCTATTAGTTCTTTTCCACAGAGCATAGGAAACATATGACTGTAAGTATGAGTAAGTATGTTACGCACGTGAAATAAAATGGATCGTTAAGATAAATTATCGCTGTCACAGTGCTAATTTCCGTGAGCGCGTTAGTGGTAATTCCAATTATGTGATAGCATTAAGCTAACAGTGCTATTTCTATATAAATAAAAACGATTCAGGAATAACACAATCAATTCAGGAATCATAAAAATCACAACACTTATGTTTATCGAGGGGAAATTCAATATGCTGTTATTGTGTAATTACCACTAGCCGCAGTGGCCACTGTTGCAAGATACATAGTTTCACTTTATTCCCGCAGTTATTGTGAGACATTGAATATAGCCTGGTGCCCATGAGGAAGTAACATATTCTCTTTATATTAGTTCATTTTAGTCAAAAGTTAAACCAGGTGGTGCCTTATATAAACTATTACCTTCATACCTGTCACTTTAAAAGACAGAATTAGGGGTGTAGTGGTCTCGTGGTTAAGTGCTTCAATTTGGTTACAGCCAGAGAACTTTATTGCATGTCATCCCCCTCTATCTGCTATATGTTTTCTGGAGGTCTCCGCTAGTGGCTAAAAACTCTTGATAAAATATACAATTAAAATGGTCTGAAATGGAATGTGAATATGACGGAGCAGAGAGGCAGAGACGGAGTTAGAGGTGGCAAGAGAGGAATAAAAAAGAGAGATGACGAGGTCAGAGGGAGTGCATTCAGTGTCTCCTGCCAGCCAATGTGTCAGTGTGTATGAGTGTGTGTGTGTGTGTGTTAATGCGTGTATGAAGTGGTGGGGCGTAGATGGCATGAAGGCAGTGGTGGTGGGGAGTTCCCCTGCTGGGCCAAAAGCTGGGCGACTGCTCAACTCCTAATTAGGCCTGTCTCAGCAGCCTTTCCCCACCCTGGGTTCCTACACCTCACTTCCTACCTGTCTGTCTGCCAGGCTGCCCAAGCTGGGCCACGACAGCTCAGCACACACAAACTCACAATGCACACAAACACACAGGGATGGTGTTGCTGAATGCACT
>JAPZEA010000007.1:12031142-12033642 GCA_029783685.1 Heniochus monoceros
AGCGGGGGGTGGGGGGATCGGGAGGGGGGCAGGAGCCCCCCGGGGTTCCTGGAGACATGGAAACAGGGGGTTATGTTGGTGTGAAGAATATCCAGCTGACATTTTGATGTAAGATTTTGTTGTTGCAAACACGATTGGCATGACACACTTAGTGTAGCTACTGATTGCCAATGTATCATGTGCATTAATGAAGTCATGATACTTGAAAGCAGTGTTCAAGGTAATTATTACTTGATTAATGTTGAAGACCCATACCCATATGTATGATGAAGATAAATGAGTTTATACACACAGCATTCTCACCTGTTGTCTTCTCTCCACAGTGCCCCCTCCTGTTAAAACAGTGAATGAGAAAATCAATAAAGTAAACAATACAAAGGTTGCTGGTTGTGTTTTTGTCTTTCTTTTGTCTGTTCACATGTAACTTTTCTTCGGTAGTTTGGGGAAACATTGAACACTGCGCTCAGACGCTAAGTATTGGCACCCGCAGCATCACTGCAATTGGCGAAGCATTGTTAGCACAGTTGGTCGTTTTCATCGTTAGCTAACATCCGCTTCCGCATTATGTGTCTGCAAACCTACCGATGACTTTTAGTGCAAGTTTTCTTGTTAATACTTGTTAACTTGCACAATACGTTTTTAGTCAATTTTTTCTAGTGACTTTAAGTTAGGCAGAGAAGACAGTTGAAACCCTTTAAACTCGTCACACAACTTTCCATCACTTACAGAGTACATTCAAGTGAAAAGTTGACAGAGTTTGGTCAATCTGACTTGGAACTGAATTGAAAAAGGCACAAAAGTGAATCACAGTTGATCTGCACAAATACAAAAATGTACTTTTCAGAGAAATTTCATGAGCCTTAAAGGAGAGTTTGTGACCTGCATCCTTTCCCTGAAAACACTGTCAACAGTTTAATTAGAATTTAAGGATTCCTAAAAATTAGCTGCTGAGTTCCAGGTGCGAAAGGTTCAGTGGGTTCGAATCCCTGAGCTCGAGTGGGGGTGGGGGGATCGGGAGGGGGGCAGGAGCCCCCTGGGGTTCCTGGAGGCATGGAAACAGGAGCGAAAGATGGAGATGAAACACTGGAGGCAAAGCGAGCCACGAGCAGGAAATTTGCACAAGAATTGTAAAGCATGCCAGAAAGCGCAGCAAGGGTGGAAAGACGAAAAGAAACAAACAAAAACGTCGGGATGGAAAAGGGAAGCAGCGAGAGGCAGCGCAAACAGAGAGAGATAAAGAAAGATTGACAGGCCAAAAGGGAGACCACAGAAATGTATGTACATACCGCCGGGCTGATATTGTCATTCTGTGCAGCAGCCCAGCTCCAATGTGCTGATTATGAGAACATCATTTGAGACTGACAACCTTGTTCCTATAGTAAAGCATGCCAAACACATTCCCAGCCCCCATCTTTCTCTCTCTGCGTTCTCCCCCTGAGCTCACACAATAGCCGTCTGATGAAGACTGAATGATTGGAGGGGGAACGAAGTGAAACGTGAAAGAGTAACAGAAAAACACACACTTGGAGAGGCTCGCGACACGGAGAGTGCGAAAAAAGAGAGAAAGAGCGGAGAGGAGGTGTGGAGAACACGCGCTCAATGCAGCTGCAATTAAGGGAGCGATTTTGTGCCAGAGAATATGCTAATTCCTCCTTTGTGTGAGCAGTTGATTGGCCATTGCACTGCACACCAGGCGGTGAGTGAAGGGGAAGCGGTGGGCTTGGACGCCTCTGTCTGGCACGGCGTCCATCACAGGCCTCATTTAGCTACACCATCGCAGTTAGCAGCATCGGAGGGGAAAAAAAAAAAGAAAAAGGGCACACTTTCGTCAGCTGCCTCTCCGTGCGTCGGCACGCACATCCAAGGGATGTAAGGGGAGAGATGCTAGCTCAATTAGCAAGCTCCAGAGACGGAGACCGGAACAAAGATACTCATTAATAGTCACGTATGACCTTTATATATAGGAGCTCAGCCTCAATCCACTGAGGACTGGTTGTAATTTTGGACCTGAGGGATTGTGGGAATAATGGAGGAGTTGAAGCTGCATGAGAGGAAAGTGAATCTACTGTATCATTTCCACTGCAGTCAAGCAAGAGGTATAATATTTTGCATAGTATAAACACATGCACAATCGAATAGTCTCTGCATGTATTTTGTATCTTCATATTAAGCAATTAAACAGATCATTTCTATAAATAATTACTGCTTCCTTTGCAATGGAGCAGCTGATTGTCTTATTCCATTTTGCAAATTAATCACATGCATCACATCACATCACCGTGGAGTCGGATCTAAAATAAGCACAATTAGACTTATATTCTCTCTGATTCGCAGTCCATAATGTTGCCGAGACGTGTTGTCGTTCAGCATATTGCCTCCGCAGCGTCGCACACAATTAGATGCTCTTTTGAGGAAAGTGGAGGGAAAAGCGACACAAGGCAGCGAGCTGAGGGACTGAGGATGGTGATTAGCTCCTTGTGTGCAATTTGCACACCTGTCC
>JAPZEA010000007.1:12036142-12041422 GCA_029783685.1 Heniochus monoceros
GATTTAGATGGCAGAGTGTAATATGTAATACGACTTCACCAGCTTGCTTTACCTCACAGTCCCAATATGTCTGAGGTACACTTACTATACAAACCGCCAGAGGCTGACCAATACTTTGGCATGCCCAGAATTATTGGCTGACTTTAGCTGATCTCACATATAATGGTATCTGTGCATATGTCGGCCAATAAGCAACAAGAAACTGTGTTACAGAGATGACAAACAGAGCTGAGACGATCGACAGAAAGTTCAACTGCAACTATTTTGATAACTGTTTAAGTCATTTTTTCAACATTCATTGGTTCCAGATTCTCACTTTTCTGAGGATTTGCTGCATTTTTGTTTTATCTGTGGACCATTATTTGGACAAAACAAGCCTTTTGAGGGTTCTAACAAATCGTTACAGACATTTTTCACTGGTTTTCTGATATTTTATAGACCAGATTATCACAAAAAATGTCTTCAGACTGATCACTAATGAAAATAATGAAGAAAGGTTTGTTTCTTATCTTAAAAATATCCCGTTCGGTGCATTTGTTGATCATAATTCTTTGATAGCAAAGTTTAAAGGATCCTTGAATTATGAACCTCATTATCAGATTTTTTTTTTTATCTATAAAAAATTGATATGAACATGGGTCTCACATACATCAGCTGGGTTGTACAAATCACCAGAAACAAAAAACATGCACCCTGGAGAAGGTAAATAGAGATATTCAGCAGAAACAGCCAGGCACTGCTTAAGGTCATAAAACTGCCCCAAGGCATGTTAGAAAACATACAAAGATCCATGAATAAAATATAGTACTCCACTCTGAACAGGACCTGAGGCTCAGACAGTAACAGCTACACTTGTGTAAACATCACTGAGAAATAATATACCAATAAAGAGATGTTGAATGAAGGACTGTCACATGCGCGAACATGCAGGCGGCACACACATGCATGAAGCAAATTCCCAAAGCAGTTTAATGTAACACTCAAACCAAAGTGAAGCTGAATGCCAATTGAGAGCAGACTACAGAGGAGATCAGCCTACGGTACGCAGCTCTAAGCGCTCAGGTTGCTTGCTGCGGCTTAAAACATCACTGATGGCTGTTTCACCCTCTGACTCACTAAATTAACTCCAAATCCATTTACCAGCGTTGCAGCTTAAGCCCTCCAGTTTGGTCTTGGTCTTCAGCGGTTTCTTCTAATTGAGTTTCTAGTAATTACCACAAGGCTAATGCATTGTAAGTGCCTTCTAAATCAGGGGTAAAGATTTTGTTTCAGACTACAAGTGCACCTAGTGATCGCATGCAACGGGATGTGATAGAAGCTTTGGGATGTGTGATTTAAAAACAACACAGATCCATCGCGGGCCTTTGTGACAAGCAGCTCACATCCCAAAGAGGGGATGATCGTCTGTCACATGGCCTTGAACCCCCTCCCCCACTTTCCCTTAATCCGTGACTTTGATTCACAGTGCCAAGCAGAGGTAACCTGGCTGACACGCTGCACAGGGCCCTTTGATCTGCGCTGGCAAATTTGACAACAATGAGTGGGCTGACGCCGGTTGGATAAATACACTTGAAGCTGAACAAATTAGCTGGTTACCTCGTGTTACCCGTTTCTTGACACCACTAAAAATACAGAAATAAATCAGAAGTCTTTGTAGAATCGAGATGGGATTGTGTGCGCAGTTCCTCAGGCCTTTCATTATCTCTGTGCTTTTTTTTTTCTCAGACTTTGTTGTGTTGGTCAGGAGAGAGCGAGGGAGAGCTCGCCAGAGACATAAGTAAACACACCGCTCCCTTACCCTCATGAAGTTGCCTGAGACCTTCCCTCTCTCTGAAGACTCCTTTAATTAGGCTTTAATTGCCTTATTAGCTCTGGCCATCGATGGAGGAGGAAAGGCAGAGAGGGAAAAAGGTCAGGCAAGGAAGAGAGCTGTGGAAGAGGAGAGATAACCGGGCAAATAAACAAGCTCGGGCAAAAGGGGGCAGGCAAAGGAGTGGAGGACACCTCGAAGCATCCAACCACACATGCTAACAAACACACACACACGAGTGCAGGAAAATCATGCGCACACATAGACGTGCACGCTGCGGGTGAAAAGTGAGGCCGCCTCTTGTGGGAAAGAGTTGTCAGGTGATATAAAACAAAAAGATAAGACGGAGCGCAGCTACATGACCACTCCTTCACGAACGGGCTCCGCGGCGCGCCCGGGCAATTGACCCCTCACCCTGACCTCGGCACGGCGGGGGAGAAGGACGAGGTGGAGGAGAGAGAGCGGGGAGGGAGAGGAGGGGCAACGAGAAATGATGAATGAGATCGGATGTGGAAGAGGAGGAGATGAGCGTGGGGGGGGGGGGAGCTGCAAAAGCAGGCCAAAGAAGAAGAGGAGGGTAAAGAAGGAGAACGCCGCAGTAAATATTCTTCAGATGACTCTCAGCACACTCTCACTGCTGGAGTCGGAGTCACTGAGATGAAAACTGTGGAAATTAGCATATAATATAGATGATTAACAATACCAGCTAAATGCCTGACTTGTTTACTAACGATTCATGATGTAGCTGCTTAAAAGTTACATTTTGCAGCTTTTCAATGACTTTGCCGCTGCTTTGTGCACCCTGCATCCTACATACATGCAGCTCATATCTGCCTTTTAAAATTTATAGACTGGACCTAGGTTGCTGGCTAATTTCGTTTTCAATTTGTATTTTGTTGACAGTGATAACGCAAACATCATAGCTGGCATTTGTTATTCTCATTAGCCTGTGGCTAGCAATATCCATTTCAACTTTCATTCCGCTCAGACGGGGAACAAAAAAAAAAAACTTCAAAGATGTGAAGCTTAGTGGAGTCGAAGTCCAGCGCGCAACACGGCACAGAAATAAAACTAACAGCTGTTACAACAAGAATAACGGCTGACATTTTTTATCGCTGCTGTAGGCTTTACCAATCCATCTGTTGCTATATTCAACTCTACCTAGTGAAGTGATACTATAAAAGGAAGCCAGTGGGAGTGAAGCTTCCACATAGGAGCATCTGTAGAGGCAATACAGCAAGTTACCTTTCCACTATCTCCTCTTCATCTGCCGCCCACTGCACACACTCTCAGATGCACAGAGTAGCAACTTTATAGCTGTGCCCTGAGAAGGATAGCTCTTGTTTGTGTTGATTTGCATGTATCTCCACTGTAAGCGCGCTCCCATGTGCACGCCCGAGTGATTGCACACCTTTGCACTGTAAGTGTGTTTGTGTCTGCGTGTATTAGTCTATGCGAGTGAACGGGGTGAATCAATCCGTCAGGGAAACGTGGTAGTGTTTCTTCCTTTCCTGCACGTCGTTCCCCAGCCTCATTAGAACCCATTTAGTCAATCAAGCATGAATCCCTAACACAATAACATGCAAAGTGCTTTGTCTGGGTGTAATTGGCCTTGCCAGAACTGTTTTTCTCGAACGGTTAGCTTCTCTCGCCTCGCTCAGACCGCAGCCAGGATCCCTGTCCAAGAAACGCAGCTGGCTGGAGGAGGATGGAGGGATGAAACCAGGAAAAGAAAAAAGGATAAAGATAAGGAAGGGCCGATTACAAGGAGCAAGACGGAGAGGCGAGTATGAATTATTGGCCTCCTGTCTGGATTCATTTCAGAAATATAAAGTATTTATAAAGTAATTTAAGACGTTTTCATACAGTTCTGCTCTTGTTGGGTGTCAGTGCTTTCTGCATGCATTAGGCCAATGTGCGCGCATGTGTGCGTGTGCACGTGCATCAGTGCTGTGTGCCGTCATCCAGAACTCCTGTCTGTCACAATCACACGTGTTCCCCATTACCATGACAAGCCAGCAAAGCTCTCACACACACCACCGCTGCATGCACACATACGCACACACACCAACACCAGCACTTATCCACCAGTGAGGTCTCACACACATCAAAGTGCGGTGGAGCTGACTGGGTTGAGTAATAGGCGTTCTGTGGGGAGATGGTGAAATGCTAAAAACTCGGGCTCGGAAAATTTGTTGTGTTCATGGTTCTGAGAAGAGAGGGGGAGAGAGGATTATAGTCAAGGTTTGAAAGAGAGAAAGAGTGGGGGAGGGAGAGATGGAAATGGCAGAGTGAAAGATTGACTAGTGAGAGAAATGTGAAAGAAGAGGCCAAAATAATGTGAGAAAATGTGAGCGCTGTGAAAGAGGGGAGTGGGAAAGAGCACATCCTTGATTTAAAACTCCCATAGGTCCTGTATAAGAGCTAGGAGGTCTGCGTGCGTGTGTGTGTGTGTGTGTGTGTGTGTGTGTCTGTGTGTGTGTGTTGACACGTATTTCTGACACAGTGGGGACATGCATCTGTTTGCACAGTCACGTTGTGGGGACTCGTCTTCCTTACTGGGACAAAAAGCTGCCATAGTGTGAATGGTTAAATTCCAGGGTACAGACTTGGGTTAAGGTAAGGGTTAGGGTTAGCGGGTAGTGGTTATGGTTATGGTCTCCAGGAAATGAATGTAAGTCAATGTAATGCAGAGATGTGTCATAAAAATGCAACTCATCAGCGCTCCAGCATGGCAGCACAGCAGGGGGGCTCTCTCAAGTCTCTCAAGGGGTCACAGCGACATGCAGGGTGAGGGTCACGTACCTGCAGTAGGCAGCTGAAGGCATCACTAAGCGACTTGCATATATAAAGCGGAGCAGTCAGTGTTCTGCTAAATGTTGAATTTTGAGGACACTTTGGATACTATCTACATCTCGCGGCAATGGGAAATTAGAGAAAGGTTTATTAAACAACCTGCCACGCTTCTCTGTTCTTTTAGCTCTATAATTTGTCTATGATTACAGTGATTAGTGTGACTCGCACGTCGTGGTGGTCCCTCGAGATTCTCCCGGTGAAGAAACACTTCAACTTTTCAGAAGATGCGACGTGGACCTCTTGTCAAATCGCCAGCTGAGCGCCAGGAGATCAAAGAAAACCGTACTCTTGTCTATCCCCCTCTTCTAACACTCCTGGTGTTTTTAGCACATGTTGCTCCGTGTTAGACTAAAGGCAGGCAGGTACATGTGTGGGCATGTTGCTGCAGGTACAGGTGAGAGGATGACCCCCGCTGTGTTAACACAGTGGTCCCGCTGAAATGAATGAGGGGGCTGTGTTTGACACGGTGCTTTTATTAGTCTGAAAATAGTGAAAAGAGACAACTACATGTGCGTGGAAGAGGAAGAGTTGTTTCAATCAACAGAAATATAAAACACAAGGGGTTTAGAGGTCAACCACATGCTAGAAAACACCGCCAGCTGATTCAGCTTGAT
>JAPZEA010000007.1:12102753-12114657 GCA_029783685.1 Heniochus monoceros
ACGAGGACACGCACAATGCTGCTCCCACTCTTCTTCTGTTTGTCTTCCTCTCTTTAGTTTTCTCAGTCTCTCCCCTCCCCTCCTTTGCCCCACTCTTTTCTCGCCCCTACCCCTCCTCCCATACAGCAGAGGGTAGTTGGCACCAGTATAAAGCATCACCCTCCTCCGACGACTCGTGCCTGACTCTCTGCCAACCTGTGTGAAGCTAGAAAGAGGAATAGCGAGAGGGAGGGAAGAGGAAGAGAGAGAGAGGGAAAGAGAGAGAATGGATTTTTTTTTTTTGGAAGGAAATAAACAGAGCAGCCTGGAAATCGACCTTTCTGTTACCAGTTTTGGCATCCAGGGATAGTACCTCTCCCGTTTCTCTGCATGAGGGGGCAGCAGCGCTTGGACTTCAGTTTAACGGGTGAGAAACAGGGGACCACGGGTAGAATCGAAGGGTAACAAAGACTAAATACCCACCGAAACAAGTCAAACTGGACGTTATCCGCTGAGCAACAGATAGATTGTTATGCCCTTGACTGATAGCAACCATGATACAAGCAAAAGTGGCGGGGCGCCGGGTCCGATGTTTTGGTTCTGGTCCAGCCGCCTACAAACACCATGCTAAAAGCAACAAAAGGTGACCAAAGTATTCCGCTTCAGTCCCGCTGTACTGTATAGCCTGCACTGCGCTTTTCAGATATCCTCGAAAACAAAGGCGCACAAAAGAAATTACGCCCATATCTCATCCAAGTTGGAAAAAAAAATCCTTTTCATGAATCCTTCCCCCATATTCAGCCTGTTTTTCTTCTTTTGTAAGCTCAGTCAGTCACCCTCCCTGCTTGTTTTTTGTCGTCCTCTGTTCTTTCTTTTGCTGGCGTAGTGAGGCAGCGTAGTGAGGGTATTCAGCCAGTTCTTTCTCTGTGCCTGTGTGTGTTAGGTGGGGTAATTCTGGCAGAATGGGGTGTGGGCGCTGGGGCTGGCAGGGGGGGAATGCTGGGCTAGGCACAGTGAAAGGAGCCAGCCTGGTACCACCTGGACCACTGCCAGCTGCTCCATGGGAGAAATACCCACAGCAGAGGTTGGTGCGCGAGCGATTGTGCGGCTGATTTGCGTGCGGTGCGCGCGTGTGCACGTTTTCGTAAGGGGAGAGCGAGGGATGATGGGAAGGTGGTGCGAGGAAGAGAGTGTGAAGTGAAGATGGAGAGCAGCTGAGAGAGACGAGAGGGCGGGGAGGCTTGGCTCGGAGTTTGGCTTCTCTGGACAGTGCTGTGTCGGCGTGTTCTTGGCTGTCTTCATTTTTACCTCTCTTTTTTTTGTTTGTTTATTTGTTTGCTTGTTTGTTTTCCCTGTGTTCTCTCTTGGATGAAGTGCTTGGTCTTTTTATATAGCGCCTGAAGGCATGGTGGTCTGAAAGCCAAAAGAATCCTTCACTGCCTTTCTGCTACCCTCATCTGTTGCTTCTCACTGGCTATTTACTCCTTTTATTGTTTTGGCAGGCTGAACTCTCCTCCTCCCACTCCTCCTCCTCTATCGCACACTTGTCTCTCTCTCACTCTCTCGTTTTCTCTCTCCATCATTTGGCAACTTCGGCACTTTTTATCTCCGGCCAAAAAAGCAGGACAAGAGGGTGAGAGTGAGCAGAGGATAGAGACGAAACAGAAGAAGGATGAAGATTTTTCCTGTCCTCCCACCACCTCAAGTCCCCGCCCCCCCCATGCACTGAGGACTATTTAGCCAGTACAGTCACTGACACAGATGTACTTTGATTGCAGCTGACTGTGCCCGTGAACATGACCTGGCAGCGCCAAACAACCTGCTGCTAAAAGACAGAACTGTCGCACAACAGGAGGGCAGGAAGGGACTGCCTGAAGGCAGCCAGGCATCTGTGACATTTCAGGAGTCCTTCATGCTACTGCAATCTGTTACTGCACCGAAAAACCAAACAAGTTTGTCTAATATCTCAAAGTGCCCTTAAGGTGGCACACCAAGACAGGTGCTCGAGTGCTGTGGTGCTTCTTTTGCAGCCACTCTTCTTCTTCAAAAAAAAACACTTGTTAATCTTTAGGGTCCGGGCGTGCCGTCGTTGCCTTTCAGCGCTTCTGGCTTTACAGCAGTCTGAAATCAACTGCAGGTGACTGGGCTCATCTCGGGCCTATCTAGGAAATGAACTGTTATATCTCTATCAGATTAGAGATTGTTTGTTTGTATTCAGGTCAATGTCACACATCACACACCCGAGCGGCCAGAGAGCAATCACGCATTGAACTTTGAGCAAGTGTCCATTATTGGTATGTGCCTAAGCTCTTAGTGCACCCTGTGGCCTGTTTATCTGTAGACTAATATTAGTGGTTGCAGTACAAACCAGCCTTGCTTAGTGGAGATTTGCACGCTAAGTCACCTCAGTCTTCTTAAACCCTAATCCTCCTCACACATCTGTGGGCCACACACACACACACACACACTTCCTTTTTAGCGCTCTAATTCCACGCAGCACAGTTGGCAGTAGAGTGCCACCCCCCCTGCCACCTCTCAGCACTCCAGTTTGTTTTACTTATGAGGTATTTTTAACAGGGCGAAGATTAGGGCAGCATTGGGTCCGCTTTGCGAGGCCCTTCCCTGCTCGTGAGGTTACACAAGCGCGCGCCCCTGAAGTGCCGGCGTCGGTTCGCTTCGCGGACGCCCAGCGGTGCCAAGCCGAGCACTTAGTACGCTCCAATTTGCAGACGTACAGTAGAGTGAGAGAGAGATCAGAAAATGATGCGTGATTGTGTTTAATTGTGGGTATTGAGGAGAGGACAGCGGGGATAGAATGGCGGCCGAAGCCGTGTAATCCCTTAAATGTCTTCCAGCACAGAAGCTTGTGCCTCTGATCCGCTGGCCTGGGTCAGCCCCTAACGCGCTGCAGACCTGTGAGGCCTCGCTGAGGCTGCTAATGGGCCTCTGTACTCGCATATAATTTGTGCTGTTGATACACAGTGTTATGATTTTCACATTTACGCACTGTTTCCCTTCACAGACAAGCATGCAGTCAATGGGAATCCCACTGTGGAGCCTTTTCCAGAAGGCATGGAGACCATCATGTTTGGTGAGAGTGCACAGTCACACATTTCTGCAATCAGAATCAACCCACCATGGCATCCTCTGTAACCAGTTTGTGGTTATTGACACATTTCGGTTGCCGCTCTGTGGATGCTACGGTGGCACAGATGCACTAATACTCTCTGCACGCTGTTGTCATGCCAGGTATGGGCTGTTTCTGGGGAGCCGAGAGACTCTTCTGGCGGCTTCAGGGGGTCTTCTCCACACAGGTGGGCTACGCCAGCGGCTTCACACCAAACCCCACGTACGAAGAGGTTTGCTCAGGTAATACACTCTACCCCTCGTGTGTGTGTGTGTGTGTGTGTGTGTTTGAACATTTCTACATATGTATACCCTCTACGCTTTGATATACGTTACCTGATCGCGCTCCCTCCCTGTCAGGAGGCGAAGCGCGTTGGCAGGACATTTCTCCCCGAGATCAGTCAGGGTTCAAGAGACCCAAAAAAAAATGCAAAGGGAAAAAGATACGGAGTCGGAAAGGGTGTTTAAAGTACAGCGCTCTCATCCTCTCGCCGCCTTTCCTTCATCTGCAGTCAACTACTCAGAATGCACTGCTCCAGATGGGCTGTACCCCCCGTCCCCACCCCCCCATGACCTACTTGTAAGGATTGGGCTCTGTACTGTGCTGTACTGCGGCGTTTTTGCCAACAGAGGTTACTGTGTATGAAGCGCCGTAGATGGGCTTCTTTCCCTGAGACGATGATTCGGCGAACGTGACGGCGGAGATGGAAGCTTGAGTTCTGCGTATTTGCTCTCAGAGCCGTTGAAAATGTCCGGCTACACGTCTGCGTCCGAATTTGTTTTCCTCGACGAGAGATTCGAGTAGATTCATGTAGGGCGCTGATATATAATTAAATGAACATGTCTAGCCATGTCTTATTCTGTGTGCCTACCTTGTGTTTTCGGAGTCATGAGCTGTTAGTTTGGGGCTTCTCCATTTACCCGGGCACATCATTACAGGCAGGCATGGAGTCTAGGTGCAGGCGCAGCATGGGGGACATGAAGAGGAAGGGAAAGACGCTTTGGGCTTGGCTGGCAGACTTTCTGAGCACAGCCCTTCAAGGGATTGCATGTTTCCTATCTGTCTGCCTCTCCCAGTCTCTCTTTCTGTCAGCTTCCCAGCAACAAGATGGTCAGCTATGAAGGGGGATGGAGATGGAGACAGATGACAGAAAAGGAGAGATTGAGAGCTGCGGCAAGTGAGCGAGCGGGTAAAATAAACTTTTGAGGCGAGAGAAAATTTGAGGGGGGAAAAAAAAAAAAAAGGTGTGAGAAAGAATGGTTGCCTGTCCATCGGCTGAGAGAGTGCAGGCGTCGCTCCAGTGGCCATGACGGAGCAGAACACTGCGACGGCGTGAGACCGAGGAGCTGTCAACACAGCCAGGGCAGGACAGACAGCTGGACTGACAGACAGACGGATGGACAGAAAGAATGGGCTGATGGAACTGACAGCAGAGCCAGGGAAGGATGGAAGGACAGGCAGATAGGTTGATGGTCTGACAGACAGAAATAGGAGCGGATTGAGGTGCAGTCAGATTTGTATTGGGAGGACAGACGGTACAGACAGCTGAGAGACCGATGGAAGGGGGATGCTGTTACCAATCAGCATATTTTATCTGACTAATTCACAGTCCACTTTGCAGTACAGAATCAAGAGTTGGTGCTGTAACCTTTTGTGCTTGCGCAGTGTTGCGTGGGGTTGGATCCAACAATCTTCATACCTAATTGCCAAAACAGGTTGCTGAGGGTGTCAGTCTCTTCCAAAACGACCCATGTGATCCGTTCCGGAGAGGATTCGTATCAGTGTTTTCTGCTCTGCCAAAGTTTAGGCAACTAAAACTACTGGGGTTAGGGAAAGATTGCAGTCATGGTTAAAACTTTCAGGAGGCATCGACTACGGTCGTCTCTGTAGAGTCACCTGTTTTGATGATTCCACTGTGATTTTAAGACAACAACGCCATGCTGCAAACATCATTTTAAATGTCAGAACAACCAGTGCTGTTGTTTTTCTGGTGAGGACGTTCTCTTCATGAAGTTTTTTTTTTTTTTTCACTGTATCCAGCAGCAGATAGCAGTTAAACAAAAAAGGCCAACAGGATGGCACTGTGATTTGGGAGGTGGTTTTATTCACCCTGCTGAAGTGTCCTTCAGCTAAACATTGAATCTCTAGCAGCTCTAGTGCCGCTGGTCTGCATCACTTCTCCGCCTTTCACCCCCTTCAGATGGGACAAGCGTGGAAAATCGCTGCGCGTGTTCACCCTTTTTGTTTCAACAGGTCTTGACAGCGAGTTTCGCTGCATTTTTTTCTTTGTTCTATTTTCCACCGTTCTTGTTGACTTTCCTGCTAACCTACAACCCAATTCACTGCTGCCTGTGACCACAGGAAACTGTATGCATATGGTGAGAGTTGGTGTCTTGGAGGCTGTCCTTGTCAGCCTCAGTAGACAATCGGCTGACAGCGGAGGGCCGTCAGCTGATCGAGCTCACCTGGGCCTTTGGCTGTGTAAGCTGGCCCATGTGCTTCCTCCAGCTGATGTCCACCTCCTGCAGCCTCCTCTTTTGCTTTTACGCGTTCAACACCTCCTCGGCACACACGGCACACAGCCGTGCATTGCTTTCATGGCCAACGTGGCTGACTTCCACACCCTGTTGTTTGCTGTGTTAACCTCAGTTTTAGCAAATTTGAAAACTCTTGCTTGGACTCCTTTCTTGTGGCATTATTTGAGCCAGTTTATGACAATATGTATGTCGTAAAAAAGGTAGACACACATTAATAATGTATAATATGTTCTTATTGTATGAAAAAAAAGGTACAGCATCAACGGCTCCAGCAAACGCTGACTATTGGTTCTCGGATGCTCATGACAGACTGCTCGTAAAATGTGCCGATTAAACAGGTGAAGTCTTCCATGTCCATTTGGCATGAGTTGATTCTTTAGGTGTGCTAAGTGGCATTTAGAGACAGGAAGTGGGTCTCAGGCCAGATGCATGAATTTTGCAGCCCTTTGTCTGCAAATCACTTAATGCATCAATTTGTGTGCATGTGCATGCATTCATGCATTTTTATATACTGTATGTGTGTGTGTACACCCATGCATGTCAAGGGAATTCTACTATTGAAGTTAAGACCTCTGCATTTACATGAGGGTGTATGTTTGCTTTGAGGTGTGTGAGTGTACCTTTCTGCTGTGACAGCATGTGTGTGCATGCACCTGCACGTTAGACCTAAAGTGTCCCCCAGTTTGAGGATGCCTGCAGGCAGCTTGTTGAAGCTTTGGGGTCCTGGCAGCTGCAGACAGGACCGAGAGTCGGTGTGCTTTTGGCAACTTTCACCATAAGCTGTGCTCTCTCTCTCTTTCTCTCTCTCTCTCTCTCTCTCTCTATCTCGGTGTATCTGCACCTCTCTCTGCCACTCTCTCCTTCACTCTCATTGTGCCATAAGCAATAACATGCTCTGTGTGGATTCAACCTGAGTGTCTTTTACCCGTGGTGCATGAACTCAATGACACGTACACCAAACACACGAGGATGCTATTCATAATCTCTCCACTGCTATTTTCAACAGGCACTTTTTTAACTGTTTGATAAGACATGCAGACATCATGGTTTTGGTTTTAGCACGTCGTGTCACTCAAGAATATTCCGCATTTAGGAGGAAAAAGCAGAGCGATGATGATGAAGAGGAGGAGGAGGGAGCAGTGAGTCAAGCTGACATCATAAAAACGTCACACAACTTGATTTTGATGAATGCAACTTGGCGATTCTCCTTCAGGTCTGACGGGTCACACCGAGGTGGTGAGGGTGGTCTTCTCCCCTGAAGACATCAGCCTTGAGGAGCTGCTCAAACGCTTCTGGGAGAGCCACGATCCTACCCAAGGTAGCGGCACGCACGCACACACACATAAAACCCAAAAGTCGCCCTCAAATAAGACCCGTCCCGAGGGGCACGGGGTGTATTAGAGCAGAAGGATGATGCCCAGACGTGTGCCTGTGTGTGCGTGGTGATGGGGGGGAGGTCTCGTGGGTGTAAGTCAACGCCAGACAGTGCTAATGTGTCTGAGATCCAGCCATCCATGGAGAGACACACCAGTGTGGTGCATGTTCAAGCCCTAACTGCAAAAAAAAGCCCTTCTCTCTGTGTTAGAGCATGCGCATGGCGTGTACTTTATCCAGTGTAAACCAGCCTTTTGTCATTCCCTTCACATATGGGCTTCTGAATGATGCAATGATGATACTTAATTTGGTCTTTTCTGGCTTGAATAATGCCTGTGAATTTTTGTTTTATTATGCACAGTGTGTTTCATGGGTGGGTTTAATCCCGGGACGGCAATTCTGAAGTTAATCGCTGAAAACTGGTGAAACTTCGATGGAAACTTGAAGTGATGCTGCAACATTTCACCCCCAAATCTGATCCATGCCCCTACACGACACACTCTATACAGTACGCCGCATATGTTTAACGTCATAGCATTTGAGTCCTGGTCTCCTCACCGCTCCACTTTAATGACACACGTCTCCTCCCCACCCACCTCTCAACAACCCCCCTCTACCCCCAACAGTGACAAGAACCCCATCCCCCAAAACCCATCTCTTGGAGTCTCTCTTGTTTTCTCTGTTCGCTGGAGGAGGTGATGTAAGAACATTAATGCACCGGGAGGGTGTGTGTGTGTGTGTGTGTGTGTGTGTGTGTGTGTGTGTGTGTGTGTGTGTGTGTGTGTTTGCGCACGTGTGTGCATGTATGTGTGAGAGAGAAAGGACAGGCAAAGAGGTTCTCTGCTCGCTCATATTGAATGTAGGGAGGACGTGACAAGTTGGGAAGAGATGGATCAAAGATTCATAGGTCCGACCTTCAGCCTTAAAACAGGCTTGCACAGACACACACGCGCACACACACACACACACACGCTCGGTGACATTGCCCACGTCAGTTCTGTCATCTCTTCTGCATCTGTCATGGCTGCTTTCTCGTAGACTGCGTGACCTAAATACGCTGCAATGTCAGCCATGTTTGTCCGGCTAAATACATACATTAGCTGACGCATCAGCTGTGTGTTTGCATATGTTCTCCACATTCCACTTCACCTGTGCAGCTGGAGGCGGGACGACGGAGCAGGAGCGGGGGGAGGACAGGAAACCGTCTGTGTCGCGGTTCGTCCGAGAACCACGCCGTCCCGATCGGATGAGATTCTTCTCCTGTTCGCCGTAGCCAATGGCGGAGACATGTCTTACTACGGGCAAAGGCACAAACAGAGTCGAGCCGACACGCCACGGGGCAAAGGCAGTGAGGCCAAAAGAGTAGTCATGCATTTCCCCTGACTCACTGCCTTGTCTCATCTCATGTTTTATTAATAGCATGCAGCTTATTGACTATGCACTCCGCTAGTTGTTTTTTTTTTTGTTTTTGCTTTTTTTTTTTTGTCACAGTTAAGACCAGGCGACATTTTCCGAAATAACCACAAACTCAAATATACATTTTTCTTTGCCTGGGAGTGTTGTTCGTTGCGCGTGACTTAAATGCGAGTCCCTGCCGTTTCTCTCTCTCCTCTCAATTCTGGGTTCACGTGCAGGAGAAATTCCTCTGATTTGACAAATGTGGCGTGGAGTGGTGGAAAGGGGCCCGCTGGCTGTGCCTTCACGCATGCTTAAGCTCCAATTTATTCCGTCCACCTTAGAGCTGGGCTTAAAAGAGAATGGAGAAATTAAGCAAGTTCGCTCTTTTTCCCTTTCAACTGCGCAGAGTCACTAGAGATCGTCGTATATGGAGACGAGCCCAGGAACATTATGAATTCCGTTTTTCTCCTGACACGATCAACACGGAGCCCATCCTGGTTTATATATACACACTATGTTGGAGTGCGTGTGGAACTATCATGTACAGATGCATATTCAGCTGCAATACTTCCTTTTAATGCGTGCGTGTGTGGGTGTGTGTCTGCGAGCGTGTATGCACGCATGTGTGTGTGTATGTGTTTTGAGATCTGTGCCTCTCTGCTTTGCCTCAGTTCAAAAGGGTTTAGTCCCGACAACGTGATGTCGGGCTGCGTCAGCTCCACCAATCCCAGCCTGGATAGCAACATTAGCAGCCAATCAGAAACTCCCAGCAGCCTTTGCTGTGTGCCCTCTTTCCATATTCAGCAACACTAGTCTCAATCTGCTGGCTTCCCTGGGATGTTGCATAAAGACCCCCCATTCAGCACGCTCCCAAATTATAAGTTTCTTATGTATGTGTTAGGGCAACTCTTCAGCAACAAACCCTCGCACGTGTGTGCACGGAGAGACTCGAGCACACGTGAACTCTCAGCAGTCGGAGTGGCATCTGCATGTCAGAGGGCAACAGCCGTTCTGCTTCATCATCGGGCTTGAAAACATGATTTGATGTGTTTGGAATGATCACGCACATCTCGCTGCTCTTTCACACGCTGCAGATCAATTGCGCACACATTTCCATACACAAGCATACTGTTCACTTCACGTTATGCACAAGTGCTCATTATGCCTACTCATAGACAGCTTTACTCCATTTGTGCGTACATGCGAATAGGCAGAACACACACACACACACACACACACATAATGTGCATGCGGCGGGTGCACACAGCTGCACCAATGGCATGTCAGTTGGTTTATTGGGTACTTCCTTGTTACAGAGCGTAGGCCCTGTTTCACTCCCTGTATCCCCTGTTGCCTCAGCTCCCGGTGGAGGATAGAAGCATCTTTTCTGGCCCTTCTTCACCCTGCCAACCTGTCAACTCATCCTCTGCTCTGCAAAGTCGCCCCGCTGCACTTTTTTGCTCCTTAACCTACTCAAACATAAGGTCACACCCGTTCCTCCTCTCTCTTGTTCTGATTTCTTATGCCCTCTTTCTCTCCCACCCTTCAGTTCTTTCTCCACGTTCTTTCCCACTCTTCTCCCGTCTCACTTCTCCCCCACCTCACCCGTTTTACCTGCACCCTGCCCCCACTTCTCCTCCACCCCTGTCCTCTTTGCAGCGAGCGGAGCAGAGGGGCGAGTGTGTGAGCAAACGGCCCGGAGCCCGTCAGCACATCCGCAGAGCAGCGCAGCGAGTGTCGACCGCTCCCCGAGGCCATCCGCTCATCACACAAACACACTCGCATTCACTCACTCCACTTTTATCTCTTAGTCACTCTCTCCTCCCTGCTCCTCATCCTCCCCCACCCTCCCCCGTTCTCCAGTCTCTTCCTCCGTTCCCCTCCTCTCCCCCCCTCCGCCGCCCTTCATCTTAACAACCGAGGCTTTTCCCCTCCTCTTTGTTTCCTCCTCATCCCTTTTCCTCTCCTTTCCTTCCTCTTCCCTTCTTCCCTCCATTCTCTGTATTTTTTGAGGCCATGCAGTATTTATGGCGTGGGCTGCTGATGCTGCGTCAGTGAACAGGCATACGCCGATGCACACACAAAAACACGAACGCACGGCTAAGATGGCCGAGGCGGCTTTCCTCATTTGGTAACGTCTGCACGTACATGCACCCTCACCCTTGCAGGTAGACGTCGGTGTCACACGGGTCGGTTAAATAGGTAAATGCAATTCAAAAATCAGCAGCCATTTTTATTCATTCGAGCTTATTTTTGTAAGCTGCGTCGTGCTCAGAAAAAGCTGATCACACAGTCGAGCATGGCTTATCACATGTCACACACGCGTGCATGGGGTCAGATCACAAAATAGACATAAATCAAGCTGTCTTCCATCTGCCAAGTCACGCTGGTGGCAGTTACTTTCTGACAATTAAGATGAGCATGAATATTCCTTTTATATAATATCTTCACCCCAGCTGGCTGCGACACACGTCAATTCCCCGTGGGGTTACCCCCGTGTCCCCCCCATGTCACCACGTCCCTCAATTTAGGGATGCCCCAGCCATCTAAAGGCAAACCCCCCGCAGGAGGTGACCTTGACCCCTGACCTGTGACCTCTGCCACCCCCCACACTTCTAACCCAACCCCGTCCTTCTCCACCGGTTGGCTGAGAATGGCGTGCTCATTACCAGGTGTCAGTTATTACACCCTCACACACGCTGACGGCCCTAATTTATGGAGATTGCGGCACGTGTGTGTGCACACTGTGGGGGTTGAGTAGTGTGTCCATTTGATTATGTTGAAGTTATATATTTTACCTCAGAGGTCTTTTCTTACACGTCTGTTTTCTTTCGTTTTCAAAATTCAGCATTTTTTTTTTTTTTTTTGGGAACTTTTGTGCACTTGTTCAACTTAATAAATATACTCTCGTAGATGAAGCCTTGATTTAAAGAATGAGGGAGAAATAGAATTTGAATGGAAGGGAGGAAAGAGGTAGTTACTTGAAAGAGAGAGCAAAACAACCCCAAAAAAAATTTGATTCCGACCTGATTGCTGATGAGAGGCAGAGACCTGAGCGTCAGTGTTATGTGCGATAATGTCTGATCGATAAAACACACACAAACACAATGCACACAGAGCCGAGATATTTGCAGCGTTAATTTCAAACTGTCACAATTGCCATTTGAGTGTTGGGAACTGCATTAAAAGACTTTTGCTCTGAAATAAGACGTGCAACATTTAAAAGCTCGATGCCATCTAATAGACTTCTAATAGACAGAAATTCAAGTTATAGTTAATATTATCATTAATTTGTTAGATGATATGTAAATGTGATAGAAATTGAACCCTGTGTTCCCAAAGCTGTGTGTTAGAGTGATAAAGGGTTACGATAGAAATGTTCTACATATATTTGCATCATTTGCCGAAACTCCTGACCCGCATGCTGACTGAGTCGTCACAGTGGCTTGTTTTCTGGAGGACAAACAAATCAGGATTAAGTCAGAGAGA
>JAPZEA010000007.1:12328414-12338605 GCA_029783685.1 Heniochus monoceros
GACTGCAACAGAAAACCAACTTTCTCGCTGTTACTTGCAAGGCAGAAATTCCACATTCACGCCGTCACTGTTCTCTATATCTCCATCTGCTCTGCTGCCACGTTTGTCATGGAGGAATGTGTGCTGAGGGTTGACAGAGATATAAGGAGCCTGGGGCGCGTTACTCTCTATCTGCTCCTCGTACTGGGAAACCAGCGAGTGGTGCACCTGTTACCGTAAAGCCCTGACACATTTACTTTCCCACCTTTTCCACCTCTTCCTCGTATGCTTTCATGTCCCACCTTCACTAGCTACGTGTAATTAAGAGTACCAAGTACATGCATGCAATGTCTCTAGTTCTATGTATTTCAGGTGTCTGACGAGAATCAAACTTCAATGTCTGAACTGTCCTGAGGATCCAAGCGTTGTCATCAGTACTGAGATGCTTTTATTGTGAAGTAGCTTTTGGCAGGAAGAGATGGAGTGCAGACACAGGTGGAGCAGATCAGAAAATTATTATTATGCTCCTATTTGTAAGATAAAAGCAAGAACCACGACTTTGGAGTACAAAGTATCTCTCAGCATCAGTAACTCCTGTGTACTGCAGGGACTAAGTATCAACTAAATACATTTACTCCGGGGCTGAACTTCAAATCTCCCTCTTATCAAGAGAGAGTGTTATTTCTTAGAGTCTTATTTTCTTTCTTTAAGTGAAAAAATGTGCAGATGCAGTTGAAATATTCCAACCAAATTTCCTAAAGTTTCTCCTGCTCTGTCAGCTGCTCTAATAATTTGGCTCTCATTGCTGTGATGCTATCCGGTATCACTTAGATTCAGTCCATGCAGATATGCTTTAAGCACGACAGGCTCTGTTTTGCTAAACTGAATGATGTTTATGAGTCCTTTGCTGGGTGGAAAACCTTCTCAAGAGTGTGTGTGTGTGTGTGTGTGTATGTGTGCTTGATGTTTTTCGGCCACTGTGTGCAGCTTGTGTATTAATGTGTGTTTGCATGATTCGTTGACCTCTGCCAGATGCTCTGACCTCCTCCGAGCTCTGATACCGCGGTGAATGGTGAGACCTCTTCATCAGAATCCTGCTGTCACTTTGTTTGGCCTGGACTAGGAGAGGCTCCAAGAGTCTGGAAAGAACCCCCCCCCCACCTCCTCAGGCTGACTCCTTTTTAATATCCCCCCAAGCACCCAGCAGCAGCCACTCCCAGAAACTCCACACTGACCTGAGTGCGGGATCAGGGCTTGGGGGAGGAGAGGAGGTGGGGGGTTTGAGTGTAAGAATGGGGGAAGAGGGGTTGAGAAGGTGTCAGTACTAATATGAAAAAGCAGCATGTTGATGGTAATGTTGGCGAGGATAGGACAGGAGAGAAAATGAGGAGGTGGCAGGAGAGAAAAGCAGAGTTAGGAGCTCTGCAGCCCCTTCAAAGTTTCAGCCCTTCTACATTTGCATGCCGGCTATTGGACACTACACACCTGGGGCAAGGAGAAGCTGCAGAGGAGAACATTGCATTGCTCAATACGAATGCATTTCTCTGAGCACTGCTTGTGGGCAAGTGTGTTGACAAAGTAGGTACTGTACAAAGGGAATTTACAGGCAACAAAATGAGGAGCGTAGTTCCTGCAATTTCATCAAATGAGCGTAATGTCATACACAAATGGATGCCTGGTGCATCCATAAAAGGACTGCATGAAGGGAAAATGACTGCAAATAATTACTGTGTCTGACAGAGAAATAAAGCAAAGGTGTATTTGCCTGCAACTGATAATCCAGGTATTAACTGCAGGAGCATAAGAACATTTTTACAGCTCAAAACAAAGGCTAAACAAAGTTTTAAATTCCAGGCCACACCAAAGGTCTTTACTCGCCGAAAACTAGCTTACAGGTTGTACATCTTTTTAAGCAAGATTTATGCTTGCTAAGACACATGATGGCACTTTGTCCAGGAAAGAGAATATGACGCCTGAGCTTTTGATCATGCGGGGGCAAACATTTAAGCTTCTCACCGAAAAGTTAAAAGTTCAGCCGAGTGACTCAGCTGGAAGTTTCAGGCTGCGTACATGTCGGCCCATTCCAAGCACACCGAGGAGATCCGTTTGTTTGAGACGGTGGAAAGTCTGTTGGTATTCGTAGTCTCTGCCGTGTTTGTTAAGAGTGACTCCTCTTTCATTTCTTTCTCAGACTCTGCTTTTGTCTTTTTGGGGGGGGGACTGGTACGAACACAATTGAAAGAGCCGGTAAGATAACAGCACGTGTGGAATGACACATGAATGCTGTAGGCTACACACACACACACACACACGCACACACATAAATCTACAATTACGTACATATGCAAACTTTCTCTCGTTCTTTCTCTTACATATAAACATGACGTCTCCAAGCATACACACATGCACAGCAACAGACACACACACAAACAAAAGTGAAGATACAGACAGGTGATAATCTTGTCTGTCACACAAGCCACATCTCTGCATCAAATGCATTATCACCTACCAGACAAATTAATGAGGTAATGCCAGTCAGCCGCCAAGAAACACTAGGAGTGTCGAGATTCAAAGAAACATTATCTCTGATAGAATATTGATATAGTAGTTGAAACTGGCAACATCTGATATTTGAAAACGGATCATAGGTAGAGTGAAATTTTAGAGCTGTGCGAATGTGTTTACATTTTTAATGAAGGCCGCAACAGGTTGACGGGTGAGATCCAACGGCCATCATCAGAGTGTGGAACCAAAAACTCACACACACCGCACACATGTGGACCAAACCTCTGAGAAGACAATCAGATGAGGTTTAGCATGCGGTAAAGTTACAACATCAAGATTCAAAAGTGAAACTAAATGCTTGTGTTACAACTGTAAGATGGCCACCCGCACACACACACCCAAACACATGCACAGGTGCTTTATGGTGTCTAGGCCACTGATTGCGGTCCCACCCAAACAGAGAGCAGGTATTGGGCTCATCTCCATATCAGGTTTCATTCTGGACCCCTCAGGCCAGAGGTGGGTGCAGCTTCGCTCCATCGTCAGCCTCCTCGAGGACGCTCTTATCTGCAGCAACTCCACAGAAATGTGCTCAATTGCACTCTGACCTCAGTGGATGGAACAATGCCAGGCTGCTCTACAGAAGACAAATACAGCCATAAAATCTATGTGAATTTAAGCAGCTCAGTATTGTTTTAATTAAAGGGCTTAACCAATGGTTTTGCAAGTTTTAGCCCATTAAAAGATTAGTTTTAGTAAATATGCTTAAGCATTTTCTTCCCAAGAGTACATGAGAAAATTGATACCACTCTAATGTCTGCACGTTAAACATGACGCCGCAGTCAGTAGGCCGTTAGCTTAGCTGAGCATAAAGACTGGAAACAAGGGGAAACAGCTAGCCTGGCTCTGTCCCACAGTGACAAAATCGTCCCATCAGTACCTGTAAACCTCACTAAGTAACAGGTTACATTTTGTTTGTTTAATTCATATGAAAACAAAAGTTTAGAAACAGCAGGTTTTAGTTTTACAGCCGGTTATGTGCCGGACAATTTCTCATGTGGTGTGGACCGAATCAGTCCAACTCGCGAGGTCGCTGCACTCGGCCAAGAAATAGTCGGACACACAGACTGCAACTTCTCGTTTTTACATTTTGTACAAATGAAACAAACAACAAATCACATGTGAATTAGTGAGCTTTAGAGGTGCTGGTAGGGTATGTGCTGGATTTTGTCACCTTTGGACTGAACCAAGCTAGCTGTTTCTCTGTTTCTAGACTTTATGCTAAATTAAGCTAACCGCTAACAGGGCAACTGCTTGCTTTTCACTGCATCACTACAACATTAGCGACAGTGTATAGCTGAAACATCTGGATTATCTTTGAAGGAACAGTTGATCATTTTGGGAAATACACTTATTCGCTTTCTTTCTGATGAGAAGAAATAAAACTTTGCCGTTGCTGATCATCTTTGAACAAAAGCAGGCTAGCTGTTTCCAGACTTTATGCTATGCTAAGCTAACTGGCTGCTGGTTATAGTTTAAAACTTACTTGTATCTACATTCTCATATGACTCTATGGAAGAAATAAGCATATTACTAAAAATGGCTAAACATTCCTATATGTACAGCTGACCATTCTCCAAACAACACAATAGTTTGCACATTACGGATAAAGGAAATTCTCAGCCTATATGTTGATGATCTTACTGTACTGGCATGAATTAAATACTGGCTGCCTGGAAGGTGGGATATCAATCTAACTGGACCGAACACGAGTCAAATTTTCTAATTCAAATTTTCATACAAAGTCAATGGAAAGCTTATAATGATGCTTCATGATTTCACTTAAGATCTATGCCTTGGAGTATGGTCACAATGTGGGTATAGTTAATGGGCTAAAGCATTTAAAATAACCCGTTTATAAAGACAAGTAACACCTCCATCTCACTATAAGTTAAAAATCTCTCCAAAAACCCTGCTCAAGTAGTCTGCAGCTGTATCCCTCCCACCGACAAGGGCGACAAGAAACGGCGAAGCGTCAAACATGGCATCATTAGTAATTTTAATGCATAGCAAACATCTGCCAGGTGAGCTCTCTCTCTCTGTCCCCGTAGCCTCAGGCCCTCGGCACCCTGGAGAAAAGCCGAGCTTGATATTTTGGTAAAAATTTCCTGCAGGCGGTAATTCTACACGCAGGCGGTGTGGGTTCAGAGGAGATACAGTACAGCTCATGTTCTCCACAAAGAGACAACAATGCAACAACCTGCTCTTTATCTGCACCAGAGCTGCACGCTGTTGCAATTAAACAACAAAATGTTCCTTTATGTTTCAGTCGTTTGCATGAGTCAAATGTTGCTGCGTGATTTTATAGGGTGTGTGCCTGTAGTTGTGCGTGTGTTTATGCAATCTGTTACATGTCAGCATGCAGTATCAGCGTGCATACAGGCATGGATGTTCCCTCGCGGGTCAAAGTCGGGTGGAAACTGAAGAAGATGAGGGCAGCGGTGGGGATGCGTGTCTGGGAAATGACACTCAAGCAGCCATGAGTGCAGGTTCGATCAATTACCACTCTTAAATGAAGCAGGAAACATTACTCTACACATCCTTGCCTTTCCCTGACGATAAATATCTCTCTTTTCCACCCTCCCATCGCCTCTTTCCTCCCCTCCTCCTCCTCCTCCAGCACCTCCTCCTCCTCCTTCTCCTCATCCACCCATCATCCCTCTCTGTCCTTCTTTTTCTATGGATGAGTGCTGATATTCCCGTGGGATAGTGGAGGAGGAGAGCTTTCCAGGGCCTGTTGCTTCATCATCCCAAATAAAGCAGGGAACATGTTCAGACCACCTCACCTCGGGCTCAGCGATGAAACCCTCAGACACATTTTTTTTTTGCAGGCATGCCCTCCTTGTACACACATTACCTTTTTTTATGACGCTGTTTTACACTTGTTCATTGTCTCTTTCCTGGCATCACTCCCTTCTTTCACCCTGCATCTTCTCCTTTTCATACCACATTTGTTGATTGTTTACTGTCTTTCTGCCTCTTGTGCAGGCTGTTAATGCGGTAATTTACACTCCAAACTGAATAAATGGGTGTAAATATCAACTTTTCAGCTACATTTTTTCCTCTACATGTTTATTTAATCTCAAAAACACAATCATACCTAAATAAAGCTCCCAAATATTGAGAAAACTGTTTAAATTGACTTTCACCCAGTGAGCTCTGATTAGCAGGAAGAAAAAATTTTCCATGTTCACCCGTGATACTTCCCCATAATCTATTTCTCTCTCTCTCCCTCCCTTTTCCTTTCTTCGTCTCGCACCCAGTTTCAGTCTACATGTCTCGGCTCGTCCGAGGTTTAGAGGAACCACGCACTCCTTTTCTCCTCAATCCTCTGGAACAATCACAGCGTGTCCTGCTCAAGGGCCGTAGCAGGGCGCGTCCCATCGCACACCGCGGAACAAGGAAGGCTGACGTATGGGTGCACAATCCCTGTGACCTCTAGGTTTGATCCACCAGGTCTGTTACCACAGAGATACATTCATCAGTTTTTCACTGTAATAAACTACCTGCTTGTCTGTTATTTAATCCCACTGGGATTTATTACAGTAATTTTCGATTTAGGTCAAAAGTTCACAGCTTTTGAGTCTGAAATGTTTGTTTCTTTACTCTTTTCAACTTATTCTACTAAATTTTATTTTGTCTTTATTTTTATAAGAGGCCCCAAATAGTTATGACTGATAAAGATGTAAAAGAGGAGCTAAGAGTTAGTTTGTGCTATAGAATCACTGCAGTTTGGGTCGCAAGCAAGCCTGACGCTTGCATAAATTCAGCCATTGACGATGAGCACTGGCTAAATTAGCATTATCTTCTGTATTTCTGTATTACAAAACAAGGTTATTTTGATTCAGATGTAAGAAGCTCGAGCTCTTAACCTTAAAACTGTCACAAATTTATTGTTAGTTGTACAAAACAATGTGCATATGACATTCAAAACTGCAAAAGTTACATATATTATTATGTGCAAGTGAGTTTTGAAAGAGCCAACGTATATTATAATAGTTTGTAACCATACCATGATTATAGTTTAATATAAAAAATAATACTAACACTGGCTCAAAACAAGCCACTGTCTTGGGCGGTTTTCTTCCTATGGGCATTAAGTGAATCAGATTAGAACTAAAATTAGAAATTCATATGAATTGTAATGGCTCTGAGGATGCTGCCTCTTTAACCACCTCCCATCCTTCTGACGTCTCATCACTGAACTGGGTGTTCTCCTGTCTCTTTGGGCCTCAGAGGAGCAGAAATGATCTAATGATTTTTAATCTGATGTAAAGCAGCATTTCCTATTGATTTCCTAACATTCACATTTCACTCATCCGCTCAAATTGCAGCGCAATCATTGCTGCAAACCAGATCAATTACTTGGAAAGTGTCAAGTTCTCAGAGAAGGAAATGACAGATATTATGGGCCGAAGCATCAAATAGTGCGGGAGCTGTTGCAACA
Source organism: Heniochus monoceros (assembly GCA_029783685.1). Lineage (NCBI taxonomy): Eukaryota > Metazoa > Chordata > Actinopteri > Chaetodontiformes > Chaetodontidae > Heniochus > Heniochus monoceros. The sequence goes on from JAPZEA010000007.1 coordinate 12,335,406, forward strand.
ACAAAATGAGTGAATAAAGGTGAAATAACTGAGAAATTGAGATCTGTCAGAATAATTTTAAGGCCCAAGCGAACTTAAATTATTTCCAGCAGCGACTGACATCATCTGCATGGACTGAAATATTTTCATTTGAACATTTGAGACGATTTTTGAATATGAAATTGTCACACAAACCACATTTTCTGAATACTTTAAGACCGGTCAAACAGAAAATTAGGGCTAAAGAAAGGATATTTAATGTAAAGTTTAGATGCACTAAGGTTGCTGTGTGCACATCCCATCCTGCAGGAAAACAGATTCACTAATAGAGTATCCAAAAACTTTATCGGCCTAATGCGACTGAACATTTTGGCCGCTTTAACGTAAAGTTCAGTCATCAACAACGTGTAAATGGGAGCATTGTATGCATGGATAAACGGCTTGAATTAAATACTGTATTAATCCAACAAGGGTGAACAGTTGGCTAATTTCAGACCATCTAAGCAATCTTTTTGAGTCATGTCCGACAGACATGCACCTGCTATTGTGTGAGTTTAGTCTCTCCTGAAAAGAGAATTCACCTGCTAGAGCAAAAGGGGGGGAGGAGAGGAAGGTATGAGGGAGAAAGGGAAGGACAGAATGAATAGAGGAGGCAGGGAGAGACAGTCATGCCTTCAAGACAAATGCGTCTTGTCACCCGTTTAAAAGAAAACACAAATCAAGGCAGAAGTGCGAATGGAAGAGTGGAGAAGATGTGAGGAGAAGGGGGAGGGAGGGAGGGAGTTGTCGTCTACTGCAACAAGTTTAACCTGAATCCAAAGCTAACAAGATGCCGTGATTGCAGGGCGCTGAAAATATGAAGGAACTAAAGACAACAGAGGAAAAAAAGAAAATTAAACACAGGCTTTTGTTCGCTCTGCTCTCCTCTCTCTCCTCAAGTTTCAGACAGACGAGAGCTGTCTCTCTCTCTCTGCTCCCAAAACAGACAGGTTTTTAAAGCCTGGAAAGAGATGTGGCAGACAGGTTAAAGTTGTGCACAGCCGCTCGTGTCTCAGGTCAGGCTGCAATGTCAGGAAGCATCTTAGAAGTCAGTCTTCATGACCTCTCAGATCACTCACACACTCACAAATCCTGCACATCCTCACTCCAGGTCAAAGCACTTCTCATGCATTTGTGCAGTTCTCACGCATTAGTAATTGCATGAAGATAGTTGGCGAAACATACGTCACACACACTGGAGCAAACTGATGGAAGACGCATTCAGATCCTTTAGTGAAAGTAGCAATTTCCTGAGTGAGGTGCATTCAAAATCTCTTACTTAAGGAAAAGTATTATCAGCAAAAGTAAAGGTATGCAGAATGACCTCTTGCAGAGTGTTAGATTATCATTTAATTAGATTATTATAACTGACGCATTAATATTCCAGCAGCATTTTAATGTTGCTTCTCTACTGTCATCTACGTAATCCTTCGAAACGTGCCAGAAAAGCAGAATTTAGTGAATTAAATCATATAAACTCAGCGGACACAACAAAAATCAACTTATTTTCTCATAATAATCCCAAAAAAGTGTACAGTTGAGGAGCAAAGAGGGAATAAAGGAGATTACCACCACATCTTAAAGGCACACACACACACAGTCACACACTCACAGTAACTCACTGCGACACTCCAAAATGTGTAACATAGACAGAACGTCGGGGTCAATAGTTTAGACAAAGTGTTATCTTACTCTTCTCAGAACTGCAGGTGAGTGAAGAAAAAGGCCACAAACCATGAGAAGTGTTGAATGTGGGTTCTCACAACATCTCAGTGTGTCGCTGCGTAAAACAATTTGGATCAAATGCATGAAAATACACACTGAGTTTTTTAAAAATAACTCCTGAAACCAAATGTACAATAACAGTACAGTCAGTTTGTGTCATGGAAGATTTGATGCTGAATACAAACACAGAATCTGGGTTAAATTGTCAGTTTAAATGTTACTCAACTGTGTGTCATTGCATCATGAAACATTATGACTCTGGCGTGAAACTGTCACGAGATTCTTTAAGTCATGTACTGAAGCCCTGAGTCAGGATAGAAATGTGTTGTTAAATCTTAGTCTGCCAGAAATACTTAAATAATTTCTGATTAATAAAGTGAAATTACTTGATACAACTGATTATTTTGTAATGCAACGTTGCAACATCTTTTTTCAGTCAAAAATCCCAAATTTGCCCAAAACTTTTTGTCTTTTTTTTAAATTTCCATAATAAGGACAACAAAAGACTGCAACACAGAGAGAAAACAATAGTAAAAATCGCACTTTAACGGAGAAAGAATGGCAACATTTGGAAAATAGCTTGCAAACACATATGAAAATATGAAATCAGAGAAAACATCAAGGAAATTCCAGGTTCCTCCAAAACTGTGGCAAATGTGGCAAAGTGAAGAATCAATTTGTAAAATGCTGATAAATGTATTGTGGGGTAATAATCATAATTAGATTTTTTTAGTTTTTTTTTATAAAAGACACAAAGTGTGTGTGTTCTGGGCTGAATTGGTTTTGCAGCATATTTCCCTCGTTGTTTTGCAGAGTCTCTTGTTGGCTCTGTCTCTCTAGTAGAGGGTAATATTGTATATTGACTTGGTGGGGATGTAAACATGTCTGTTGTCTTGAACGCAGCGAATTCACATAATAATATCCCTGTAATATTGGCTTCATGGGGAAACTCAACATGGCTTTTGTCACACATTCACTTTTTCTAAGAGCGTTTCTTGTTCAGTTCATATTTCAGTCAAATGCAAAGACTTTGCATCAACTTGCTTTGCTATTTATTTCATAATTGCATCTAAAGTCCAGTCTCCTGTTGCTGCTGCACTCTGCCAACCTTTGTCTTATCGTAAAAATATGGCCCTCTGCAAGATTTTTTTTTTTTATGTGTGTGAATGTAATGTGTCATCCGTTCTCATTTCAACATAGGTCTAGTAGTTGGGAAACGTTCCCACAGCAGCGGGAGTGTATTTGTGACGAGGTCAGAGTCTAGATGGCAAATATCAAATCTATACATGCTTTGTATTCACAATGTAAAAGCATTTCATGTGAGCTGGGTGACTTTAACTTGCTATGCAAGGTTTGAATGATTTTGTTTTTGGCCTCAGATTATTATTATAGATTAAAACTGGTTTAATTGAAATTATAATTGTACACACGTAAAAAATGACTGAATACAGATGTTC
>JAPZEA010000007.1:12372426-12383888 GCA_029783685.1 Heniochus monoceros
TCCCTTCGGGTATCTACTGACAAGATGTCATCCACTGAAATGGCCCCCGCCAATAAGCAAGAAAAAGAAGAATCACTTGAGTGGAATAGGATGGACTAGATCTTGTTAGACTGGATTAAACTAGTCCAGACTAAATGTGAGGTTAAGTACAGGCAGGATGGCTTTTAGGAGTATGCATCAGTAGAGCTGAAGTTTCCATCAGCAAGACAGTGAACCGTCTTCTGTTGACCCAGGGCTTTGTAAATAGGGGCAACTGAAAAGAGAATTTTCCAACAAGGCATAAATAAATGATCACAACATTTGGCGAGCTAAGACTACATTAGATTCCAGAAAACAGAGAGGTTTTGAAAGAAAAGACGACACAGGCGCGCTGTTTTATCACTTCTGAGCTTGTGATTAATGAGCTGTGGGGGTGATTTTGAAAATGTATCTCAACCTGTCAAGCAGCATCTTCCATACTGCCTGCTCTCGCTGCCATAACTTGAAAGAATGAAACAGTTTCACTCCCAGCAGATGAAGCGGCCGACGATGCCGTTCAGGCGAACGTGTTACAGCGTCTGATGTGTGCCGGTTTTGGCATTTAGAGGCGGATTGTTCCAGACTGGGTGACTGACTGATGCTGTCTGGTGGGGGAATGTCACAGTCATCCTCACATATCTCACTCATGTTCCCCGTCTGCACAGCGTGGACAATGCCTGACACAATCAGACATAAATAGCCTTCACCGCCTAGAGCCTTAATATTAATGGCTTATAGGGGACTTAGCTGTCTCTGCCGGCCGGGCAATTATTATTATGAAACGGGAGGAGGGGCAGAGAGAGAGAGAGGCATGATCTGAGTGATGGAAAGATGGTTTGTTGGGATATTATGCAATGCCCTAATGTCTGTGGGAATGGTTGGTCTTCAGCTGAAGTGGAAACTCACACTGTATCACCATAATTAAGAGGGAAGGAGCAGCAGTGGAACAGTCGGCTTCATCAGCTGCTTTATTGTTAGTGATAAAGAGCCACGGTACAGTTAATCTCCAATCAACAAGTCAGCGCTAAAAGTACAGAACAAGTTCTTTTTAAAGTTTTCATATCTGAGTCTGGCAGGATCAACAAGGCATCTGCCCCGAAGACTCTAATGTCCAAATTAGATATCCGTTAACTCTCTGTGTCTGCTAACGGCATGTAGGGCGACAACGGCTTTGGCACTGAACACATCAGCGTGACAGTCATATAAGCATGCTGTTTGTTACTCTAGAAGCCAATGAAGCCATTTCAGCTGAAGGCAGCACTTACTCCGGAGCATGCAGCTGACAGGCATGGTTATGCAATTACTGTACGCCTTGACGGGAACGAGCAGTGCTGCGGATGTCTGTCAGTGAGCCGGTGATTTGAGATAATGATTTATATAAAATAGTATTTTATGGTAAAACAGCTTTTCCATAGCTTTTCCATGACTGTACTTTGATCACAAGGATATCATCAGTTAACTATATTGTCCACGGGAGATGGACACAATAACAAGAACACCTGTACTGTGTAATGCAGTGAATACAAAGCAGCGTCCTTGCAGCCTCTTGTGCATGTCTTTAAGTTGTGAGCAGTTGAATCAAAGAGGGATTTCCCCTTGTTAGTGTTCATTTCACTACTTTTTTGAGTCCTAACAAATAAAATACCACACTAAAGATAAATAACGATAAGTAAACGTAGCGTTATGTGTCTTGCTTCCCATCCCAGTAATCAACACATGATCCACTGGTCTGATACAGTCAGTCACTGTATCAATTAGTCAGCAGACAGAAAATTAATCAGCAATAATTAATAATTAATTGTTTAAATTGTTTGTTATTAACACTCTCAGCTTCTCCAATTTGAGGATTATCATCATATGAGACATATCACATATCATCATAAATTGAATAGGCCTATCGTTGAGTTTTGGACTGTTAAAATGACGGAAAATATATTTATTTTTGTTACCTTGTAATGGGGGATTTTCACTCTTTTCTGACATTTCATCATCTGGAAAATTAATTGATTGAAAAAATAATCTATAATTAAAATGATCTATAATGCAGTCCAGCGAGTATGACCTTGTATATTTCAGTTTCTGATGTGATTGTGTTGCACGGATGTTGATTTGACTTGATGGAGATTTTTAAAAACTAATACATGTTGCATTAGGTTGCATCATTGTAAGGTGTTTCTATTATTTTGTCCATCCATCATGCAAACTAAGCCTTCTCATTTTTCTCTGACACAGCCTAAAAAAAATGGATTATGACTGAAACATGATCAGCACAGTTATTGTAGAGCTCTTAGGGTAGGGTGTTCCAGGTATTATGTCCACCCCCTGCAGTGTCGCGGTCACTGTACCGTCTGTATGTAAATCATCATTCAGAGACATCAAATGTAAACAAGCGGCTCTCTGTCGGAATGCAGGGGGTGAGTCAGGGCGACACTGCTTGATCCGCCGCGCACAGTTTGGCGGATGAGCTGAATTTTTCAAAACGGCTGTGACACATTTTTTTTTCTCTCAGTCATGTCGGTGAACATAAATCACAGAGAAGTCGAGGGAAAAAAGCGGAATAAACCGGACCGTGAATTCTGCAGTGCACGGTTCGTCAAGCTGTAGTGGCGTAAAACACGACGAACGTGAGGATGGTAATGACGTCAATGTGGAGCCAGGGGGGAGGGCAGGAGAGAGGGAGGGAGGGAGACAGAGAGAGAGACAGGGAGAGAGAGAGAGAGAGAGAGAGAGCGTTTTCTGCTCAGGCTGCTGCAGCATCACTCCCGTCAGTGCAGCGAAGAGTCCAGCAGCAACTCTCTCAGCTGATCAAACCAACCAGATCAGTCCGCTGGACGCAACCTCAGCTTTCTGGACCCCGATCGCCTCTTTTCTCCACGACCTGCTAGAGAGGAAGAGAAAGACTTTTACTCCATTTCCTCTTTTTTTCCCAACCACAAAGGGGAATGCCATCGATAAATATGAAACTGGAGATGGTGACCATCATCGCCTGCGAAGTAGACACCGAGGTGTTTACATCAGACAAGATGCAGGTACGGTTTTTACACCCAAAAAACGCACGCTGCAGCGAATCGTTACGCTTGTGCCCTTGCGGTGCGGTTGTGCAGCGGTTTGCTGGGGACTGGCTGCATGCTGTCCTGTAGAAGTGCATGCATGTCTTGGTGACGTTGAATGCAGCTCTCTCTCTCTGTCTCTGTCTCTCTCTCTCTCTCTCTCTCTCTCTCTGTCAGACGAGGATTTTTATCAATGGGAGCCGCAGCTCGCCAAGACGCACGTCTCGCGCCGCGCGCACGGCACAGTGATTGACGCTGGATGAATTGCAGAAATGGGTAGACGCGGCAAGAATAGGACACACAAAAAAAGATCCTAAATGCGCAAATCGGTCGTATCGTTGTCTAAGTTTTAGAGCGTGGGGTTTTGGGAGATGATGCGCAAGTTAACTGGGAGGGTGTGATGAATTGTCCATGCAAGGCACATGCAGGGAAAGAAGTGAGGCAGTTTTAGACGCAGTGGCGGACAGACCTCCTTCTCCCTCTCTTTATCTCATCCCAGCAGCATTGCAGGTGTACTGGGCTGGATGGGGTACCAAAAAAGGAGTCGTAACAACCAGAGAATATAATCATTAGAGTATTATATAAATGTCACATTAATGCTAATGTGCTGTAGTATAAATAATCCATCCATAAAGACGCAGGGTTTGTCTGAGTTTTCCCCTTTCTTGTGGTATTGAATAAAAATTGACTTAAGCTACATTTAGGTCACCGTAAATTCAGGATTGACCAACCTAAACACTCTACAGTCATATTTTATTGACCTGCCCGAAGGCGAGGCGCAGGTATTCGATATGCGGCCTGTCAGTCACAGGGCAGGAAAGCAGTTGCACTTGAATGTGTTCAAAGTGAGCCCTGGGACCCCACCTTTGGCACTGCAACGTGCCAGTTTTGGGGCTTAAAAGGCCACACAGATGGTCTGCCAAAGCTTGGCTCGCCCACTAAACCCTTTGGAAATTCCATGTCAGAATATATTCCCTCACCTGCTGGCTGCTTGTCTTCTTGTCTGATTTGACTCATCACCAAAGACACGGAAAGAGACGCAGAATGGGGAGGAATGAAAACCAAGTGCAGCTCGGGAGTCTGACACGAGTTGGGATCACCTAAAACCCTGATCAGGGTGTGTGTTCAAACAGACACACATAGTTCATCACAGGCAGCCAGCGTTTAGGTGGAGGGACATTTTCTGGCGTGGACATGATGTTTTCTTCCCCTGTGCCACTCGCCGCTCGGTGCTGATGCGCTCTGGTGTGGTGGAGGCTGAATTCAGCTGTTTCTCGCAACCAAAAGCAGCAGTTTTTCAGCACCCCTGTCACCCCACCCTCATCCCCCGCAGCACCTTGGTCAGCCATATTTCATCACTTTTTTTTTGCAACTCCATGTGCATCACAAGCCTTGCACTAGCTGCCCTGAGGATTACGCGTGTCTATATGAAATGTCCTCGTGTGTGTGATGGCATGAATTGCACGTACAGTAAGAACGGCATGTGATTGTAATTCGATGTTACCGAAAAACATCCTGCACATATGCACATAAACAATGCGTGTCAGCTGCCGGCCCACCCTGTGGTCTACGAGCCAGGCAGCAGCTGTGTTTGCTCCCAACTCTCATTACACTTTCTAACCACTGCAGACCAGCAAAGGCGAAAGACACCGACATGTCGCCGCTCAGTGGTGCTGTAATTATCAGACAGCATCTTTAAGATTTCCCAGGGACTCTAGTGGGAAGAAAAATAACTGTGAGAGTATACTGTGTAACCTCAGAGGTGTTGACTGTGCAGGGTTTCGGCTGTATGCAACCGATGATCATCACGGGATTTGTGCTGGCAGGTTGAGACTCGGCTCACACGTGTCATTTATTTCTTTCCGGTTTGCTTTGGTTGGTGAAACCCGGTCAGCTCAGACAGGCTTCACGCGAGTCGTCACTGAAGCTCCCTGTCAGACAGCTCATACCAGCCCACCTCTCCCAGACTCGCCCGAAGAACAGGGGGTCTGGACACAATTAAAAGAGCAGACAGAGGGCTGACTTTCGAATGACACAAAGAACACCACTAATCCTGGTTTCTGGCACACAGGGAGCGATGGAGAGCGCTGGGGGAGAGGGCAGATTAAAGCAGGGCACGTGGGGGGGGGTGGGCGGCCTCCGATTGAGCTCACCTCCCTGTCAGCACCCGCTCTTGTTTTTATTATCATTCAACAAGGTCTGAGCCCGTCTCCGGCCCCTGTTTTTATTAATATCTCCAAATCTGAAGATAAGAAACAGCAATCACAAGACTCCTGTTTTGTTGCAAAGCACTTTGGGTGAACTAATACGTGGATTGCTGCTATTTATAGAAAGATTAGACAATGGTGCTTGAATTGGCGACATGAAGGAAATCAGTGAATGGTGGATTTTTAATTAGAGGAGGTGCTGTGTGACTGGCTGTGGTGTTTCGGAGCCATTGTTTTGACACAGTTGAAATGGCTTGCCCACGCCTTGGCTCGATCCCCGCTGGTTACATCATTAATGAGCCAAACACAGAGGCTGTGGACAGGGCAGGTTGTTGTTGCAATAATGGCAGAGGTGGCGGTACAGTAGGCTTTCATAGGAAGGTGCTTTGTATCTGCACCGGAGAAAACAGAAGGGCTATTGTTGTTGAAAGGTTTAGCGAGGCCGGAGCTGTGGGCGGACGCTGTAGCATGTGTACGTTCGTCACAACACAGTAATTACCTGGAAAATCTACCGGCATCAGCAGATGATAGCACAGGACACATGGTGAAGGTCATAGCATGTTGGCAGGCAGTGAATGTATTACAGGACACAGAGCGTGACGCAAGCCTTTACAGTTACCCCGCATGCTTGATCCAACGCCGGCATGTACGTTTATTTATTTATTTTCTCACCAGTTTGATAGCTGCCTATTTATTCACTCTTTTATATATTTATATGTGAATCATTTCCCCAACCTGCTGTGTCTTGATAAGTGCCTCTCTGGCTTCAATGTGTCACTGAATTAAAGGTGTTTTAATCAGGACATTATGACCCAGTCACACTTCATTATAGAGAAGCTTGTTAAAACGCCAACAGAGGCTGCAACAAAGGACAGCTATGTTCAGTTTAAGGCTGCTCTCCCACACGCAGCACACTGTAGTAACACTGACACAGTCACACACTCCAACCACAACAGTGAGTCAGCGGACTCATGGACCAACAAACACCTCTGTCAGCAAACACACACACACATCTCCTCGCCGAGGACGCCCGGAGAAGTTTCCGTCCACCTGGGTCACTTTCCGTTCCCGTCCCCCTGTCTGTCTGTCTGCCCGTCTGTATCTTCGTCCGTCACGTGTGTCATGTGTCGGTTCTCAGGCTTTTTGTCGTCACAGAAATTATGCTTGTTATGAGGAAGGAGAGATTTGATGACTAATCTGCTTTTTGTAGTGCAACAAAACTGGAGTGATTATGCTGACGTCTGTGATGTTTTCATTCTTTCCCACTGTCCTTTTTGAGGAACCTTATATAACGTGGCGCCATTCCCTTTAATTTGTGACGGCTATTTTGAGCAGCTAAGCAACAAAGCAAGGTACAAAACAATGCGTCGTTTTATGTGATGTGCTCTAACATATTAAATGTGGAGTATTTCACACTGCTTCAATCTTTTCTGGGAACACTGAATTACTGGCTGTGTGGAGGGTAAAGGTTAGATGAGTGGATATCGTTTTTAATTCATCTGCAGATTATTTTCTCAATTAATCACTTGTCTTATGAAATGTCAGAAAATAGCCATCACAGTTTCCTAGCCCATGGTGACGTCTTCAAATTGCAAATTTTTTTTTATTTGCCTGACCAAACAATATTCAGTTTATTATCACATAATGCAAAGAAAAGCAGAAAATCCTCACAGTTGAGAAGGTGGAACAAGGTTATGTTTGGCATTGTTGCTTGAAAAATGACAAAATGTTTGCAGATTCATTTTCTGTAAACGGACTAATCAATTGATCATCTAATGTTTCAGCTCCAGGACAGACCTTACTCATATTTTTCATATTACAATCAAGTTTAAGTATCATCCCAGCCAAGTGCTTGGCAGATGTATTACCCGTCTCAGTTGACTATCTGTTGTAATCAATCATTGGCCATAAGATGAGTTAAGAAAACATTATTTTCCATTGCATTACATGAAGTGGAAATTTGCCTTCAGTATTCTGGCAGCACAGTTGACCATTCAATTAGTCACCAATTTTCTCTGCGATGTTTTATTATTTATAGACAGGACACTGACAGACCTCTCACTCCATACTCATCAAACATGAATCAGGTCTGAATTTTGATATGATCCAGGTCCAGCATTTAAAAACACTGCTGTGATGCACTCTGACCAGTTGTTGAGGTGAAGGCAAGAGGCAGAGGAGCAGAGGCAGGACAGACAGGATGGATGTAGACGGCGACAGTATCATGTTCTGTGCTGGTAGGAAACCAGATCTGCGTCTTGGCAAGGTTGAGCGATCCTGGGCCAGAGCAGTGGGCTCAGGTGTGCCTGCTCCCCCAGTCTGGGCACTAGGCAGGTGGAGATGGGCAGCTCACATCGGCCTGAAACCCAAGAGAAGTGGCGGGGCTCAGGTGTCAGCTAAAGGTTAGCGCTGTGTCCGTTAGGGTGACGTAGAACAAAGGACAGTCTCCTGGGTGGGGTGTCTGGTTTCCATGTGGCCAAGACGGCACGACTATGAAGTGATAAGATTAGAAGCAAAGAAAAAGGTCTCGCAACGTAATATAGAGGCGCACAATTCACTCGCCAAGGAAGTAGGTGGGGAAACAGCGTCACACAATGATTGGCCTTTGTTATTGAAATCGCTGGTCGAACATAATTTTCCTGTCAGAATTTCCAAGAGAATTTCCAGTCCAACACAAACAGCTCTACAAAGACAAAGCGGCTTCAGTGACCAAAATAGCAATGCCACACCAGTGACCTTAAGAAAAAACAGACCATTGTCTACACCATACTGCAAGCTGAAGGCGAACTTTATGAATACCGTATGAAGCAGTGTTCACATTTTTAAGTGCATATATTAGAGCTGATATGAAGGCTATAAGTCAGTGCACAGAAAATGAATCAACTACAGTTCTGATAATTGATTAGTCATTTGTTTAAGTCATTTATCAAGCAGACATGATAAACATTGGCTGGTTTCAGCTTCTAAATAAGTGAGCATTTTCAGCTTTTCTCAGTTTATCATTAAGTTTTTGACTGTTGGTTAGACAGAACAAGCTGTGGAAAACTGTGAGAGGCATTTTTCATAATGTTCGGCATTTTTACAGAGTAATAAAAATAACAAAAAGCTTTGTTTCTCAAGAAATTATTTACTTAAGCAAACGTAATGAAAACCTTTATCTATTAAATAACAGTTAGCTGTGACATACAGTTAAAGTGGGTCAGTTACAAAGAGTAGACCTCTATCTATGTCGATTCATCCCAACATGCAGCAGAGGAAGAAGTGTTCAGATTTTTTTACTTCATGAAAGTAGCAATAGAGTGGCAAAAGTACAAGTATCACACATGTACTGAATGTCCTGTTTCAGAATAATATATATTCTTGTATTATAAATGATGCATGAATGAACATGGTGCAGCTGGGAAAGTTGGTACTAAATTTAACTACCTCATATGCTGCTGGGTAATTTCATATATAGTAACACATTTCTATACATTTTATTTAATGATCACATTTAATGATCATATTGCATTTTAATAACTTGATTCTGCAAAGTAGCGAGCACCTTAAGCTTTGAAATAAATGTGTTGCAGTAAAGAGTATAATATTTTGCAACATCTTAGTAGCTGAGTGGTTGCTGCACATGCTGCGTAACTGCAACGTCGCTGTCACTTTCTTGCATGTCCCGCCCCCTTCTCTCCCTCCTCCTATCCTGTCTGCCTCTTCACTCTCACTCTGTCCAATAAAAAAACAAGCTGAAAATGGCAAAAAAAAGTATTTCTGAATTGTAAAAAAGAAACAGAGTACAGTAGTTAAGTACTTTACCTTCCATGACCACACATAATGTCTGACAGTTAAATATGACATGATTTACACTTTGCAAGCTGCGCAGCCATGCTCATACTTTTGCTGCAATAATGCTTGATCATCAGTAGAGCTGGATGCTGCATCACCACCAAGGTGATGCACTGATGGCGGACTGACAGATAAAGAAAGCGCCCATCTGTCCATATGCTGGTGTGGCCGAAGGTAAGAGCTGTAGCATCTCTTAGCCACCTTATGTAATGTTGTGTAACTCTTTGGATTACCGTCGCTTGTAAAGTGTGTGAATCTGTGTGGCCGACTGTGCGGACACACTTGCGTGTTAAGAGCGTGTGATGTAAGGAGAATGTGTGTGCGCGTGTGTGTGTATTTATGCGTGCATGTGTGCGTTCAAGCGAGGCCTAAGTGCTGCTGACTAGGAAAAGATCCTGCCTCAATACAAACCATAACGACCAGATTGGTGGTAATAGGATTAATGTGTCCCCTCATGCTGTAAACTGATTTCAATCTCCCTGCCGTGGACACACTGTCCCGGAGGGAGCGACAGTGTAGCGCCGTAGCGACGGCCCCTGTCGATACCACTCCCCGCTGGAGCTATTGATCCCACTGTAATAACACTTGCCCCTTTCACATGCCTCCCCGGTGCTTATGCAGCCCTCACAATGTGCACAAAGCTATTAATCATGAGTTGTTTTTGTTGTTTTGTAATACTGAGGATTTGCTGCTATGCTAATGTTAATGGCTGCTTTAACAGAAGCCATGTTTGCGTGTGTGTGTGTGTCAGGTCATGAAACACACACAACCTCAGAGTTTATCTGCTGGTATTAAGTTTTTTGGGGGTTTTTGCCAACACATACTAGGTAGTCAGCAAGCAAACGGTAGGTTTCAGTAGTTTCTAGTGCTGCACCATTGGCCACAAACTTCCAAGCTAAGTGCGGAGCCAGTAGTGGAGTAACATCACTGATCAGACTATATATACATGCCAAAAGCATATTTGTATTACTCAACACAGATTAAGTGCTCCTGTTGTTCCAGGCTCTTTTAATAACTCCGGAGGTCTTCTGAAGCAATAAAATGACAGGCATCTTAAATACATAAGCAGATATTTTTGTAGTAGAATTAAAAATAACTTTGCTATTTCTGGCGTCGACTTTCAAGACAACATTCATTTGTTTCTCCTGTCCTCACAATGTGTGCAGGTCCACAGCTATGGAGCGATCTAAACACAGTTCAAACTGAGGTTGAAGACAAGACTGGCCCTTTAAAGTTTATTCTGGAAGCAATCGTGAAACAGGGAAAACGGTAGTGTCGAACAAATTCAATTATAGTGATTCTAAATAAAAAAAGATGAGATATCATAAACAATCATAAGACCAAAGGTATGGTAAAAAATGACTTCTTAGTACAGTCACAAGGAAACTGGATTCATGAAAGTGTAGACAAGCCATCAGATTAGTTAGGTTGTCCCTCATGCTGGGAAGAAACAAAGCTTCATCAGTGAAAGATCAACATTAAGCCCAGACAGGAAGTACAGCGCAGTAATTAATCCGAATCAGAATCAGAATCAGAATCAGAGATACTTTATTGATCCCCGAGGGGAAATTGTTTAAAGTCTAAAAAATAGTTTAAAAAATTGTTAAAATCCAGCACACAAAGTACAAAGAGTAAAAAACATAAGTTAGCCAAACAGAATTTAGTGTTAGCATCACTAGCCTGAAGGTATGTTCAGACAGAAAGTGAAGCGAATGTTCAACTTGCATCAAGCAAATCTGACCGTTAGCCTGTTTGTGTTTACGTTAATTGTACAGCTTTAAGCTAGCTAGCAAAGGGCTGCTTCTATGGAAGTGTGCCTGTGTTTGTGTTTGTGTTTAGCTCAGCCGCTAACTGAACTCTGAACTCACCAGAAACTCTCTCTTCTTTCTGTTACTTCCCTCCAGCCTCTCTCCTTTTTCTTTTTGTTTCTGCGAGTTTATGAAGCAGATTCTCAACGTCACAAATATTTCGCTCGAGTTCAAACTGTATTAGCAGCGCTTAAGCCTTAGACAGCTAGCATAAAGGCTAGCTCAGTTAGCGGTAAATTGTTTGCAGAGAAACTAAACTATCAAATGATAAGCCAGCTATAATACAAAGAGAACCTACAGATGGTGCTCCAGAAAAGCTATTTGGGAGTAGATACCAGATGTCAGTGAGTGTTTTGTGTGGTCACAGGACAAAATGGTGGCTGTAACAGTTAAACTGCTAATAGAGCCGTGCAGGCAACAGAACATTTAACTGAAGCTAAGAGCTGAATCATTAACGGGTTGATTGAGGTGTGTGTGTGTGTGTGTGTGTGTGTGGTTCTGCGTTGTGGAAGAGGCTTTCGTGCAGCAAGTAATGGAAACATTTT
>JAPZEA010000007.1:12527379-12537593 GCA_029783685.1 Heniochus monoceros
CGGCCTCTATCCCACAAACGAAGCCCCAACCCACAGTTTTACTATAACTTGACAATAATAAGGCAGCCACTTGCAAAGCCCAAATGAATGGCTCCATAGGACTCGGTTTAGGCGCACAGGAGGGATGAAAGTGTCTCAGCAGCGGTCAGTCACCGCACTGCAAGGGTGGAGGCCGAGCTGGCACCAACGCTGGCTCGTGACTGACCGGGCAGGCCGGGCTGGAGGCTGTCACTGGGTAAACACAGGGAGGGGAGGGCATGGGTGTAGCATATGGTTAAAAAAAAAGAAAAAAAAAAAAGACGTGGGGGATAAATAAATAATGGGAAGGCTGTGGAGAGAGGGAGGCTGAGGGCAGAGTTTAGGGGTGAGCAAATTAATGGGTGAGCCCAAAGATTGGCCACGGGGCATCTGTCAGGAGAGGGGAGGGTAATTGTGGTAAAAGGGTGTGGCATGCATGAAGTGGAGGCTGGGCAAAGAGCCTCAGTGGGCAGGACAATAACAAGCATCTGTGAGACAGCGCTCCAGAAGGCAGGACTTAAACGGAAAATATTTTGAAAATCAGCCCCAGTGTATTCTTCATAGCAAGCATGAGCTCATGTGTTGTGGCTGTGTGCAGTGGTGTGATGCTGATGAGCCGTCGGTGGTGGCGATGAATAACATTGTGCCTCCAACAGCGCAGTCAGTCAGTCAGTACGGTGGATAGGCAACGAGCGCCCAGCAGGGAGGAAGAGGGTGTTTTGGTGAAGCCAGGCCCCCGAAGCCACCCAAGACGTGCGTGCCGGGTGGGGTGCGTTTGCATGTGTTTGTGTGTGTGTGTGTACGCGTGGAATTAAGGGTAGCTTGATGTATAGCCACAGCTGGGGTGGGGTGGTGGAGGGGGCGTGGGAGGGGACGGAGAGACAGCTGGCAGAGCAAAGGGTGAGCGTAACGAGGAGTGAGTGTGACAGCCACAGTGACTCCTTTGTTCCCACTCACTTGTGCCAGTCACAGTGAGTAGATGGCTGATCTGTGAAGTGACTGAATCCTTTCACTGCACCTAGGCCAGATACACAGTGTAGCTTTACACTAGCCCTCTCTCCTCACCTTCTGTGTGTGTGTGTGTGTGTGTGTGTGTGTGTGACTCTGGCAACAGCAGCAGGAGATTTCCACAAGAGAGCCCATAACGATCTTCCGTAATGTCAGTGCTCCTGTAGAGCGCTTATTACACTCGTGATGATAGTCATCAGCTGCTAACATAATTGTAGCGCCAGCAACACTGAACAGTTGCCTGTTCGCTATATGCTTAGGTAATGAGTGTTGTTGAGGGCCTGCGTTCTCCCCTGAGTTATGGTTTAATAAGAGGAGTAATTTTTGCTCTGGCGAGTGAGAAGTGTGTGTGTGTGTGTGTGTGTGTGTGCAGCGATCCTGTTTGGCTTCTGGAGGAAACGCTGCTACCGCGTGCGTCGAGTTTATCGAGGTTGCAAGGTCACTCGAGACAGGTTATTCCACCTTTCTTTTATTAAACCTGTCTGGTGGGTGTGGGTGTGTGTGAGGGTGTGTGTGTGTGTGTGGGTGTGGGGGTGTGTGTGTGTTCACATGAGCATTTATCTTTCCCAGCACGTTAATTTTCACCCCAATGCCAATGGCCTTTAAATAATAGACCAATGGATGGGGGATGTACTCTGTAGCTTATTCCTCTCTACTATTAAAAGGTGCTCTTTTTCTCTGAAAGCTCAACAGTGTCCACTCTCTTACCACCATTTAGCGTTCCAGTGATTTTTTTGTTTTTTCTTTTGTCTTTTTCATCACATACATGTTATTAGAATGTTTGGATGTTATTAGTTTTATTGTGAACAGAGCTGTAAAATATCTTTTGAGCTGTCACTGGCCCAGCGCTGCTTACTGTAGACACACAGCTCTGCTGAGAAAGTTTGTGCTCAAGCTCTAGTGAAGAGGTGCTACCATAAGTTCAACTTCAGAAAGACAAAATATGAAAATGACCCTGAAATAAAGAGTTTGTTGAAATAAAAGTGCATATGGCATGAGTATCAAGACATACATATACATATACACATACATACCTACCTACAGTATACATGTACAAATGGTGTAAGATGACTAGGTTTCTGCGTGTATGTTTGTGATAATGTTTATAATGTGCTCAGTCAGAGTGAAGAAGCTGTTGTTTGTCCTGGTGCTGTTGGGCTTGATGCTGCATGTCTCCTGGCAGACTCAGACATTAACATCTGTCTCAGTAGATGTCCTGACGGAGGGTCCAGAAATGAGTTTAGGTACAGAAGGATGCATTCAGATCTGTCTGCTGTGTGGTAAAACTCTCGATTCATCAGACATTATGAAAAACATTGAGTAGCTGTATGACGGGAGGACGCTCTCTCCCGTCAGAGGCCGACATGGTCAGACTGCTCTGTCGTGTCAGATAGACTTCCACCATGCCTTTTCTTTTTCTGCCGTTGCTAGATTTTGCTGTGTCACTGTATGTGTCACCACATCTCTGAACACTTCCTCTCGTCTGTCATATGATGAATTTTGTGTACTATGTGCTCTATCACATCTAGCACTGCAGACAGAAACATTACATGTGTCGCTCCAGATGTGGTCAGAGTGGAAAAGTAGTTTTAAAGTAGTTCAGAGTAGAGTAGAGTTCAGAAGTTCAGACTTTGCCCTCATTCATAATCTGTCAACAGAAGGCTTTCAATACCTACCTCTGTGAGTTTGAGTCAGTGTTTCAAAAAAGATACCAGGATGATATATATAATATGATGTGACAGGACTGTGTAAAACAGGAGTGTATAGTGTATATAATGATGGTGGTTCATTTTCATTCCCCCTATCATTAGAAATCTTGAGATAAATCAGCATTTCCTTCTTGATTGCACAGAAGCAAATCATAAAAGTACCAATGTGATTGTACCTCAGTTAACCATTATAATTTGGATTCTTTTTACAGGAATTTAATTAAAGGTGCTGTGTGGAGTTTTCTGGAGCAATGTTTTTATGAGCAGCTCTTCATTTGGTTTGTATCATGTCATGCACAGGATGTACATGTATGAGTATGCAGCCGGCATGATTCACATCCTGCTTTTCACACCATATTTTTAATGATTGGCAGTTGATGGTGATAAGGCACCAACACATGTAGTGATGTCCCAGTGAAGACAGTGAAGAACAAGGCTTACAGGCAAACGGATGTAACCAATGAAGGATTTAAAACATAAAACAAAAATAGACTTTGGAAATGTTTCATAGGGAAGGAAAATAGTTCAACAGACCTGCATCTTTTAGCTCCAGGACACACGCAGGAAGTTTAGGTGAGAAACACTGAACGGAAACATACCTGTTTGTTTAGTAATAATAGTAATAAACTTTATTTTTTATAGCACCTTGTATACAAGAAATGCAGCTGAAAGTGCTTTACAACAAAGAAATCACATGCCCCAATTGCTTCACATAAAAAAGACAGAATGGACATAAAACACAAAACACAAACTCCAGAGGGCACCTTTTCAGTGTTAAAGAACAGCGTAAATTTTTCTGATCGTACATTACACTAACATGTTATGTAAGTATTATGTAGTAGCAGCAGTCATTCTGTTCTTTGCTCTTCTAGTCTAGTAAGAAATATTAGTGCGACTTTGAGAGTGAGTAACTAGCAGATTGTTAGAATACTGAAATCATGACACACCCATGGCAGTGTTGGTGTGGGTGATTGTGTTACAGAGATGTGTCAGTTGGAAGCAGACCAGTTCGTGTATCTCAGGGGAATTGCACTACTTGGCCCCTCTAATGAACTTGTCAGAAAATTGCTGAACACAAGCTTTATTTATTTATTTCTTTGCTTCCCTTCTCTCCCAACACAACCCTGTGTTTCTTTTTCTACAAATATTTCTGCCGTTTACTTATCTCAACTTTGTCATTCCTTAAAAATGAACTAATAGGAACATTAATGAAATAAATATATTTGGGGGCATTCATGAATAATTTAATCTTTCTGTCCTTCCTCTCATCTGTTTCTCCGTCTCTCTTTCTTGATCTTTCTTCCTCTCTTGCTGTCTCACTCTCACGGACGCCAGCAGACAGACACAAACTGTTTGATTGGCTCCTGTTTGAGAAAACTCTTCCTGTCCATTACAGACTGGTTCTTTGTGCCTATTAAAGCTGGTCAGGGTCAGTCGGAACAGTTCCTGTCACACTGAGTTCTCTCTTTTTTCCTCCCCTTTTTTTTTTTATCCTTTCATCTTTCTCCTCTTGCTCCACTGCCTTCTCAACCAAAAAGCCCTCATTCCCCCTCTCCCTCAGTCTTTTTACTCAGTGTCTCTTTATTCTGTCTACCATCAAACACATATCAGTTCCACATGGAACAGCTTAGATTCAAATTAAACCAGTGCTCCGGGTCTCCAGCTGGTAATAGAAAAAAAAAAATATAAAATACTGACTTGGCTTTGTTAAGAAATAGCAGCTCGCCTCGGCATAAAATAACCTGCATCTTTTAAGTCAGGCTATTTTTAGCAGCCGCTGCCTCTCCCGGAGGGAATAGAGATGGAAAGTAGGTGAGGCTGTGGTGGGGAGCGCAAGATAATATACAGTGTGTGCTCCGAGTAAGCTAGCTCAGCATTAGCTGCTATCTGAAGCAAATCTTAATTAACAGTCACACAGTTGGGCAGTTTTAATCCATGTGACAGCGTACATGTCTACAGGTCTTGCTCCATTTATTGAGATAAGTGGTTTAATGGTGTATGATGGAACTGGCGCTTATTAGTCATTATAGCTATTCACAGCCACTCTGAAAGCTATTTCCTCAAAATACTCCACATTTGGAAAAGATTTTACATTTCCATGTTTTTTTATTATTTAAGGGTGAAGCTACGTAACTTCTGACATTTAGCAATTAAACTCAGCCCTTCTCAACTGACCGTTTGCTGACTCTCTCCACCATAAATTACTGCTGCTGCTGCCTGTTAGCTTTCCTGTTAGCTTAAATTCACCACTCACAAAATTTGCAGTAGTTTTTCCAAAATAGGTCTCAAGCAGAAGTAAACAAAAGCAGCGCTCATTTCGAGCCTATGACTGCGGATTTTGTTGATTAAAAAGACGACTGTCACTAGCAACTTCAACTTCTATCAGCTAGCTAACATAACAACTATCAGCTAGCTAACATAAGCTAATGCTAAGGCTAATACTCCATGAGCTGGTTGGAACGTCTGCCTCCAGCTGGCTTTAAAGTGTTTCCAGGTAACTTGTTTCAAATCCAAAAGCCTATAAAAAGTTCTTAAATATGCACAAGATGGCTATAATGCTAAAAGAATGAGGCTAAAGCTGAATGTAAAGAGAAAACATCCTCAGCAGCTGATAACCTATAGAAGACATGGAAATGAAGGAGCAGCATTGTTTGTGTATTGCAGGGTAAAGCTAGTTAGCCATTGTATTATAGTGTAGTAGTATTTATTTCAGGGTTTATGCTGCTCTGGCTTTGATTGGTCTCGTTTGACCAGCAGCTTATGTTAGCAAACTAAAGCTGCATAACAGACATCACAGTCAGTATTCTCTTCTTCTGCTAGCATCACACTGTGTTTTCAGCGTTTACAGTTAATCCCATTTGTCACTTGTGAATTCATTATTGTCCTATTTCAGATATAGCATCAGAAATGAATGTTTAACCGTTAAATGTATTCGTATACAGTATTTCAGTCAATTATCAGCCCTGTTGGAGAGTATAACTTCCATTCTTTCGGGCATCAGGTGTCCTCTCAGGCCAGCCTTTCATTCATTCATTCGTTCTGCACAGCCGGGATGCAGACAGATGGCACTTCAGACATTAGACCTTCATCAGTCTGACTGAAGAGACCATGAGCACCATTGTGAAAACCACTCACCACTTTTAATGGTGCACTGACAGAACATGGAGAACCTCTCTCCATTACTGGAATAATGCATCAAGAATAGTTCATTAGTATACTAATTATATACTGCATGATGTAGTTTTATCCATCAAGCTCAGGGCTATGGCTATTCTCTCCAGTACACCCCTCAACCCGAAAATCAGTAGTATTTGGATCTTTCATGTATTCAGTTAACAGTAGAGTTATATTTTTTGTTAAATATATTTAATATTTATTTAGAAATGCTGAACCCTTCCTGGGCAGGCCAACTGAATTTTGTCTATGGTTTTGATTACTGAAATCTATCAGGTATTGAGACTGGTTTTCAAATGCTCGGCTCGTATCTTAGCTTATTTACATTGTATTATTTGATCACATATCTCCTGATTTAAATCAGGCAACCTTTTTAGACTAGAAATTTATTTTTTTCAACACTGATGAGTTGAAGAGTTGGATGTTTTCTTTAATCAAAAAAAGGGCCTAGAAATAGTGAAATTGTGAGTATATGCAGTCTAAACATACTGCAGTCAGCCTGTAAGACACCCACCATGACAGAACGCAAGTTTTTATTTTAGATTATCAACTCCTCCCCGGGTTGCCAAAACTGAATTCCCAGAAAAATACAGAGGATATGACCTCAGTGTCCTTCATGCTGGCTACAGCCCTGATCAAGCTGCTCTAGTCTGACAATTTTCAGCTTTTTGCTGTTGTGGAGGAAGTCAAACACTAATATTTCTATCTATTCTCTTCTGATATTTAATTTACCCAAATGTGACATCTTTGCAATTCAAGTACTGTTCTCTTAAATGGTTTAAACTTAATTTTAAAGCCCAAGCCAGCAAACCGTCTTGCTGCAGCACAGATTTGAAGTGAAACATGGATGCAGTGGTAGCAGCAGTGTTGGGAGCTCACCTCAGACATCTTGTGTGCTCTGTAGTGAGACTTGGAGCACTGCAGCAACTGGGCTGCCAGGTTGCAGTCTTTCCTGTACAGGTCCTGAAAGAGGCACAAAGATTATCCTCAATCACTTCATTCAGACCTCTCAAATCTTGTTCATTTTGGCAGCCTGATGGTTCAAGCGAGCTTTTGACCGGGGGGATGATTTTCAGACACCCACTTTGGAAAATCTGTAACGCTTTAGATCACAGACTTTTAATTGTGGGTTAATTATTTTGTAATTATGGGACTTCTGAATTAAATAATCATACTGTAATGTAATCTTACTGTGTTACAACAGCAACAAAAAAATTACAATTTCCTATTTAAAAGGTATATATAAATTAATTAGAGCTCATGGGGAAACAAAACAAGCCTGGAATGACTGAGGTAGCATTAATTAATGATGAGAAATGTAAAGCATAGAATATGTGGTGTACATAATGGGCCATATTCACTGGAAAATTGGGATAAATAACCTACTGGATCAGGCACTTCATTGATTTAGTGACCCGTCAAATCAAAGGAACAGATTCATCCATTGAAGCAGGTAGAGTTTCATTAGTTAGCACGTGTTTTTCACCTTGGCCATATTATTTCACTGGGTTGACATGTATTTTTCACTTGTACTGCCCAGTGTAGTCGATGCTAATTTTATTAGAGTTGTCTGAAACAGTGCATTCACTTATCTGCACCTTCCAGGCTGGGGAAGCTGGTGCGGCATTATTTATCTCCCTCTCTGTGCTTTCCTTTCTGTAATGAATGGTTTTTAGATTTTTGCTTAAATTTCAGGGCAGAGTGAAGGTGGTCTACTGGCACAGCGGACGCTCGGCTTAATTGTTTGCTGTGTTTCTGAACACCTGCGTTTGTGTGGATGTTCAGCTGGTTTAACTCACTTTCTTTTCCTCCTCTGTGAAATCCCTCCACTCATAAAGGTCAGTTGTGGCTGCACTGTAGCCTCCATCACACCACAGCCCTGACAATACTTCCCACTGCATCAAAGCCGTCTCTTTGACAGTTTCAACTCCCCCGCCGGTTAACACTGACTGCTTTTTAAATCATTGTATTTCTTTTCAGTTTGTTGCCAGGGGACATTTGGGCTCCCTGTAGTTTTTGTGGACGGTTCAAATGGACCTTTGAGATGTCGGTGATGTCTTCGTTAACATGAGCTGTGTGGTGTGATACTCCGGGGAAAGTCAGCCACCAGGGGGTGATGAGCCAGTTTTTGTGAGGTCTCATGATGAGGTCCTAACATTGTATGCATTTCTAATGTGGGCAGAAAGGGGCTCTCCTGTCTCACTTCTGAATGTGTGAATATAGTTTCTTGTGGCTTTGTACAAACGTGGTATTCATGCAGTCTATAACTAGTAATAACAGATTATGAGATCTAGAGTGAAAGAGACAAAATGTTTTGTGTGTCTTTTATGACATTTTATGTCTTTATTTGGTCGTTGCATGCTTGCAGTCATTTTGTATCTCTTTGTGATTGCTTTGCTTGTCTTTGCAGTCATTGTGAGTCTGTTTGTGGTCGTTTTGTGTCTCTCTGTGGTTGTTTTGCTTCTCTTTTAAGCTGTTTTGCGTTAGTGGTCGTTTTTGCGTCCCTCTCTTCTCATTGTGGTCGTTTTGTGTTTCTCTGTGGTCATTTTGTGTCTGTCGTTTTGCGTCTCTTTGTAGTCTTTTTTAAATGTCTTTTTGTGTTCGTTTTGCATCACTTTGTAGCTGTTTGATTGACTTTCCAAAAAAAAAAAAAAGAAAGTCATTCAAACAGAGGCTCTGGCCCAGGGGCCCCTGGGTCTGCGCCTGGTACGCCTGTTCATTCGTCCATGCATTGTAATAAGCTGTTGTAGGCTGAATGGTTTTATCACTCCAGAACAATACATTTTATTTGATGCATTTATTTTTCCTGTCAGGTCTCAGGCATGAAACGTTTGAAAGGTTATTTACTTTATCCCATGTTATAAGCAGTAGATTCAAAGCTCGCTCTCTGGAGGAAATCCCTGCATTGCCGCTGGCTCTGATGGGACAAATTCTCCTCCCACTCCAAATGAACCTTGACTCCAATCAGCCTGGCCAGATCTGAGGGGATTGTCTAAATGCTCTGTAGCTCAGAAGTGCTTAAAACTGCCATAGAGCAAAGAGAGAAAATCTAACCTAACCTGGAGCCCCCAGTAGAAATACCAGTAAAATCACTTCAAAGAAAGTGAGGCACCCGATTGCCACATGGCCCTGAGCTCAGATCCACGCAGCCCCGGCTCCAAATTCTGGCAGCCCAGAGGATGCCCATTGATTTCAGCATAATCACAATAAAACACCCAGTGGCTTAGAGTTAATTCCTCTATCTGCTGTGGCTCCTTGAAGCACAAATATCCAGGATGTTGCAGAAATACAGTGGATATGAGGCTGTTAGCAGAAGCGGGTTCACAGAGAAGGCTGCAAATGTGACAGGAGAAAGTGTTTCTATTGGGGAAAAACTGCTCTTTGAAGAGCTGTCATTTCAGTCTCCCAAGCCAACTGTTGTTCTGGCGCTAACAAGGCCGGATTACTGACAAGGCAGGGAAGGCAACCACCCCGAAGGCCCCGGGCTATTGCTTAATTCGTGGGCCTGCAGGCGAAATATAATCTGGTCATGCCATCAACTGGAGTCTCATCGCACAAAAAAGTTCAGATACTGTGTGAGCCCATATTATATGATGCAGCACTGGGTACTCACATTGTCCTCTCTGAGTTTATTGATGGTGATCTTCGCCTCCATGAGGTGGTTGTTGAGGACGATGATTTCTCGGCTGAGGGCTCTCTTTTCCTCTTCATGGTGGTGGGACTGCAGGGTAAGAGAAAGAAGCGACAGAGGAGAGGAGAAAATGGGAAATAAAAGAAAACAGAGGATGTCAGTGTCAGACCAAGTAGACGATAAGAAGCGGGGCAGGAAGTGAAGGGTTAAAGGAAAGAGTTGAGTGTTGAGATAACAAGAGAGACATGAGGGAGCCAAAGTTGGAGGAGCGAGAGAAGAAAAATAAAATGATAGAAGAGGGGAAGAAAAATGAGAGGAAGAGAGCCGCAAGTCACTATCAGTCTGAAGCCAGTGCCAGCAGCAGGTCTTAATTAAAAGAAGATTACACTTGCCAGCGCTCATATCATATCAATTACTCTGGGAGTAAGAGAAAGAGAAATAGAAGGGGAGAGGGAGAGAAAGACAAATGAAACACTCGTTATATTTTCAGTGATTACTGTCTGTTGCTGTTCTGTCTGTTGTTGTTCTGTCTGTCTCGGTCCTGTCTGTTGTTGTTCTGTCTGTCTCAGTCCTGTCTGTTGCTGTTCTGTCTGTTGTTGTTCTGTCTGTCTCGGTCCTGTCTGTTGCTGTTCTGTCTGTTGTTGTTCTGTCTGTCTCGGTCCTGTCTGTTGCTG
>JAPZEA010000007.1:12933579-12944148 GCA_029783685.1 Heniochus monoceros
CAAGCAACACAAGAAGATGGAGTGTGTGAGCGTTAGGCCGAGGATGTAAAGCTTGAAAGAGAAAACCTGATTTCAAACTGGAGGTGTTTGTTTGTACTTAGGGGACAGTCTAATAGAAGATGCCACTGAGTTGCACTATGGGAAATGTAGGATGTAGAAATTGTTTGAGGGGAGCAGATAATTTCTAACTCCATACAGCCATAAACAATAATAAAGTGCTTTTTTTAACCCAGATCTTTGCTCTCATTGTTTTTATCAACAGCGGTGCAAAGGACAACTCGTTTCTACAGCGAATACACAAGTGACATTTGAATAAAGAGTTTAAAGTTAAACCTTTTGCACAAAACATAAATATGCATCACCCCAAATATGCTGCTAGTGCCATTTTTAGCTGAACTTAGACTTCAGGAAACGCTGGAACACTCACAGAATTCCAGCGGACGGTCGCTGTGTTACTCTGAGAGAGAAGCTTTAAACTGTGTGTGTAATATTTTACCAGTGTGGCAGGTAAAAAAAAAAGCAGAGAAGATTCTGGTGCTGTGTCACAGGATTTAAATAATTAATCAGATCTGTGAGTAGCTCCGCTCTACACCTCTCTCAAACTGGAGAATGCAGATGAAGTATGATTCAGCAGCCGCGTCTCAGAGGACAGCCAGTCTCAACCAGTGGCTCATTGTTTGGGGGGTGATTTACAAAGCTGTTTGGATTCATGATGGCAGGCACTGATGTTGAGCCACAAGCACAGTGTGTTGAATGTGTTCAGTTTTTCTCCTTTTCTTTCTCATATTTTCTCTCATTTATTTGGGAAGATGGTCCTCGGAAATGTTTTGACAATGGCAAGTGGACCCTCAGCTCTAAAAGGTTGACAATCGCTGTCATGAACTCATAAAGTCAGTCAGACATTAAGGGGCGCCAAGCAAAATGGGGAGTAGCCGGAACTCCAAAAAACAAATATACAGCTTAACCAATTGTTTATAATTCAATGTTAAGATAAAAGACAGTCACAGATTAAAATAAATGCTCAAAGTTGCTGATGTGGGAAATGAGGGAAATATTCTGCTACACAAGCATCAGGAGGTCAGCTGGATCTCAGTAAAACCCAGAACACACACACACACACACACAGAGGACACAGAGTGGTAAGGACCAAAAATCAAAGTACACGTCAAATAAAGTTTTCCCAAAGAAGGTTCCGTCATTTTAGGTAGCTGTTATCATGCTGATGTATGCTAAAATGTTCATTTTTCTGATAAGTTTGGTTTTAATTAGTTGTTTTATGCTATACAAAGGGGGTGAGACATCATACTTGACAGCTAACGTGATATTTTGGCTTCATTTTTGTACGGGAGGAAGCGGAGACACCTCAGCCATCTTTATAATGTGTAGTATCTTTACTTTATAGTGACAAATCAACTACACACCCAGTTTTTTTCACAGCCAAGTGACTGAGGAAACATCAGATCATCCTCCAGCCTGTTACTCTGACAAACACCAGTCCAGATGTGTCAACAACAGCAGCAACACCCTAGCTTATATCTATTTAAACAGACAAGATGATGATTAGGATTAACTTATTATTATTATTATTTATAAGGATAATAATTTCTTTTTTGCCTCAAAGTCGGTCAGTTCTCGTTTTGCTGCATGTTCTACATTCACTTACACTCAAAAAGCCGAGTACCTCTCTGGTCAGGGCACATCTGGCCTCGCTCCTGATCTCACTTTCATTTTGAACGTCTTCTAAAATCTGCCTCTTGTGAGTTCCCCAACTGCACCCCTTCAAACTTCTGCTTCATGCACATTTCTCTGCCATTAGCTACTGTACCTGTCTTGTGAAAGGGCGAGCCAGGCATCCTTTCTGGGTAAGGTTTTCCCCAGCTGAAGGCCTCCCACGGCCTTTTTCTTCCCTGCCGACGGCTGAACCCGCAGCCGCACGAACATCAGACTCCCGGGACTCCCGGCTGAGGACCTCCGAGGCACTGATAGCAAACAGAGAACAAGAGCTGAACTACAGCAAAGAGAATGAAAACAAGAAAACAAACCATCTCTGAGACGGATCATGATTCACACCTGCAGTCTGACGCTTCATGCAGGGCTTCTCCGTCTCATCAGAGTGCTGCAGCTTACTCGCCGCCTCTTGACCTCCACAGCAGAAGGTGGCAGCGCTGCTCAGGACCGCCGCGCCCAGGATGCCTACAGACGCCTCTGACAGCCCCTCCAGCCGGCCGCTGTCAAGCTCGCCCTCGGCCTCCGCCATGTCTCTGCTCTCTGCCTCCTCTTCCTCTCCCGAAACCTCTTTGGTCAGGCTCAGAGCCAGTCCGGACAGATCTGACGGAGCCACAGACTCCAGAGCCGGGGCTGACTCCCCCTTTTGGTTTGGGAAGCCGCCTGCTCGCCTTTTGGCGCTTTTCAACTTCTGGAAGATTTTCTTTCCCTTTTTCCTAATAAGGAATGAACAAAAAAAAACAAAACACTTGCACTGACTGTCTATGCAATCTGCAGTGTGTGTGTGGAGCAGTGAATCATCGCTGACCTCTGCTGGGACGTGTTGAAGTGAACATGTGAGATGTCAGAGAAGAAGGAGACAGACGCCAGACTGTCAACAGAGCAGGACAGCAGATATTCCTCGCAGCCGTGCTCCTTCACCAGAGGATGAGTCTTACACGGGTCGAAGAAGATCTTATTAGACGTCACCAGCAGGATACCTGAAACCACACCCTAACAGAGAGAGGCAGGAGGTGTTGACGTTAGCCACCAAACGTCTGTGAGCGTAGCAAACTGAGCGCGCTGCTCACACCCACCTTACGGTCTGTGATGTAGCGACAGAAGAGCTTGAGGTACTGCATGGCCTCCGGCCCCTCCCCCTGACAGCACTCCGGTGGCAGAGCCAATAAGCAGAGCTGTCCGTCAGGCATCGGCACCGCCTCCACATCCTGTCAGCGTCACATGTTGTGTTAGCAACAAAACGAGCCACACGATAAAATAAGAGCTGATATGATTAGTCCACAACAAATCTGATAATTGATTAGCCATTTACGCCACCTTTTAAAGAAAAAAATGTAAAAAATTTGCTGGTTCTCGCTTCGTTTTGCTGATTTTATTTTATTTTATTGTTGTAAAGTGAATATATTTGGGTTTTGGACTGATAGGTGGACAAAACTTGAGCTCTGGGAAATTGTGATGGATATTTTTTTTAATCTTATTTCTATTTTTTATATTTGATTAATCAAGAAAAATATTCTATTTTGCAAAGCACAAAAACAAAGACACAAAGTGCTACATATGGTTGAACGAGCATTAGAACATTTCAGGACTGCAATGAGGAAAATAAATTAATATAATTAATACAATACAATAAATTAATGGTCCTAAATTAATTCATATGATACAACAATAAAACAGGATAAAATACAGAATATAATAATAATAATTGGCAGATCAAGCAATAATGAAAATGACTGTTAACTGAAATTTAAATATACAAGTCAAACTAGCATTACAACTGTAGCCCAGGAAAAACATCCTATTTTTGTGTCTACTGTATAGAATTTTGTACGTGATGAAAACACTCCACAGTCTCAAGATGTGAAAGTGTTGCTGTAAAAAAATGTCCTTCACACACGATTTTCAGCTGTCAGAGTCTTCCTCGCTGACATAATTCTGGAAACAAAAAGATTTCTGCACCCAGAAAGCACATAATGGCGCTCTTTGTCTGCTCCTGGATTCAGTCTGCACTCGGCGCTGCAGCGTTTTGCCGACTGTGTCTTGTTTTGGTGCTTGTCTCCACAGCAACACGCTCCTTCATTTGATCTATTATAAAACCTCCTCGGCTCATTTTTCTTCACCACAGATAACGAGCGGCTAATAACTGGAAAAAGATGAGCAGACGCTAATGTGATACAGCCTGTTTAACTACACAGACCTTTCTGTTTCTTTGATTTATCTAACTTCATAAACTACAATATTTTATTGACGATGAGCACCTGCACCATCTGCACCACCTCTGAATGCGCTGCAGCAAACACCAGAGCAACGGCATCGCCAATATCTGTCATTTCATGTTACTTATTTCATTTTACTCAACACAGAGATAACTTTTGCTGCACTGAAGTGTCAAATGTCTTGAAACCCCGTCATTCTGGTTTCCTCTTAACTTCCCTCCACACAGGCTACTTAAACGTATGTTGCATGAGCTCTTTAAACGGCTGTTTGGTGAACTCTCTTTGAAGTTATACTTTGACCTTTTTAACCCAAAGCCACAGGAATGTGTCTTTATTTCTTTCTTAACACGTGCTGGAAGAAGATCTTTCACTTCGGTAAAATTACCCAAAACACAGTTTCAAAATACAAGTAAAAGTCAAATGGATCAAAATCCTGCTCAAGGTAAAAATTCAGAATAAGCAGATATTTACAAAAATCAATGAAGCTGATGAGGTCAAACATTAAATATATTGTCTTTGTACTGTTTTCAGTTGAGTGTTTGTCAAAAAGGATGAGCAAATGATCACATTCTGTTTTATCTATGTTTTACACCGAGTCCCAACTCTACCTACAGTTACTTTAGTCTACTGGTTCCCAGTGTAGGGGTTGGACCCCTCTTAGGAGGCATAAGATATTATTGGGGGTCATGTGATGATTAATGGGGTTGACAAGAAGAAAATACGTCCGCTAGACATATTTTTATTAATATTTGGACTTTAATGTTTGATTTTGCTGTGAAATAATGGATTGATTTGAAAGTTCAAATTAAACCACCTGAGAAATTTAAAGGGGAACTGTAACAATTCTCTGTGACAACAGGGCTCAACTGTCACAAGCCAAAATGGCTGCAAACCACTGACTTAATCATTATCAATGAAAGGTATTGAGCTCATCATATGTTTTTATGCAAAATTTTACAAAATCCACCATGTAAAATTGCAGAAGATGCAGTAAAGCCAGTTACTTTGTTCTACTCACCAGCAGTTTGTCATATTCTGCCTCTGGTGAGGGCGACTGAGGCTGAGCAGCGAGTGTATCCAGAGAGTCTGGATCCGCCTCCTCCTCTCGCTTCGGGTTAGGATCTGAGTCAGAGTCCAGTTCTGGCTGAGACAATCCTTGACCGGCAGGATCGTTCTTTCCCTTCGGGACGACCAGCTGCTTCAGAGTGGAAGCCATGATTAGAACAGCTCTGACATTGAAATAGACACGACCTGGGGACGAGAGTGACTACTTCCTCTTTCTACAGGCCTGCATTTCCCCACTTCTCTTTGTTTGTAGTCACATCTTTGCTCCATGTGATGCATGAGGGTTGTGGATGAAGGGCTGGAAGCATATTTTTATAGCTATAATATATGGCATTGAAATGGCAGTGAGTAAAGAGCGCATAGTATCAGTGTGAGATTGCTCACAAAGATAGGTTTGAGGGTGAGGTATTGATTGCCTGAAAGGGTTTAAGATACACACTTCCTGAAAGCTGAACACTGGCAGCGGAAAGGTCTTGTTTTGCATTTCAAATTCAGGCTCAACAGAGGGCAAAACAAACAGTGTAACTTCCATCCTTTAACACACGAAACGCACACACTGAATAAGGGTCAGGCGCCATCGTGTGCTTACAGCTGACTCTTACCTCTCTGGGGATGAGGGCAGCAGACGAGGAGGGTAAATTCAAAGAGCAGCGCAAGGGACGGTGACACATTTTGCCTTCTTCTGCTGAGGACGCAGCGATACTGTTGAACTGAGATGAGACGCTGAACACGGTGGCCCCAGGCAGACCCTGAAACACAAGGAAATTTCTCTTTATAAACACAAAAGACTGTTTTACAACATCTTCAAGACAGTGATTTATCCTATCGAACCCTGTGGAAGAAACCTGAAGAGACTCGGCTGTTCTTTTTTACCGCAGGAAAGGACATTAAATGCAACATCGAAGAGCTCGACTAACCGCTGCTTGATATAATTACAGGCTGAAACACCCACTGCCATTTGCTGTGCACATCTCACTGCGTGTTTCCACTGTAAATCAGCGAACCAGATCAGATGTGAATCTGTGACTAAAACATATTAATGTTTGAAGAGGCAGCGCCACAACTGTCATCCGCTGACAGATGGATCCATCCAGCTAAATTAGATTACCGCCGCCTGACAGATTATGTGGCTGCAGAAAAACTGTGTGCTTTTGTGTGGCTGTGAGTGTGTGGGTGTGTTTGCACATTTGCTATACACAGGATATGGATGACCGTTCTGTTTTGTAAAGATGTACATTATGGATTTTGATACCGATAACTAATAATTGCCTTCTTCTCATGGCCAATAAGATAACTGATCACTTTGTTTGTACTTTAAAAAGAAGTTCATAACCTGTAATATATGCACTCTGGAGGGTAAGACGTAGTGAGCCACGATGGATGATTGAATATTCCACAAAATCTGTTGTGTTAAAAGTCAGAGACTTGCAGATCTTGTACTGCAAATTGCAATCGTGTCATCTTCTTCTAAAACTGTAAAAAACGTCCACGAGGATACATTTGGCGCTTGGACGTCATTATCTCAGCAACAGCGTGCTGCGCTTGTTGTCCTCCTCTGCATTTATTGGCAAACCGCAAACCAACTTTAAGGGTCAAATACCGCCGCCTACTGAATCAGAGTGTGTAGATGCTGCCTTTATTTAGTCAATGAAAGCAGTTTGGCTTTGTGTTATCGGCTCCGTTTATCAGCAATAATTTCTTTATCAGAATAATTCATGATAATATAAATTTCATATTATCAGCCAGTAATTTATTGGCTGATATGTATCATGTATCCCTACTTTTTTTTTTGGTTAATCCTCTCATCATTCACTGCAGGGGATTACAGGAATTTATAAGGAGGAAGTCTTTGCAGCCTTTTAAATATAAAAAAAAAAGTGGTTTCACACACCCTGAAGTAGTAGAAAATGTTTGTGCTGTGCAGCGAAAATGCCAACCAACACAAACCACCGCCTGAATAAAACATAGAAGACCAGTTGAAAGTTTCCACTAGTAGAAAAGAAGCTAAACCATGTATGTGTGGTCCAAGTCTGAGTCTTATAGTCTTTTATGCTACAAACCAAAGTGAACGCAAAGTGACTCTGATGGCTCGATCTTGACCTCTGCATACTTGTGTGTGTTTCAGAGGCAGCAGCTGGGGACTACTGTAGAGATGGAGATAGCTAAAATGTTGGAAGAGAACAACAGCATAGTGAAGTTTGGCTATCACTTCGCCCATCAAGGACCTCGCTCCAGAGCTGCTGCAGCTATCACCAAGAACAACGACCTGGGTATGATGCATTCATGAGCACACACACACGCACACTGAGATTTCTTAAAACTTGCTAAAGCTGGCAGAGTTGTTGCCCATCACGTCATCTTCCATCTGGTATGTATCTGAGTGAATCATGACACTTCCAGAATCTCAGCAGCTCATCTTCCTGTAGGGTGTTTGCCATAATATGTCAGTCCACAGTGACGACCTCTCCTCTCTTCTAGCTCCTCGTCCTGTCAGAGTCGCGGTAGCACAGGTGTGACGCATGGGTGTGGCTATGAGTGTGTCAGTGTATTGACTGGAGTGTTTGAATGGAGCACTCACTGCATTAACAGTATGGGGACTGACACACTGTGTGATTGTACGGCTTTGAGAGTGACGACATTTCACTTCTTGTTTTCTGCACACGCTGACACGCGCCTTTGAAATGAGTCTAATCTTTGACCGCAGAGCTCACGATGACTCACTTTGTGTTTTCATGATAAACTAACAGGCCTGTGCAGGTTGAAGGTGTAGCATGTTTGCAGTTATTATATTCTTTATCAATCAATTGATTTTGGGGGGAAATTCATGCTTTTGGGTGTTTTTTTTTTTTCCTTCTTTTCCTGTAGTCCGCAGGAAGCGAGTGGAAGGGGACCTGTAGGGACGGAGCCCGACACGACTCCCAGCCAATCCTGTTGTTTCATCTCACCATGTGGAATAATTTCAGCCAATGCCATGGTTTCATCTCACTGTGTGGAAACTTTAGTCTTGTGCCAAACTGTGGGGCAAGGCACGCTCAACCAGAACATACATCTGAGAAGAAGTGAAGTAACTGGAATTGCCCTCTCCCATACACATGTGGATACTTATGTTTATTATTATGTTGTTGTTGAAGGTGTAAATCTGATTAGTTTTTAGTCGTTTCATTTCAGCTGCTCCTTTTTTTTTTGAGCCTTTATATGATCTGTCCAGACTTTTTACTTGCTTTTTTTTTCCTTTTATACTACGCTATAATCTTGTGAAATAAAAATGAACATTACCAAGTAACAGAAACAACAATAACAGCTTTGTAAAAACAATAACTAACATTGAGAAACACCTGTATCCTCTACCGTGATAGTTTGCAGTTGAGGTTTAAGCTTCCAGTGGAATTCCTGTATTGAACCAGCAGAATTAGAAAGATGGAGATAGCATACAGAATGGATATAACCCAGCCATGACTACTAGCCTGCAAGCCTTGTCTGACTGTAAGATAACTGAAGTCACCATAAGTCACCATGTTGCAACCAGCTAACTCTTGTTCTGACGTTGTTTTGCATTCCATCTGCATGGTGGTTTGCATGTGTCGTTTATTGGAGTTGCCTTGTAAAACCAGCTTGACTGTCTGGCTGGTGTGTGTAACTGTTAAGTGTGTGCTGACCTCATGCTGTAGTCAGCACAGATGCTGGCTCATGCCATTATATAAATTTAATACTGTAAGTATCAGTGCTTAATGTTTTATATTACTTTACTGTTTTATTCTAACTAAAGATCTTGTTTTCTTATGGTTCAAAATCTCATGTTGGTTATTCTTATCGTTTATATCCCTTAACAGGAAATTATAACTAGGTTTGTGGAGGTGGGATTGTACTGTAAAAGGAACAGGATATGAACCCCAGTCTAGACAGAAGAGGCTTTGATCTGCTCTCACAAGCGATGTTGTAAAATTTGGCTGAACGTTCTGGGTTTCTCTGATGCTTAGCCATGCCAAAGACTAACAAATGCAGAGCTTAAATTATCAATATTGAACATAATGGTTATTACTTGTCACCTTCCTCGTGTACAGATCTGGGAAACAGCAATGATCTAGACCTTTTTAGCTCATGCTATTACGTTTTTTTTAATGCATTTTTGGGCCATTCATAGTGAAATGTTCAGCAAGTCATTCAGTGATATGCGTGGAAGAGTTGGCAAACAGTTTGTGTGAAACTTCTCAGGTTGCAACTGGTCGTGAAATGATTCTATGAACTGCATCTCCCAGCTAGAAAGTCGTGTACAGCTCGTAAAATTGAACTTTCCTTCATTCCCTCGCACACTGTCACTCGGCTCTCAGCAGCATCTCAGCAGTAGCACGTCATTCATTATGTAACAGCTGACAAAATCCTACGTGTGCCTCAAACTGGACTTCCATAGGTACATTAACCTGCTTGAGATGGGTGTAACAGGACAAAATCAGGAGTTACTTGAAACTTGTATATACTGTTTATGTGTAATAGGAACAATATACTGGCATGAAGTCATCACTTGTGAACATCATGTTTCTGTCGACCAAAAATGCTCTTTCATCTTAAAAGCCTCACATTCCTTGGACAAGAGCTGGATGGCTGAGTTCAGTACTTTGGCGTTTTTATATCTGTGTACTTCTGCCACCATCATATCTGCTGGTATTTCTCCTCAAACCTTTGCTTTGCTTTGCTTTGCTGGTGGACAGTCAGCTGAAGTGGAAAACTGTGTCTTTGCTTGGGCATGTTAGGAATATTCTGTGATCATAATACTGTATGTATTTTAATTGTAAATTGCCATCTCAAATTGAAAGCACACACACACACATACTCCAACACACTCTTTCATGTGTGTGCTGCATAAATCTACACAACTCATTGCTGAGATTTAATTTTGTACCTTAAATCAAAACCCAGGTGTGTACTCCACATGAGGAATATGTACTATTATACAACCACAAGACCACAAAACGCACTGCTGAATATAAAACATCCTCAACAATAAATGTTTTTACATACTCGCTCTATGTACTATTCTTTGCATTTTGTTCTTTTTTTAAATTAATTCTTAAAATGTTTCAGTTTTGCCAGAGGAGAGAGAGACGGAGCAGGTGGAGGTGGTGGATGTTACTACAGAGTACACTTCAACATGTCACCAAAATGGGGAAAAGTTTAGTTTCAGTCTGTAGTGATTTTGCAGTTCACTGATGGTGATGATGAAGTTTAAATTCAAGTTTGGTGAACAGAAACCACACCATCTGTCCACTATTCTCTTTTAATTGCATATGCAATGAAAAGAGGTGCACCTTAGGCTATGTTTGAGCAGTATGTGTCTGCACCTGAAAAACAGGCTCAAAAGCCAGAGTAAATCTGACCCTTTGTGTTTCACTATAATAGATTTTAACTTTGCTTGTCTGCACAACAAAAATTCAGAATTATCTTCCTCCTCAGGTTTCAACAGGGGAAGAGTGTTTAAAGCAAGACTGGACTTGAGTATGCAGCCTGGCTACAATCCTAACATCAGCATGCTAACAATGACAAACATACTGATGTTTTGCAGGTATAA
>JAPZEA010000007.1:13134300-13144531 GCA_029783685.1 Heniochus monoceros
TCAAATTATTTTGTTGTGGTTGTGGCTGTTTCTATAGGCAGCTTTGATGTCACTGGTTTGTTGGTAGGTTATTGATGTGATTTCTGTTGAATAAATCCAGTTAACCACTTGCTGTTTTTTCTCCACCTCTCCCCCGTGTCCCGTCTCTACAGATGGTCTAAATGATGTCATATTGTACCACCAGCCAGACGACAAGAAGAAGAATCGGGGCTTTTGCTTTCTGGAGTATGAAGACCACAAGACGGCAGCTCAAGCCCGCCGCCGGCTGATGAGCGGCAAGGTGAAGGTGTGGGGAAATGTGGTCACTGTGGAGTGGGCTGATCCCATCGAGGACCCAGACCCAGAGGTCATGGCCAAGGTAAGGCACAAGGCCAGAGGTGTATGTGTGACCAAAACATGTTTTCGTGATGGCACTCTTCTGCAGTTGTATTTGTTCTCTTTTCTGCAAAAAAAACCTGAACCTTGTGTTTCCATAACCAGGTCAAGGTGCTGTTTGTGAGGAACTTAGCTAGCACTGTCACAGAGGAGATACTTGAAAAGGCCTTCAGTCAGTTTGGCAAGCTGGAGCGGGTGAAGAAACTGAAAGACTATGCTTTCATCCACTTCGAGGAAAGAGATGGTGCAGTGAAGGTATGGACGAAAAAACTGTCACCGCACAGACATACAAGATATCTATCATGAACCTCAGCTTAAGTTTGTTGTACTTGCAGTGAAAACAGAATTTTATAATCCTGATCGATTTCTCAGGCTTTGGCTGATCTCAATGGCAAAGACCTCGAGGGAGAGCACATTGAAATAGTCTTTGCCAAGCCCCCCGACCAGAAGAGGAAAGAGCGCAAAGCCCAGAGACAAGCCGCTAAAACACAAATGTAAGAGAACGATGCAACTCAAACCCGTGAACTTTAAGCTGTGCTGTTATCAGATTTGAATTTTAACATAAAGCAGGATGCCATGTTAATGTTGAGTGTCTGTGTCCTCTTTCAGGTATGATGAATACTATTATTACGGGCCTCCCCACATGCCACCACCCACGAGAGGCCGAGGCCGAGGCGGCCGGGGAGGTTATTCTTACCCTCCTGACTATTATGGCTATGAAGACTATTACGATTACTATGGATATGACTACCACAACTATCGGGGTGGCTACGACGACCCGTACTTTGGCTACGATGACTTCCAGGGGTCTGGGAGAGGACGAGGAGGGAGGGGAGGAGTCCGTGGCGGTGCCAGTCAGACCAGGGGCCGCGGTGCCGTTACACCGAGGGGCCGATTGGGCTTCTCCCAACGAGGAGGCCCTGGAACAAGCAGAGGTAAATTAAAACTTTGTGTAATATTGTTAGTTTTAAATTTGGTAAAATCAAATTAGTCACACTATGGTGACCAATGAAGCTTGATTTTTTTTTTTTTACGTTCTACATCTTTACTGCTCACTAGTGATAGAAGAACTTCGTGGCTCAGTTTATTTTAAGTCGGTGCTTTTTTTTTTTTTTAAGAAGTCTCCAGTATCACAGAAAAAAACGACTACTTGGCTCTGTCTCAGTCTCGACATATGTTGTGGGCCAGCTATCAAAGCACACAGCTCAGAGGAATGACATGAATGAAAGACGTATAGGAGATAAGCAAATGAAATCAGCTGTAGTCAGCGGTGGTGAAAATTTAGGATATGATTGTCTTGAAATGATGTTGGGAATAATTATAAGGCTGCACTTAAAAAAACAAATGACACCTGCTTAATGGCTTCATAACAAACCCCTGACAGGTGTCATCTTTCAGAGCTCACAGCTTGTTTACCAGCAGACAAAGGTCATTCACAACATACCGGCTGAGTCCCACCGTTCTGGCAAAACAGTCTTCAATCTAAATTTCGTAGGATTTAATCAGTCTGTTGCTGTGCAGATTGATGGGAATGTGTGCAGCACAGGGGTCTGGGTTGCTTTCCCTCCAAAATTCTGTACTAATTTTATCTCTCCTCTCATTGGTCCAGCAGGGAAACGGGGCCGAGGGCGGTCCTGACCTGTCACAGTGGATACTGACTTGATGTGTGGGGTTACACCGTAAGCTGCAATGGACGTTAAAGAAAAAAAGAGCACGACAAAAAGGTCCAATGATATTCCAGCCTTACAGAAGAAGCATCTCCCCTCTCCCCATTTTTTATTTTCATTTATTTCTGAAACTGCCACCTTAAAAAGATGACCGGAGGATTCTGAATACTCGCCACAGCCTCTTTGCCCCGAGCCCTTGTATCCAGCCCTGATATGCAGGGCTCTATGTATTGCCCTTACAATCTCCCCCTTCCCTGTCCCTGAACATGCCATTTTTTAAATAATTATTGAAGAATTTGCACTTTTTAAGTTCTTAGGTTTGAAGTGGCTCAAAGGAGCTTGATGCTATTGTATATTTTTGTGCTAATCGCAATTTTTATTGTCGGAATATCCATGTTAATCTTAATCGTTTGATCTGGATGTTTGACAGAGAACATTTGCAGGTTTTTAGGGTGTACCCACCTGGCATGGATAAGTCAGGCATTCCAGGAAAGTGGTTCTTTTCAGAACTTGTCTTTAAAGGGTTGGTTGACTACCTCAGTACAGAGGACTAAACTACCCGGCCTGTACTGTAAATAGGGAAACTATATTGATGAAAGCAGGGCTTGTTTTCATACAAAATATGCACAAGAGCTGCAGTACAAAAACGATGTACTTAATGTAATATAGTCATTTCAGCTGCAGCTCTGACACTGCAAACAGTCAAACTGGGCATGCAAAACAATCTCATATGATGAGTCTGAACAAGCCCTGCTTTTATCCTATTTTGAACTGAATTAGCCGCCTTGCTTCTTCAGAGTATGTAGTTACTGGTTGTATAGTTTTTCGGATAAAATGTTACTTTTGTAAAGGCTTCAACATCACAGGCATCCAACTGCCTTTGATTAAAAAAATGAAAAACATAAATAAAGCCCTGCAGTGTCCCTTTTTGTGCCACTGTATTATTCCAGTGTGTTTGTTTTTTTATATTGATACAGTACATTTTCAAACAACATCAGAATAATGTAAAACGACGTAATCCAACCCTTCATCAAATAAAATCGTGTTAATCTTGAATGATCCCTTCCCAGCTCCCACAGACAGCAACTATTAAAGAGATCGTTTGAGTTAATCTTGATGGATGACTGAATTGCCATATTGCCCAGCCGGTGAGCATGTGTGCCTAATGTTAGCTGCCATGATTTGGTGAGGGATCATAGTCACATAGTGGTAGAAGGGATACTGCAGTGAATGATTTCTATTTCCTGGTCTAGCAAAAGGAAACTGCTCTTCAATCCCAGTTTTCTATACAGTTAACTCCCTCAATAAAATCATAACAACCACCTTTTGAAAAAAAGATGTTAGCAGTTTTAAACTATTGTTGGTGGCCAACAACGTTTTTTGCATTCCTGCAAATAAATTGTTTTATACTGTAAAATGGAGGTGAGTGTAACTTATTTTTGTAATAAAGTTTTTGATTTCTATCTGTGTCTTACTCTTTGGATAAAATCTTAATGAGATGCAACTTGGCTGGTGTTTGATTTGGTTTGGCAGCAGGTCTGTGTCGGAAAGTACTCATTTTGTACTTGTGGATTCATTCTAAAACTTCTCTTTGATGTTAAATTACAGTTTGCAATGCTCAGCTCATTGGTTAAAATAATGCAGTTTGAGGAACAAGCTGTGAAGTAGGTGGAAGAAATGTTTTGGAAAACGAACAAACGTTATGCTGAGAAATTTAGTCTGAGGAATACAATATAACGTACATCAGGTTTTAGCAAACACCAGTGTGCAGTTTCTTCTTCAATTTGTAAAACAGATAAAACAGGCACTTATGGTAAAAACAGGAAAAAGGTGCAAGTAAGCATATTAACAGCTGCAAGCGAGCCATCATGCACAATACTGGAGCTTTAAAACTGAAAACTTACTATTACTGTGCTTTTCCTGTTATGAGTTCAAATTGTATATTAACTAACAACACAAATGTAATGTAGGTGAATTGAGCTCCCACTTTAACTTGAGTCAGGAAGTATGGGTGTAATATATTTTGGCCCCATCAAATGTATTAATTCATCCATTGAGTGGAGAGCAACATGGGCGTTGAAGGACTTTGATTTCCTTCACTATTAATTTACAGCTGGCCACAGTACACTACCAGACAGACGATTATTTTAATGTTTGTCTTAATTACAACAGGTCCATAGTCACATTTAAGGCCGAACTGACGTGTATATAGTCTGTTTCTGTGGCGTTAGCCGGCCGCCTGCTGTTTGGACCACCCGGACTCCTCCAACGGTCCCACTCAACGGTTACTCATCAGTTCTGGGTAAATCTGCGGCGCTACTACAGCGGAACTAATTAATTAGCGGTTATGCTAACCCTGAGATTCTATGTTCGCTAGCCAAAAAAAAAAGAAAAAACGCTTTTCAGTTTCCGTGTGTAGTTTTTCTGGCTAAGTTATCGTGGTAAATCATTAACTATAAAGTGATGTTAACGCTAATGAACTACTATGAACACTAACGCTCTTTGAATCCGTTATTTCGGAGAATAGTAATGGCGGAGGAGCGCCACTCCCACCTCGCCGCTGTCTCTTAAACCAGGACACCTCGTGTAATTTATTATTTATTTCATGGCATGGAGCTGATACAGCTACTTGTTTGACTGTCAACCGCTAGCCAGTATGTTAATGCTCCGAGCCGCCGCTGTGAGCACAGCGGAGGTGACATCACGCGTCTCCTGCGCTGACAACCGGGCAGCGACCGTCGCCCCTCAGCGGGCACGACTGACAGCTGGAGCACCGCAGCCATTAGCCGAGCGGTGCCAGAGTCTTGGACCGGTCTATACACTGATGATGCTGCGTAATTACCTCTAATCCTGCCGTGGTTTACAGCTGTGGACGGCACCTCGCCTCTCCTGCGCTGATCCCACAAACAAGGCAGCCTGCGTATTTACTCAGCAGATTTCATGATGGTGCCGCTGCTGGACTACAGTGAAAAAAATGGCCCATAACATCCACCGTTCACTTACAGTAAGTGCTGGAGTGGAGCTAAATAGAAATCACTGCGACCTGCTTGGTATGTGAAGCAGAGAAGCAGCATAAAATTACACGATTTTCAGTTGGCGCGGTCATGTGTCGCTGCTACACGCTCGTATTTATTTTTAGACAGCCGCTCCGTGGTGTTTTCTTTATTTTGCAGTAATATGCAATAGGCTTCATGCGAACAAACGACGAAGATGGGATGCATCAGGGCTTGTCTGCAGAAAATCAGACGCAGGATGAAGCTAGACCGGTTCAGAGAACTTGGCCGACAGTATCCAGTCTTCTGCTTTCTGCTGCTGGTCCTGCTGCTGTCCACTGTGCTTTTAAACAGGTGACTACAATGCATCAATGCTACTTCACCCCTGACTCCCTCATCTAGTCCCCTTCCATGCTAAATGTTTTCACTCAGCTAATAGCAGGATGCTTCCCCTGTTTTGACAGATATATACACATTATTATGGTGTTTTGGTCCT
This sequence comes from Heniochus monoceros, assembly GCA_029783685.1. Taxonomy (NCBI): domain Eukaryota; kingdom Metazoa; phylum Chordata; class Actinopteri; order Chaetodontiformes; family Chaetodontidae; genus Heniochus; species Heniochus monoceros. The sequence continues at coordinate 13,139,832 of JAPZEA010000007.1, forward strand.
TCCTGGCTGGGGTCGTCACTTTCTACTGCTCTTTGGGGCCTGAGTCTCTGCTTCCAAACATCTTCGTCTCCATCAAACCAAAGACCAAGGTAGGTCAGAGAACAGGTATTACTGAATAGGGTTGCCTGAGCCTGAAAGTTTCACAACATTTTTTTGTGTCAGCTGATGCTTTTACGCAACTTATCTAGTGATTTCTGAAACAAGATCTCTGCCGATGTGAGCATGTTAACACTTGTGATATTATCCTGATATTCAGTTTCCCAGCTGTATGACAGATAAATTGAACATAATGGATTGCATTTATGAATTCATATTTAGTTGACTGGACTTAACATTCCCTGTGATGAAGGCACTTTTGCAGCTGCAGAGAATGATGGGTAGGACGCCCATACAGCATGTTAACTTTGTCTTGCAGTCATACCAACAGGAGCTGTTTCCACTGGGCCACAGCTGTGCCGTTTGTGGAAAAATCAAATGCAAAAGGCACAGGTGAGATACCTGGTTATGTTGTGGTGCACTGGTAGGAAGTGGCTGTATTGTAACATTATCATTTGAGTCAAAAATATTTATGCTGACAAGGTTAAATCCTAATGCCCACAGACAGAGGAGGGCAAGCCATAGACCTGATTTGGTTTGTCAATATACATTAAATGTGCTCAATAGCACGCTGTTGTTTATCATTGAGTTATGGGAGGTCTACTGTCCTCTAGTGGTCAGAAAGGTTTCTAACACTTTCCTTTAAGTGTAGTAGTGTGATTTTTGTTTTGTTTTGTTTTTTTCAATTTCTTGATAGACCAACTTTATTACTGGAAAACTATCAACCATGGCTTGACCTGAAAGTTCCATCCAAGGTGGATGCTTCCCTTTCAGAGGTAATACATGTATGGATTAAACATTTTTTTAAAAGAATATTATTAAATGAATGGAGCAAGTTATCTCATAGTGTTTTTTTTTTTTCAAGATTCTGGAGCTGGTTCTGGAAAATTTTGTGTATCCTTGGTACAGGTAAGCCATTTTTCCTGTATTTTTTGCTCATCGTAATATAAAGAGAGGAAGTATAATGTGTTATAGTGACAGATGTGACTGTGCAGTGTTTCTTTTAAGAGACATCACAGATGATGAGGCGTTTGTGGACGAGCTGAGGGTGACTTTGCGCTTCTTTGCAGCTGTGTTGGTCCGCCGAACCCAGAAGGTGACAAATTAGACTGTGTGGAGTCAAAGTGTTGGGATGCTGATTGACTGAGCATTTGTTAATTTATTTTTTTCTCTCTCTCTCTCAGGTGGATGTGGCATCCCTCATCACACGGAAACTTCTTAAGGTTTCCATGAAGCACATTGAAATAATTAGCAAAGCAAGACAGAAAGGTATTGCTCATCACACACTTCTCAGTCTTTTATTTGTGTTCACCTTAAAATTTCATTTCGACGCACCTCTCTGCTCTCTTGCTCTCCTCTGCAGTGAAGAACACCGAGCATCTTCAGCAAGCTGCCCTGGAGGAATACGGTCCTGACCTCCACGTCGCCCTTCGCAGTCGCAGAGATGAGCTCCTCTACCTCAGGAAGCTTACTGAGATGCTCTTCCCCTACATCCTGCCACCCAAGGCCACAGACTGCAGGTAACCCAGTTCTTCTTCATCAAAGGCTCCATGTATCTGTCAAAGTCTGCCACAAAGCATCACAGCATCAGTGTCCCCCTAGGACAAAGTCTAACAGCTTTGACGCTATACAGAAGAAGCAGATAAGGATCACGCTTTACTCTCTCATTTTCTTATTTCCTGCGGCTTTATCTCTTCGCTCCTCTCAGATCTCTTACTCTCCTGATAAGAGAAGTCTTGGCTGGTTCTGTCTTCCTTCCTTCAATGGACTACTTGGCTGATCCTGTGAGTGTAGACACATTGATGGCCAATTTTCTGAATGCAAAGCCGTTGTCACTTGAAGGCTTCTGCTGATAAAGTCTGAGACTGTATTTGATTTGTATTTAGTAAGCATGTCAATCATGCAAATTGAAGACAAAGATGTGTCTTTTCCAGAACATCAAAAGTACTTACAGCATGCATGAGTTTTGTGAGCTCACTGCCTCACGTGTTTTTTATTTCAGGACACTGTGAATCATTTGCTTTTGATATTCATCGACAACTCCCCTGTAAGTATATGTTGAACTGATGTGCACAGGCACTTCCACTTCCATTCTGTGTGTTTAAACACAATCCTGCGGAGTGGATGTAATTCATGGGTAAATAAGATAAACATGTCTTCTGTCTACTTTTGTCCCTTCAGCCTGAAGAGGCCACAGAGCCCACTTCAACGTTGGTTCCTTTCCTGCAAAAGTACTCTGATACTCGCAACAAAAAGCCTTCTGTAAGTGTTGTAATAACATCATGTATAAACTGTACCCACTGTATGCAGACTCAGTGTTTTATCCCTCTATGTCAGGTGTCACCGAGCTTAACAAGAAGTCAGAAGAACATACCATTGAACTGTTTAAAGATCACTGCCTTTGTTAACGGTGATTCCTGTTCCGTCTTTCTCCACATGCTCTCTCCCTCTCTCTCTCTCTCTCTCTCTCATCAGGTGCTGAAGCTGGAGTTGAAGGAAATCAGAGAACAGCAAGACCTTCTCTTCCGTTTCATGAACTTCCTGAAGCAAGAAGGGGCTGTCCATGTGCTCCAGTTCTGCCTCGCAGTCGGTAAGCATGTCCCGGAGCTTTCAGATGGCTTCAAAAGATACTCTAAATGCTCTTCAAAATAAGTTGTACAAGTGTCATATTTCTCTAATTCTCTAATTGCTTGTAATTTGTAGTAGCTGTAAGCCAGCCATTTACTCTATTGCAGAGAAATTCAATAGAAGCACCACGACTCGAGGCCCTCCTCTGAGCCACACACAGTCAGTCTGAAACCATCAGCAAACTCACTATAGATAAAGCCCATAATCTTGACACTCATGGACACCACAGTGATGCATTCATATAGGTTCTGACACGGTGAGACTGAGATGTTTGTCTCTTTTAACTTCTCAGAGGAATTCAACGATCGGATACTGTGCCCAGAGCTGTCTGACTCAGAGAAGATGATGCTTCACGAGGAGGTGAAGAAGATCTATGAGACCTACTGTTTGGACGAGAGCGTCGACAAGATCCGCTTCGACCCCTTTATAGTGGAAGAAATACGCAACAGTATGTGACAGGGATCACTGGAATTTGAATTTCTCAAAGAAGGATGTATATTTACCAACTGGACCCACCTTAACAAGTTTACAGTCACCCCAATTCCAATAAAGCTGGGACGCTGAGTAAAACATACATAAAACAGAATGTGATAACACAAAGACGTCATTGGTTTTTGTAAATATCTGCTTATTCTGAATTTGATACCGGCAACACGTTTCAAACACGCCCCAAGAACACCTGTTTGGAACATTGATTGCATAAAATTTTGTTTGAAAATGATTGCATTCTGCTTTTATTTACACAGCCGCCCAGGTTTATTAGAGTCGTGGTTGCATTGTATAGGTTTGCTATTAACATGTGTGTGGTTCTTGTTTAACTTCCCAGTTGCAGAGGGCCCGTATCCAGAGGTGGTGAAACTGCAGACCATGAGGTGTTTGTTTGAAGCGTATGAGCACGTCCTGTCCCTCCTGGAGAATGTTTTCACCCCCATGTTTTGTCACAGTGATGAGGTTAGCATCTACACCATGAAGTAAATCACTCAATTCACTGCCGCCCAGCCTGACAGCACATGCCTGAGGCTCAGCTTAATTTTTGAATCGCCTCTTTCATATCTGCGCTGCATCTGCCTGTCATGCTCCGATCTCTAAACACAGCCCTCTACAGCAAAACTTTATCTGCCAAACGCTGGAATTAGAGACGGATTGGAATTTATTGACTCCGTTATGCTATCCTCTTCCGATCTCTCAGCCACCAACCACTATCGGCCGTGTCATCAATACCAGACGCGCAACTGGCCAATGAGCCGACGCTGGCCTTATGCCAAGCTGCCAAGGCGAATTTCACCCCTCAGAGGCCGTTTCATTGAATACAGCTGGGTGGACCAGTGCTCAGCCATTGTCCACAGCAGGCCACTGCCCTGCATGAATAGTCTGTCAGGAAAATAATGATATTATTTGATATTTTGTTGCCACTCCTGTTCCTGCTCCACAATATACAGCGCAGTCATGATTATTATTAAGGCACAAAGAGGTCACTCGGTAGATGCAGTGATATGTTTCTCCAGTGTCGCTTTCATACTTGGCCAGAATTTGCACATGCTGTGTTTGATGGACCTGAAATTTACATACCTTTATTTGCTCTTTCCATGTCATTCTTCAGTACTTCCGCCAGCTTCTCAGAGGGGCCGAGTCCCCTGCCAGGAATTCCAGGATGAGCAGGTAGGTTTCACTTTGCCAGTTGTCGTGTTTGTGTGCAACAAAATAAAAGCTTGAGCCATAATGTTTACCAGTATAATGATTTACCAGTTAGTATTTGGCAGAAGTTACAGCTGACTTTTTATAATCTAGACGTAGAAAGCAAGTAAAACATTATTTTTGTTGTCAGAAAATTGATTCCTGTGTCTGCACTCACATGCAACCCAAGTTCCCTTAATCCTTCTGAATTTCACTGATAATTTATTTCACTTTTTTAATGTTCACAACCCTCTGTATCCTAATAGGGAGTGCAGTACAAAGGCAGAATATTGTATGTGCAG
>JAPZEA010000007.1:13283815-13294336 GCA_029783685.1 Heniochus monoceros
TTTATTTATTCCTATTACAACCCTACTTCGATGTGCACACAGGAGTACTGCCTGCCCGAAGCCAAAAAAAAAAAAAAAAAAAAAAAAGAAATGTGTTGCTACTCCCCCTACATGCTGCATTCTTGGCTATATTTCCAGCACTTTGACTCACAAAATTAGCACCCAAGGACTCCCTTTGACCGATCACCTATAAAGCCTGAACCTAAGAAGGTAAATAGGCTAAATCACGTTAATACCTTGATGCCTGACTCACTAAACTCAGATCATATATTATAGCACAGCTCCTGCTTGTGCATATAAAAGTTTATTGGCAAATTCCACTGTCATGTCAAGGGGCCACATTACCCTACTTTAGTTTCTGCATGCTGATGCAACACCTACAAAAAGGGGAAACAGTATTTTAAGGCTAAGGCCTGTTTCTTTTCCTTTTGATTAATAATGGGTTAGTTAATTAAATTGTAACTTGATCTTACCCCAGTTCCAGTGCTTTAGCATGTCTGAGAACGACCGAGTGAAGCATCTTTTATTGGGCATTAGTAAATTAAGAATATGTAAGTGTGTATTTGGTACGTCAAGGTTAAAGAATTATGCATTTCTAAGTAAAAAAGCACATCAATTATGTTCTATCTTCATCTCACCAGATATCTATTCTGTCTTTAAGGGCTCTGGGACTATTTTAATGGTGAGGGACTTGCACACCAGAAAGTTAACACCGCCTGAGAGGATGAGTTCAGGGTGAGACAGTCCCATAAATAAGCTGGAGTGGATGGGAAAGAAAAGCGAGCTCTTTCATAGTTATATAATATGCGTTCTTCACGCTGGCAGATACTCTATTAAAGATATCACTTGACAGCAAAATATGCAAAATATAAGTGTTGTCAACAAAGTCTGTCAAATGTAATATAACACTGGATAAGACTGAATGCAAATGTACATTCTCAGCGTTAAGGTAATGAATAAATTAAGCCTTGATTGTGGCTAATATTTTTTTCACACTACACTAGGTTTTAAATACTTTCTTAAATGTGGTCAACGTTTCAGTTCAGTTCACCTCATGAATGCCATAGGCTTAAAGCAACTTTTTTGCAGCCCATTATGAAAGAAGCAGAAAAGTGCTGCTGTAGCAAACTGTTTTGCGGAAGAGTTTCTTTCTCCAGGTGAGTCTCCATTTAACATGAATTTCGGGGATGTCGGGCGCTTTGTGAGTCTGAAAACATCGCTGGAGTTCTGAAGTTAAAAACAGTAACAGTGTGCTTACCGCATCAACCGCAGACACACGTGTGCATGCACGCACACCCACCGACCCACACACACTTGATACATAGTCTAGAAATGTGGGAAGAATCTCAATCTGCAATATGAGATGCATATGTCTTTGATTATAACGGAAGTGTTCACAAATCTATGTTTCAGCACGCAACAGTGACCGCAGCTGCAGTGGATGCATACTGTTTGAACTGAAGTGGAAGCTGGACAATTGTCCTACTGTAGGATGCCCTCGAGCTCAAACTGTGCAACCATGGAAATATCAATGTGCTTGGCAAAAGAAGCCTTAGATGCAAACCCATTCCAGCTGTGCCACCGAACCTCTCAACAGCTGGAACCCCACACTCGAACCTTGGCTGGCCTCCTTCATTACCAGTCTGCTGCTGTACAAGTACAGTGTTTTATCAGGCTGAGCCAAGATAGTTTGCGAATGCTTGTATTATAAATTATTTAAAAAAAAAAAAAAAAGAAGCAAAAACAAAGAAAAGACAGGGTTTGAACACTAAAAAATATAGATATCTGGTCATGAACTAAGAGAATTCTACAGATGCATTTATCAAAGAAATAGCAAGTAGTGCAATAATCTGATCAGGGCATTTTCTTCCTGCTCAAACGTAAAGCACAACTGTGAGCAAGACTTCAAAGGGGAAAAAAAGGAGTGTTTCACCTCTCTGGTTGCTAGCTAACTCTAATTAGATTGAGCTACTGTAGCTAACCTGCAGGAACAAAGGGGGTAATAAAGGTAGAAACAGAAATGGACCAGTGGAAGCTACTGATCCTTTTTCTGTTGAAAGCGTTAACAAACTGAAAGCAAAATACTGAATGTAGCTAAAATTAACGTAACCAGGAAACTCTTGAGGTTTTTTACTTTGCACTTTTTGAGGGGGGGGAGTCACATTCACAGAGTGAGCCAGATGTGTACAAACCCATGATAACTGTAAACAAATAAATATGCAGATGTGTTACAAAAAGTGTGCAGGTATGGGCAGAAGGGGTCAAACGATGGTACATATCTTAAGCGGAATGGGACAGTGGGGGCACAGCATGGAAAAGTCACGATGGGAGGTGATTTCCACTCATAGACAGGCACCCAGGGGAGGTGACCCCACAAACCAAGACAGACAGCATCATGGATTTCAATTCTTTACTAGTTTGTTTGTTTGTTTTTTCAGTTGTGTTTCTATTTTCTTTCAAGTTTTATCAGGAAGTGCTTCGTTGCTGAAGTGGTTTGGGGCGACCACTCTGCTTCTCCTCTCTAGCTTCTAACTACAAAAACCGACTTTGTAGCTTCATCAAGGCATGTGCTGGAGTCCAAGCGGCTGGAAGTGTGCCAAGTACGGACTTGAACGCATCTGTTTTTGGAAACCAATGTTACAATTTTTTTATTCTTTTTCTGTATTTTTTAACGGATCTGGCATTTTAGCTCATGCTACTACTCGATTCTCGGTTGAGCAAATATCCCCTTAGACTATAAAAGGCACTGTGAAAAGAAAGGCTTATGTTTGACCTCTTCAAACCAAACATACCTCATGTATGAAGCAGTCTAATCTCAAACAAGTGTTTTATAAATAAAAGGGTCTTGCTTGAGAAGAGTAGAGAAAGCAATCACTATCAGCATGGTCTCTGCCCCCATCGGACTTCTCTCAACACAAAACAACATTGTGTAAATCCCAGATGAGCAACTACAACAACATCTCTGACCTCTCGTAAGCCTCACATGAATGACAGTGACTTGTACTGAATGCTAATGGCCATGTTAAACACACTCCTACAGCGACGGGATGCGAACAGGCGACCAAAAATAAATCCCACGATCCCCTCTCAGGTAACTGGCGCAGTAAGCCAGGCTCGGGCTGGACTCATCCCAAGGACCAATCAAATGGATCTAAACATATAACAAACTATCTGACCATTGTTCGAGCTGCCGACACACACTGCAACCCGTCTTAACTTATTGCCTACACATTTAAAAGGATTGTTTTTAAGAAAGGAACTAAATTAATGAGCGTAGTTGGCACTAAACTAGGCTTCTACACAGGGACAAAGATCTGTTCGGTGAAAAACCCAGAACCTGGACCTCTGTCTGACCAGCACTTTGATCAAACAACTGTGTCGTAACCCTTTTACTCCTGACACACTCTACTTGGAGTCCCAGATGACCCCGTCCTGATTAACAGAATGATCAGTGAATCCTCGCAGCTAATGGAAAATGAACTGAGAAAAAATAGCAACCTCCAAACAGAACGTTTGTACAGACAGGAAGTGTGTTTGACTCTGAGAGGAGCTCCTAATATACTATGTAGGAAAAAATAGAAACAGCTGTCTTGTTTAAATGTTATGAGAAAATAGCTAATATTAAATATATAGAAACAACTGACATTTAACATCAACTGATGTTTTTTCCTTTTCCTTTTTTGTTTTTTTTTTTAATTAAACTGGAGACGTCCTCTGTGGAGGTTACAGTTGGGGGCTCATATTGTTTGTACAAGCACCTGACATCTATAAAGAAGAGGCAAGAGGAGAAGACAGCTCACACACACAGAACAGAACACCTGAGAGAAATGACCAGAAGGGGGCAGCACAGCACCCCGAAAAAAAAAAGTTGGAAGGACAGGAAAAGAGAAAAAACAAGGGAGGAAAAGGAAATAACGACACTACAGTATCTTGGGTGAAGTTCAGGGCACGGTGCATGTCGTGGTCATGCAGGACCGTCCAGCACCACAGATGTCTCTGCTGGACAACAACCAGGTGGGTTAAAGAGTGTGGGGGAGGGGCGGGTCAGTAGGGACAGAGCACCGCTTGTCCCGGAAAGCCAAACCAGGCTTAGATGCGCGGCTTTAGACATTTTCCTGTCAGGTGGAGCTGGGACTGGTCAGTTCTGTGTTGTGCTGGGCTAGACTGAGATACCAGAGTTCTGTTGTTGTGCTGGCCCCTGAGGGCCTGTGGTTCCTCTGTGGTGGATGCTGCTGCTGCTGCTGCTGCTGGTTTACGGTGGATCTGGTGTGGTCTCTTAGTGGCCGTCGTGCGTTGTCAACATTTCCTCAGCCCTCCGGTGCAACTCCAAGGCTGTGACAGTGCAGATGTCCTTGGGGAGTTCTGATTTCCTCCGCATCAACGGGCGCTCTCTACGCTGATCTTTTTGGATCTGGACACATGGAGACAGCGGGAGAGGGATCAGTAACATTCAGCACTGATACACACCTCATCCCTACTTCATAGTCATTTCACCTCTGCACAGTAGGTTGTCTGCAAAGGTCAACAGAAAAGTCTACCATCTATGTCTGAAATTCAGACCGGAGTGAAAACACATCTGCCTTGTGAAGCACGCTGCTCTCATGGTTTCAGCAAGCACAGAACAGAAACATGTCTTCAGTACGATTCAGTCTGATCCAGATGTCTCACTATGGACGCACATCCAAAGCAAATTTGACTATGAGGAGTAAATAATTGCATGGCATGATGGGGCAATTGTGCCAATTCCCTCAGTTTGTCCTCAGTTCCACTTGGAAGTTGGAAGACAGCTGGGATGATACTTTGGGAGTCATGTGACCCGTGTCTGCTTTCAATGATCATCTGGACAGAAGAAATTACTTATGGGAGAGAGTGAAGAGAGACTGTTTTTCTTCCTGGTGCGTAACGTTGCCTGAAATTGCCTCAAATGTTTGAGCTGCGGCTGCTTACAAAGTTAATTTATTTCAACTCAAATGTACATAGCTTCAGCTAAATGCTTTCAAGCCTCGTGGATTCCATTTGAGCGAAAACACACTATATACAATAAAAACTAGATATATTCAAATATAAATTTCTAAAAGCCTCACAATAATTTTAATAAAGCAAAGTTCAACCTAAGAACATCCGCAAGTGACAACTTCAGTCAGCCAACAATGCAAACGTAGATAAGGTGAAAGAGGACAATTGTCTCATTTGTTTGATTAATGCCTGAGTGATCCAACATAATGCCTGTGAGAGACCTTGGACTGCTTTTTATATAAGCTGTACATTGTACATTAACTCAAAAGCATGCGGCAGCTTCCAGTCTTCATTATGAAAGGCAAACTTCAATAAAAACCAAATGGCAAAAATTTGTTGAGAATTGATTGAAAAAAGATTGAGATTGAATCATAACTTTGTTTTTCTAAACTAACAAAACCAATATCATCCTTTCAGTCAGTCAATTAAATCATAGCTTCAGTAGGTTTACACTATTACTAGACTATTACTAGTCTATTGGCCCTGGGCATCAGCCACAAAGCCCGCCCACCCACAGCACCTGCCTCGCACAAAAACACACTAATATTCACTGCTACACTGCACGATACACGCACATACACTCCTGACCTGTGTGGCTTCCTCCTCCATTGTTTTCTTTAGCATGTTGACATCATCAAGCAGCGGCCCTCACTGTCCTCAAAGTGTTTTTTTCCTTCCAACACCTCCATTCTCACCATGACGATATGAAGAAACCTGTTGGCTTTTGAAGACATATTTATATGTTTATGCATGTGTTTGGGTACAGTGGGGCTACATTTGGGCACACATGTGCATGCATGTGCTTTGTACATTCCCACCGTGTGTGTATGTGAAAGAGACATGAGTTGTAGTGTGTTTAGAGAAACATTTGATTTGCAGGTGAAGAAGCCTTCTTTGGATTCTCAGCCTGTTCTTTTGAGTCCAAACAGAGCACGGCTCCCTGATCTTTGAAAGAAGTACCAGTTCACTTTTCTGTGAATATTAAACAGAACAAGACTTCAAACACCGTCAAGGGGGCTTAAATCATAGATGAATTCAATCAGGCCATTTTGTTGAATATGTATCCAGAAAGGCTTGTTAACTATGTGGAAGGGAAAACAAAATGCTCCAATTTTCTCCTTATGTGGGTATAAAAATGGTAATAAGTTATTAATCACAAATAGTGCTGACAAAAGATCATAAAAGTGACAAAATAGTCCTTTCGATTGATGGGTTTGAGCACAACAGCAGTTACGCTGTTTAAAAGTGATACTCTCTCATTAATACACAGTTATTGTGTGCTTGCTTCCTCTATCCAGTTATTCAGTAGTTGTCGTTTCATGGTTGTTTGTTTTACCATCTGTGCACATTAATACTCAACTTGAAAGACTTATCTTCACTTGATATGGGAGCATTGATGGGCTAATTGTCACAGTTTGAAACCTGCCATCCTTTCATGCGTTGCAACCAAGATAGCTGACATGATTAAATAGAAGTGACTTTCTCCTGTCGGGCTTAATGATGATGCTGTTATTTGTAGCTAGGCCAGAGTGCGGTTGCCTGGCCACATTTTGGACACTTGATCATACCTATCGTACGGTTTCCTCCCACGGAACACATTACTGAAGGCCCCGGAGTTGAAAAGATGAAATTCATGAGTCCTATTTGCAACTAAATCACCTCTTAGAACCCTTCATACAGGAAATAGCTCTGAGTAGTGTTCACAAGCATGATCTAGTACATGATCAGAGCTTTTGGCACCAGATTCCTTCCATCATTTTACGGGAGTGTGTCTAGAACGAGACCCGAAAGCAATGTTTGACTGAAAAACATAATGAAAGTCTACCTGTTTTGTAGCTGCATTGTTGTCTCTTTGAGCTAAACCTCTTAAACAATACATTTTTCTATACATTGTTCTTTTGTGTTATAACTAATTAATCCACCATGCTTTGACATTTTTTATTTAAATGAAATTACTTAAGGATTCTAGCTCAATAGTGTGTTCAATTATTCACATTTCACCCCATATCAGATCAGCAGCCGCAGACAAAAAGGAGTTTGTTTACAAGGAAAAAGAATGTGACGTCGCTGTGTAAGCTATTCCCCGCATGCATCAAGAGCAACCTGTCACTGTCAGGAGCTAACCCTGGACTGAAAGTTCACGCTGGCTGGCCATATTTGTGGCAGGGCAGCTGTGGCTTTCTGTGGCCCTTTCGTCTCTGGGACCGCTCTAAATAAATAAATGACTTGACAGCAACATTGATCTCTTGTGAAGTTGAACAGGAAAAGCAAAGGGAGCGGACAGGAGGGCAGCGAGGGACGGAGGGGTCTCGAGCGAGAGGGAGAATGAGTGTGCAGAAGAATGAGATGGTGACTGCCAGCAGATGAGGTAATTGTAATTAATCACTTTTCTCAGAGGGCAGCGTGTTCAGTGCACAAAACAAAAGAAGTGAGATGGCAGGAGCAGCGGAGGTGCAGGAGGACCGCCAGCTGAAGGTGGACCTGCCAATTGATCTGGTAAAAGCATGACCCCCATACCGCACTGCCACCCGACGAGATCTTTAGCATGCAATCTTTGAACAGCTTGGTCCTGTTTACCTGACAGGAAGTAAGAATTGATTCCAGCCTAAAAACACTATAATGAACATCACCATAGATAAACATATGCCACCTGGGCAGGTGCTGAATCCATTTATTTTAAATATATGCTACTCCTCTCATAGTTCTCATAATTTTCAAACTTGTCAGCGAAGACAAACAGAAGTATAAAAGCTTATGAAGATCACAACATCTGATATAAACTGTGTGGTTTAGATGGAAAACGTGTCTACAGCAACAGCATCCTCTCCCCATTTTCCCCCCATTAAGCTTTACCTTTCTGTGTGTTTCAGCTTCAGAAAGAATAGAGAATATTCCTCTAGTACAGCATAACATCTTTTCTGCTCAGAATAAGGCTCATGAATGCTCAGTAGAACAAGTTACATAAATATATAAATATTTAGCAAAATCAATACAGCAGCACAGTGCAGTGTAAGCCAAGGGGGATCTTGTTTTCTCCCTCACTGCAGGTTGAGGCCAAGATAGTTGACGAGGAGTATGAGGATGGGAGTTGTTGTGCGAGTCCCTGCAAGGCCTCCCTCCGTGATTCAGACGGCTTGTGTATGCAGAGGTCTTTGTCTGCAGGTTCCAGGAAGGATGTAAGTACCCTTATTATGAGTTCCATGTAGTTACTATTTCATGTTTAGTTCATTTGTACTTTATTATTATGTCCAGTTTTTTCATTTGCTTTTGGATTAGGTCACATAAAAATGGTCTAACCAGCAATTATGGTAATCACCATTTCTGTAATTGCAAGAACATCACATAGACCTGCTTGCAGCAACCATACTTTTATCTAATGTGCGTGTAACCTTGTTTTTCTGTCTCCATGGTTCTCTCTGTATTGTGTACTGTGTATTTACCGGCGCAGCCTTTCTTCATGGCAAGGAGAGTCGGTGAAAGGTTCAGGGCACAGTGCTGGTACTGGAGACACAGGATTACAGACACCCCAGCCCCATTTACAACTCTGTGTAGTTTATAGAGCTTAGCTGTAGCAACAGATACTGGATGTATCACAACACCAAGCTTAGACAATACACCCGAGTGTGTATTTGTGATTAGAGTTGGGCCCCATCGCAGTATGTGGTTGTATTTGATGCCTGTCTTTTGCTCGGGTTATTGTATATGTTCACAGTGATGAAGTGGGGGTGAGATGTGTGTACAGATGTTTCTGCATGGATCTGTGGTTCGAAATTACACTCATTTAAATACACTTATTTTGCTCTAATAATCCTCGAGGGATGGCAATATGAAGCAGTGTAACTGTGATGAATGCACACAATAGTTGGGTGATATTACTATTCCAAGCAATCTCATTCGGCTTTGAAATGAGAAGATATTGAGTCTTATTTAAGCAATCAATAACCTTGAACATTTTGTTTTAATGAAAACTATAATTTCAAGCAGTGGCAATTACACCATAGGGGAATGTTTTGGTGTGGTGATGATTTTGCTGCCGTATGCACTTTTGCAATAAAGATATTCTTATCGGGGTAATTATTGACTTCTGGGGGCCAGTTATGACCCTGGCTAAAGACCTCATCAATAGCTTAATTCATTACTTATCGCTTTGAGTCGTACGTGAATGTTGCTGATTCAGATTGGCTATGGATTGCAGTGAAGGACCATTAGATAATGGAAAATAATAATAATAATCCCTGGTACAGACTCAGCTACTTTTTGCAATAACCATCTCCAAGCAGTTTTTGATTTGTCAGCTAAGACTGACATAAGGAGAAGGAGTAGGACTTCGGTTGTTGAATTCAGTTTATGCCAGAATTGTACAAATTGTGCCTCGCCAACATTTTTGCTTCGCAGCAATTTTGTTTTATGTTTATTCATGTTTTATCGAGCATTCCAGTTCCATTTCTAAAAGTTGTCAGACTGGAGATAATGATGCAGGTGAGACTCTCCTAACTTAAAGTCATCATTCACGCGTACTCTCCTCTTTTCCCTTTGAGGCCGAACAGGCTGTCGCTGTCTTGATGTCGGCAACCTCATCATTTAGAGGGCTGTGAATAATAATGAGGGATAACTGCACTGCTATGACTCATACTTTGAGCTGAGTTCGGACAGATTTCCTCCCACTCCTGTGCTCACATGTGCTCATGAAATACCTCGAGTACTCTGTATATGTGCACGTATATAGTAGATATTGATGACCAAATTCAATTACATGATTACATTTTCAGCCGAAGCTTTAAATGATTTATTGCATTGAATTTAAATAGTGAATACATTTAGAGACAGTGCACCGGTGAGGGAGTTGTGTGCGTGCGATATTGACCTGTGTGGTCCAGGCCAAATAAAGAATAACGAGATTCAGCATCTCTGCCAAGTGGAGATGTCCGCTGGGAGTGAAGGCAGGCTATCTCAGTGGCAGGGAGCAGAGGATGGCGGTCCTGAGCCTGATGCACATTTATCAAAGCTTTTCTTATAATCACTTGACTGACTTTTGTTGGGCTTTCTGAAGGTTGGGTTTTCCTTTAGAGTGCACTCTGTTAAGGAGTTGATTGATTTCATTGGGGGGGGTGTCTATGTTGTAGATGTCATACACTTTCAGGAAACGTGGACAAGGGTAGGTTTGTACTCACTGGTGTGGTATTGTGTTTACAACTATCATTTGTTTTGATTTAACAATATTGGCTGATTTATAAACCAGTCAGCTAAGCATTTTTTATTAATTAATATTGTTAGAAATGCCAATACGACTAGGGATGTTTGATCAATTGTCTTCCTCTTCGTAAGAATTTTGTGATAAAAAATCGAATCGTTATTGACCGCCGCATTGATCCATCCCTTTCCTTTTCCAATGCAAGTCCATTTCATTTGTCTTTCCAGTTGTTTTTCCCTTGCTCCTATTCCCCGAAGCTTGGGTTAGCCATTTCAAAGGCCTCATTCTCCCCATGCAAGGTCAACTATAAAGAT
>JAPZEA010000007.1:13343496-13357963 GCA_029783685.1 Heniochus monoceros
TCATGAAAATTGAAGACGGCCACCCTCTTTAGGTTTAACCAAGCATTTGAACACTCATATGGTAAAAATGAAATTATGAACTCACCTTTTAAACTAACTGAAGTCCTCCTACCGCTTCAATTTTCATGAAAGAAAATATACTCCTTAGTCCAGCACATGGAGGTCCAACATGAGGCTAGGAAAATCATGCAGGCACGGGTTGACAAAGGGGCATGTGCAGGGGCAGTGTTCTGACCATGTGCAAAACCCATCACACTATTGTACAAGTTGGCCACCCCCATATTTCGAAGTAGACTGTACTATTTCATTAGTTGAGAGGATCAAAACCAAACATTTCTAGTTGTCTCAACTTTTTGGCAAAATTTAGTTGACCTGACTCACAAAAATAAGTTGAAGGAACTAAAAGCAAAATTTTTTTTTTACAGTGTGCTGTTAGTTTCGTGTTTCATACTTGTTTTTTTTAAAGCAGGATCAAGATCGTTCATTTACCTTAACCAAGTATTTATTATTGTAACCATGAAGACGTAGCTGTAATAACCTGAACAAAGTGCTCATTTTTAGCCAAACCATGAGCTTTCCCTTCACCCAGCCCAAGTAATCTTTGTGCCTAAACCTAATCAAACCGTAGCGTTGTCACATCCTAAAACTGAACCACATATATGAGCATTTTGTGATCTGACTCCCGTATCAGCAGGACCACGTCATTCCTCTGTGCCTTCCAAAACTGTCGCAAATCACAGCTGAGAAAGTGTTGTTCCAGAACGGATGGACGATGTATTTTCTCGTTTAATTTGGAGGAGTTGTTTGGAGTTTAACACAGTTTTTGGCTTTGAGTCGAAACTCAGATGTTCTCAAAAGAGGGTCTTTTTTCCTTGTAACCTCACCATTAATATGAATTGTGCTCAGATTTTTTTTTAGAAATTCTCAAATGTTTTTTTTTATAAAGAATGATTTACAACCACAGGCTTTGAAATGATTTTTGAAC
Source organism: Heniochus monoceros (assembly GCA_029783685.1). Taxonomy (NCBI): domain Eukaryota; kingdom Metazoa; phylum Chordata; class Actinopteri; order Chaetodontiformes; family Chaetodontidae; genus Heniochus; species Heniochus monoceros. The sequence goes on from JAPZEA010000007.1 coordinate 13,344,482, forward strand.
ACCATCTCACAAGCTCATAATCTTATTTGAGCCCGTGCATTTGCCCTGTCTGTTGTCTGATGTTTACAGCTGACAAAGTGTAACCGAACAGATCCGGTCCTCTCTGAGGTGTTTGTTTAAAGTGGATCAGGCCCGCTCTGACAGACAGGGCAGAGCCGGCCGTGTCCGTCCAGCCTGCGCTCGCTGTGACAGTGCGGACGCTGCCACTCTGACCTTTCCTGATGCTACCAGCTCCGACCCAGCCAATACCGGCACTAACGAGACACTGACATGGCTTGACAGCCAGGGGTGGCACGCAATTATTCTAGCGAAGAAAACTGCATGTCGGTGTGTGTCTGTGTGTGTGTGTATGTGTAGGTGAGGTGTGTGTTTGTGAAGCCAGGGAGAAAGACTCAAAGAGTGCACGCTTGTGTCACCGTCTCCTACAGGTCGCCGGGAAGCCAACGAAGCTGCGTTCTTCTTATTAATGACTGAGGTGTCCAAATCTCCGCAGAACTGCCCTGTCAGATCCCAACACGGGTGAGTTTCATCAACACGAACTCAGTCACCTAGAATGCCTCGCGTTCGGTTAGGGATTCTGATCTCAGAATAGCCTGGCCTTGTCTGCTCCCGGTGTTGCCTGATGTGACCCATTTATTGACTTGGTTGTCAGCTGCGCTGTTTGAAGTCAGGGTTTTGACCATAAGCAATTTATTTTTTCCACACTATTGAAAAAAGCCCCAACCTTGAGGAGAATGATATGTGGGCTCGCTGTACCCACGCCCGTGCTCGGATCCAGTCGGATGCGAGTGGGAGGGCCGGTTCGAGCCGTCTCACGCCGGCGCAGACAGACTTCCACGAGTCATCAGAATTCACGTTTTGTTGTGCTTTGCTCGATATCAGCCATTACAGGATTATTTCAGAAATAGATGATTAGATTCATCTTCATCTGATTAACAACAGTTAATTAGTCGGATAAGCTGCTCATCCGCGGCACGCTGGTGTTGTTCTTCTGGAACATTTCAGATGAGGTGACTTTGAGAATAGTGTCAGCAAATCAATTAAGTCCTCAGTCAATAAATTAAACTGGCAGAAGATAATAAGAGGTACTGTATGTACAGTAGTGCCACCGCCGACTCCTGAATTTGACTTTGACAAATCGACTGAATGGTTAAATCCATACCTTTAAACAGATATGCAAGGCTGTTATGTTTATTTGTGTTGTTTATTTCTAAGGTGCTTCTCACTCAATATATTCAAGGTTATTAATAGCGGCAATGGATCATTCGTGATATTTGCGGCACTCAACTCAATGCGATCACTGCGAAAGTGCAGTTACTCGACACAGTGAATATTTTTGTAATCCATAAATTTGATAGGAATAAAAAAGAGGAAGACAAAAAGCCTCGTATTTCCGCAAATCCCTCGGAAGAATGGATGCTTGTATGACAGATCCAAAACACGGATACATTTGACACAAACTGTCTGTTGCGCTTTCCCGTCTGTCAGGTCATTGCTCCATCAAATTCCACACCGGCTACAAGTTGCACATAGTTATTACATCAAAGCAAGTGCATAGAGTATTACAATAATCCAAGAGAGGGGGAGGCAGGCATCAAACGTGGAGGAAACTGCAATAGGGAAGTGGGGTCAGGACCTTACGCTGCTGCCTGGATAATAAAAGGAGGATTTGTGCTCAGAACAAAGGAGGAGAGGTGGAGGACTTGGGAGTGACAACGCCTGAGCAGCATCTAGCAGTCAGTCAGCCGGAGATGACGGAAATACAATACATGACAATAAATGATTTTAAGAAGACAACAGAGTTAAATTGCTCGCTATTGATAGTGCGTCTGGCGGCGCGGCGCGGCGGAGCCTCACAAACATGGCCACTGTCCGTCACTGCCCCGCTAAGCATTGAAAATGAGTTTCATCAGTTTGAAGGAATTAAAATCGAATGCAAAAATAATCTATTCACTAAAGCCCATCTCATATACTTTGATCTGCGGCTCTTTGTGAATTAAGGATAACAATTTTGCTTAACATCAAGCACTTCAATCAGATAGTTAGACGCTCTTTGGTGGGAATATGTGGCAACTTCCAAGGGCATAAATCAAAGGAATAAGAGGGAGTTGCTATTCCTTTGTTGCAAAGGCCACTTGGCTCAGATACATCAGTGGCTGAGCTTACTGCAGTGCCTTAGAGGACTCAGCGCTCGGCGTTGTTATTGATCTGTCTGTGCAAAGTTTCTGCAGAGTGATTCTGTGTATATAGCGGCTATGCATTTTTAAAGGTGTGCTGGAGTCTAGACTGGACACGTAACATTTATCTATAGCCTAAACCCTAATTATAGCAATTCCACACTTGACAAATCGTCGTTTTCCGAGCACACCTGGCTTATCGGCGCTCTCAGACGTCCGCTTGGTGATGCTCTTAATTTGCAGTCATGTGTTTGTGATTGATGGAAATTTCAGCTTGTGGAATGGAAAAGTGTTACGGGACTGATAGGCAGCAGAGGTCACTCTGTGGATTGTTATTTCAAATATAGCACACCATGCTCTTAACATCCCCCCCCCCTCCTCTTCTGCCTTTCTCTATAAGTGCAGTATATTCTTAACAGTGATCCATTGTGGTGCATATGACAAGAAAATAATGTATTTCTACCAGAGTCTATCAGAGAAATGACTTTGGAGGTAGAGGGAAGAGGAGCTAGATCAATATATTTCAGGCAGCTGTGAGTGTTTTTGAAACTGAATTTCCACCTTCCTTTGAGTTGTTTTGACCTTGATCTCCAAGAAGATATGTCTCTGCTGCTCCCCAGCTTTCACCACTCTGTGATTATCCCGTACAGTATGAAAGATAACCTGCGTAGTGAGCTCCACTTTTCCCGGCCCCCCTCGCAGCAGCCGGCGCCATTATCTTGCCAATCCGAAAAAAAAAAGAAAAAAAAAAAAAAACGAACAAAAGATGTCACCATGTGTCCATTGCACACCTTCCATCCTGTGCGCACCCCTCATTACTATTATTATTCCCTTGCTGTCTAACTGTTCCTGCTGATAATTGAATTTAAATGAAGAAAAGGTAAAGGAGAACGTTCTTTTTGTGCTGCATTAACATGCTGCCATTAAAAGCGCTGGTTGTTTTAATGGGCCCGGTCTTAAACTATCACGACTGTAGAGAACAGGAGAGAGAGGTGGAAAATAGCAGTGAGAATGACAGAGAGATTAGAAAATTGGATTATAATTAGTTTACTGCAAATTGCTCTGGTTCTGTAGCACTTTGAAACTGTGGGGATCTTCAAATCTTCCTGTTTGTGCATGGCTTAGGCCCCCGTGTGTGCATATTCTATTTTCAGTCTAGTTTATGATGACATGCAGGGCCGCTACTCAGACCAAAGGAAATGGGCATGAATGCATGATGGGATTTCTGCCAAAATAAACATCCAGCGTTGTCCCCAGATGATTGCTCAAAGAGAGGTGCTTGTTGAGGCGTCAGCAGACAGAAACACATGTTGTGACAGTTCACACAGAGTGACTCGATGCATGCAAAAATCAAATGATATGCCACAGCCAGGGAGCCCTCCCAATGAAAACAAAATCAGGGCATTAGCATGTTTCAGCTGTGCCTCAATCAAGGTTGTCTGTGGTCTCTGGTTTTCATGTCCCTCAGTAGGATTGGAGACAGACAGAGCAAAAAAGCAACATCCATGTGGATATTAGATGGTTTTTAGAAAGAATTCCCTCCCCGTACTGTGCGCTCCTTTCAACCTGACTGGTTAGCCAAGCAAAAGGAAACATCTACACTTCCATATGGTCATGCTGTGCCAAGATACAGGAAGGAGCATTAGTCTGACATGGACTTTGATAGATGCATACCACATATTGGCCTCAAGGTTGATGACATTTGGAATTTAGAAAGGTACACCGTACTGTAGTTTTTCAATTTCAGGCTGAAAATCAGAACAGCCATGATGCACTCATAAAAAAAAACAAACCAATGCAATAGAAATGTGCACTCATCACGCAGCTAAGATTGAGCCAAGAAGCTCACAAATAGGTTGAATTGATTTTTTTTTCTTTTTTTTTTTTTAAATAAACCTGGAGAGGAAGTTCATACATACCAAATGTTGAAATTTCTCTTTTGTATGTGCATCACTTCTGGGAACAAATTGGGCAAGTTATACGAGTAATATCAGCCGAATCAGTTGTGTGTAGTGCGCCAGTGATGGCAGCTGGAACCCAAAATGCATTACATTTTCATTATGACCAGAGCAATGCGGCACATAGTAAGGTGCACTCTTGGTGCACCCCATTTATTCTGAATGAAGAGGTGGCTGCTGCAGTTCAATGACCTCTTATCTGATGGTGTGCCGCTGTCATTGAAGCCATCAGAGTGAAAGGATTAAGCCTGGCTTATATCGATATAAGTCCTGAATGGAGCTAAACATACACGTACATACACATACAGTACACACAAACACACCCACACACACATATGCAATATAGCATGTCCTTCTGAAAAACATTAGAAAGGCATATTAGGTCAGAGCTTCTGGGTAGGAAGATATGTTTTCATCTTGCGAGCAGATGAGGAAAAAAGGAAAGTCAATAGAATTCTCTCAGCTAGATATTAAACAAATCAGCCTCGGCCGCTGGTCCATCCCTGGATGTCAATAGTACAATGACATCACATTAAATGTGCACCACAGAGCATTTACATCATATGTTGGGAAAGAATTGAGCCGGCGCCTGCTCTGCTGCACTGATGTAGAGGTTAGAGGACGGCTGGTATGCATTGATCACTATTTGCAAGGATGCAAACAACTATTATCCTTGTACAAGTGTGGACACTCAAGTGCATGTACACTGTGTGTTAAAGCATGCACATCTTCACAGTTGTTTAAGAGAGAAACTGACTGTTCTGTCAATATACGCGTTGCCATCCTATTGGCTTTTCTTTAGACTACTTGACCTGGATGCCCTCTTTTTTGCCTTATTTTCAGTAAAGATGAAAATGTGCTGACAACACACTCTGCAATTTCCTTATATCGGGCTTCCTGTGAACCTTGTGGGGATTTGTTGCAGCAATCAAGACTCGGCCCATCTGACAATTAGATCTGATGACCTTCAGACTGCGTGCCTCTCCGGCACAGTGTAGCCCGCATGCATCACTCCGGCAGCGTATCAAACATTTATGTGCCCTGAAATCCTGAAGCCCTTTGAAAGCATGTTGCTCAAACGATGAGATGGGCGGATTTGAATATTCAGTTCAAAAAACCTGCGCGTTCGCCATCGTCACATCGAGGCCCAATAACACAAACAGTCCAATAATTAAAACCACACAGCGTAATGCCATCTGAAGTAACAGGAAGTTTCCTTGTTGATCTTTTTGCGTTTCAGCACGCGTGGTCATAGCTGCGTGAAGACCTGCCTTTGAACCCACCTGCTTTAATGTTCGCTAATGCAGGATTTCATCAGATTGGACCAAATTACTTCTCTGACATGCATAATGTATTGTTACGTCTTTACACATCTAGATCAAGATCAAGAAAACGTACTTATGGAAAAGAAAGAGGGTCTTTCATTTCCCACTGGCTGTAACCTATTGTGCTGCCATCCATAATGCAGCGACGCTTGCGATAGTAGTCGTCGAAGGATTTGAAACTCAACAATCGGAGGTAATCATGCGGCAGTTTGAATTCTAACTTGTTACGGCTGCCGTGTGCTGGTAGCGTGTTGTGATTTACATGCATCACCGCCGCACTCCAGCACTGCAACAAGGTTTGTGTTATCCTAAATAACTATATAAATATTATGGGCAGGTTTTAAGTCCAGATTTGCGTCAATCAGGTGATACTGTCGGCCTTCAAGCTCACGATCTCGGGTTTGATTTGAAATTACATGTTCTAAATAGTCAATTAAAGCGTACAGTATGTGCACAATGACCTAGAGCGCAAATTAATTTTTAGGCGCTGAAATTGAAACCTTTAGGCTAATTTAATTTAACACCATTTTTTTTTAATAGTTCAAAATATTGAACACTTTTTTTTCCCACCACCCCCCCTCCTCTTTTAAACAGGCTGCGTAGCTCTGGGCTGTGAGAGCAGCCATGTTTGTTCTTACAGACGAGTCCCACAGAGGGAGTTTTTGGGCGCCGGCCTCGTGGCGAAAAGGGAGGTAATTTTTCAAAAGGACTTTGAAGGTGTGAGGAAGCCTGAAGTCCACCTGCACATCTCTGCTGCAGTCTCACACATCGCACCGCCTCTGATATGACCCTCCTCATGGCGAACAGCAGTGGTTTTAGTTAACTGTAAGTCCTGCATCATAATACATTTCTCTCCTTCGCTTCCTGAAACCGGTCTGTTAAATCAATTTAAAAAGCTGACAGCAGGCATCGGCTCCTTTGGGTTTTCACTATGCTGATGCCACATTTGCGATTCCTGTTTTGTAATACCGCGCCGTGGATCATGTTGCCCGTAGATTAGGTGTAAACTTGTGTTCCTCAAATCAGGATTGCTCATCAGCTTGCCAGTTCAACACCCCCCCACTTAAATTACACCAAACTCAAAGTCAGACATATTGACTAAGACAGAAGCGTATGGTGTCATAGCTAATAACTCAGCGTCTTGATTTACCATCCATAATTCACTCCAGCAAGGCACTTACTGTCTTGGAATAAATTGGAATATTTAAGCAAACAGATATATGCCTTGTGGCTTTTAAATAAGTAATACATCTCCCTCCCAAGTGTTCTCAATTCTGAAAAAGAGTGCAATCCGGTATACAAGTTTGATGCATCGCTCACCAGAATGAGTGTTTTATTTTTCATGCTTTTGCCATCCATTAGCTGTGTTTTTGAACCAGGTTGACACACTTTGAAATACAGTTAGTCGAAATACAGGAGTCGAACTGAACGCTCATTTGCCATGCTGAGACGCGGTACGCAGCGATGCATGCGGACGCGGCGCATCACGGGCTTCGCGTTTCTCTCCGCAGAGCAACTGAGTTCATGGTTAGATGCTGAACGTATGCAGTTGTGACAGCTGCTTGGGAAAGCATATGGTAGCATCATGTAAGTCTGAAGAGCCTCGCTGGATACACTCGTTTCTCTGAAGTTGTCGTTTCCGATTAGCGGTTATATCGACAGCGAGTTCAATTCCTCCGTTCTTTTATTCCCCTGGCGTTTGCATAATCATCCATAATCTTCAGCAGTGATAATGTAGATATGACTCCACAACATGGCCCATTCAACAGACCTCTGCCTGAAAGGTGCTTAAGGCATGGGGCCTTCTGGGTGGGGTGGGTTTGGGGGGGCTTCCACCTCCTCCGAGCTCTTAAGTCACTCTCCTGCTCCGACCCGTGAGTTACTCACTGAGCTGGCTCCTGCCTCGCTTTTTCAAATGCTAATGACGAGCAGCGCTGAAAGCCTCAAATTGGGCCATGCAATTCAGCCTGTGGTGTTTGGTGAGGCCCTGCTCATGTTGGAGACCGTGGTCTTTCCCCCGCACCCCCCCCCCCCCCCACCTCCAGTCTTTTGTGTGCTGCGGTAATAGGCACAGATGTTCCTCTTGCCTCACACAGGGCCACTTTCCCCTAATCGCCACCTTGTATGCGGACGGCTTTCACCTGCCCCAGCAGCTCTCTCCTTTTCCCTCCCTCTCTCTCTCTCTCTCCCTCTCTCTCTCTCTCTTCAGTTCTCCCCCTCCCAGCCCCCTCAGCTCTTTCACTCTCTTTTTTTTCCCCCTCTTTCCATCACTCCCCTGAACACTGTAAGAAGGCCTTCCCTTCCCTGATGCCCCCCAAATTTCAGACGCTACTTCTTGGGCGCCTGATTGTTTAAACATTGAATTGGTGAGCGGGATAAAGGGAAGGCCAGAACGGGATGGATGGAGGGCGTAAAAAGAGGCCGGGGTGATTTTTCTTTTTTTTTTTTTTTTTTGTGATTTGGCAATGGGTTAAAAAAGGAGATGGGCGAGCCTCTCCTCACTCCAGCTGGAGAGAATTTGGAACATAATACCCTTGTAGCAGCTCAGCCAAACCTCAATGCTGATGGTGCATTTAGGCTGCCTCCCTCTATTGGGCCAGTGGATTGAGGAGCAAGAGGGGTGGAGGGGTGGAGGAGGGGGGGGGGGGTTGGGGGTTCTAGCCAGGCTTAAAAATTGGACTGAAGTGCAGTTTGCTTCATGGCCCCCGTGGTGTGGTGTGATTTATCGTGGTGCTTTCAAACCGAGTGTGGAAATGTGTCAAAATTTGGTCTCTGTAGGGACCTCTGGGAGAAAAAAAATCTCACCCTCTCGCCGATGTTTTTCCAGCAAAATAAATTTGATAAGTATCTTAATCACCTTGAAATGAGACCATGGCAGGTGCCAGAGGAGTGCAGTGGCACATTTGCTGTGAGTTAGAATTGGAAGTGGGGAAAAAGACGCCTCTTGTGATAACATTTAATAAATAGCAGCAAAAAAAAACATCTTATTACTTCAGAAGATCGTATTACATCACATTTTCTTTTCACTTTCTGTCTGTCCTGCTCCCACTGTTTGTGACAAGGCCTCACAGGCGTTCAGATATACATTTACAAAGCTTCGCCTTTCAAACGTGTGGGCTTATTTTCACAGCTTAATAACACTGTACAGTACGTGCGCTACAGTGAAAATCAGTTGTTATCCTCAGTCTCCAGAAAGGAGCTGACTTTCGCCCAGTTTGGTAGATGATTGCAGCATTAATGCATAGATAAAGAAGAGCTGCAGTTGAACAGCTGAGGATTAAATCAATGGATTCTCTTTGGTGGCTTAGTACAGTGAAGATCGGCTTCATACTGTACTGCTGTTAGGTGTAAGAGGCTTCTAAGAAACGCCAGTCGGAGGCCAAATAATTGATCATTACTGTGCATGGCACTACGACAGGAGCAGGGGATTTTAAAATCAATGTGGTTTTTCTGTCCTCCAACACATATTCACTTAATGCAACATTCAGCCTGCGTCAAGTTGAGGATGCGATGATTGCTTGGAGAGGAGAGTGGGAGAAAGAGTGAGAGTCTTATTTTTTTGTTGCTGTTGTTGTTATTGCGATGTTGCGCGTGGTGCATCTGACACTTTTGTGATGTATCTTGACAGTTTTATGGCTCAGCAGAGACCTCTTTATTGCGCGTCTTCGCTGAGTGCATCATACTGTAATCATAACTTAACCACGACCTTGGCCCGGCTCGGGTTGGAAGAGGAGGCTGTAACGTCGCTTATGATGCAACAGCGCACGAGATAAGAGCTCATGGAGGTCGTTGATTTGGTTTTTCACACGGCTGCGCAGCCTCTTTGCTTTTCTTTCAGCTCAATCCCAAAACAAACACGAACTGAAAGGAAACGTGTTTGGTTACATCAGAGCCCTGAGATCAGTGTTTATCACCAAACTTAATTTATCCACGACAGGAAGAGTTACTCTCTTTGACGTTCCAGCGTCGCTGCACTCACACTTAAAAGGCGTCTGACAAATAGCGTCAGCTTTACTGAGGTTGATACACTTACTGTACAGCGTGCAGTCGCTCCCACACAAACACACACATGTGCTATGCCCAGCACATTCAGTGCAGTGTGATTATTCAGCCTTTCGTCAGCTGTTTGATTGCCTCTCTCAAAGGGCAAAGCCCTGCAGTAGCTTGCATGCAGGATAATTAGTGTTGTGATTGTACTCAATAACCACGGGTGCCTGTCTGCAGGAACCCATAGGCCACTTTGGTCAGTTTGACTTGATGCACACCAAAGGAACTTGCACTCACTGAGCCAATCAAGCGAATTATTGCAGGTTACAAGTGTTTTGATGATATATTTATGCAGCATATGTATGACAAGACTGCTGATTCTGTAACAGCAACAACAGCCGCACCTCCCATCTGCTGAATAGTCTGATTCATATTCTGCGGAGGCCTGAAACTTCCAAGGTTGTAATAGAAAAACATTGTCATCTGATCACTTTTCAGATGCTCGGTTAATTAGATTTACCACTCTCATGCAGCGTTTGAGTTTAATTGCAGCTCATTATTTGGGATTGAATTTCATAAACTGGATTGTGCAAGGATTAACTAAAGATGCAATTTGTAAGCTTTTCAGAAAACATCGCCTCTCGTGCGCGTTTAAGCATCCCGTCTCTGCCTCCAGCCACCTTCGGCGCCTGCTGACCAAAGAGCTGCGCTACACACGAGATGTGTGTCAATATTTGACCATGTTCCTCCAGAAGGAAAGAAAACATTTGTTTGTGTGGTAGACAAGAGATTTTGAAATGGCTGCTGTGAGGAAAAATACTGTTTAACAGTGATTTTTCATGGGGGGATGTTGAATCATGAATCATTTCGGGAATATTTCACAGCACGTCCTATTCAAAGGATGTTTTCTATCAATATTCAGGGCATTTTATAACGTCCTCAGTAGAAACGGTAGGGAGCATAGTGGGAATGGAAAAGGATCCAAAGCATAATAAAATAAGTATTCTTTTTAAAGTTTATCTATGTTTTCTCCACTGAAAAGGGAAGGGAAGGCAGCACGTTGTGTCCACTTTGCTTCACAGGAACAAATTTACATTGCGTGATTAGGTGATCGACATATTTCTCTGACATCCTTGTGTCAGACAGCACATTTGCAAAGTCTTTGCAGGCCTTAATGAATATTGAGTGGTCTATCTTTTTTGCCTCCCAATTAATGAATAGATGTTGGTAATTATTTGACCAATGCCTCTCTCTCATGACATGTCCCATATCCATCACTAAGTTAAAAATAAATTAAAATCAATACAGCCGGCAGACTCTTAGGACAGTGTCAGTGCTTCCTATGGAGGGACCCATGCAGGTCTGAATAACAACTATTGATCCTCCTTGAGGAATATTCTCTTTTATCACCTCCCCTCCTTTGCATGCACACGCATGCATGCACACGAGATAGTAAGTGTTTCTTTTCCCTCTTTCCTCGTCGTTACATACATTGGCAGCCGCTGACAAAACCCCATCTTGTTTGTTCTTATCGGCCCATTCCACGATAAAGGATGCAAAAAGATCGGAAAGTCGAAAACAAAAAGGCAGAGCCGTTGCCGATAAAAGCTGGCACCGTCGTGATTTATATTTCAAACGACTCCCTCTCCTGTCCCCGTGCCTCTGTCCCCTGTGTGGTAGGTGGCCATTGTGTAAACAGCTCCTTGAAAAACAAATGGCTCCCTAAATCGTTGTAAAGAGCCGTGGCAGCTCGATCCGACCGGAGGTCCGGGGAGAGAGGGGACGGGAGATAACGTGTGTCAGCAAACATTGACTGGGCTTTATCACAATGAGGTTTCTGTGTTGGAGGAGCTAAGAGGCTGGCGAGCTAATCGTCCTCCACAGAGAGCACACATTCCTACAGGTCAGGGCTCAGGGTTATGTGTGTGTGTGTGTGTGTGTGTGACTGTGCGTGTATGTGGGCAGAAGGACTTTTGCGATGTTTATGCTCAGACTCAGAGAAAAATGCAATTTTGTCATTTTGTCCCCCCCCCTCCCTCCCTGCTCCACTCCACCCCGCCTGCCTCCACACCGTCGGCTAACTTTGTATGCTGTGACCTGCGATAAGCCCGACGGAAAAGCGGTGTTTGCAGTTATAACTGTGATGACTATTTGTTTACCCTTATCTAAACTGTGCGATAAATCACAGGCGAAAAGTAACATCTGGCGTGGTAGGAGTCGAAGGGGAGAGGAGGACCATGTGTGTGAGTGTGTGTTTTGCTTTTTTTTAAATGGAGCGGGTCACTCTCGGCTGCCGGGGAGAGGGTGAGAGTTTACTGCTCAAGGACAGACCAGGGAATTAAGTTTCACACAAGCATGAAGGGGTTTACTCTCTTAACAAACGACATCCGAGGAGAAAGACACACTAAAAGCACTCACGGTGATTCCGCTTCAGCTGTGAGGTTAGCCCGGAGGCATCTTTTCATCTCGGTTCATGACTCGGGAGTTTTGCCCCCTGTGCCTCTTTAAGTGTTTTCTGCTCTGTTCTTCTAGGGCACCGTACCTCAGTGCGAGCCGCCTGCATGCTTTGCTTGTCCACAAAAAAAAAACCCCACTCGAGCTGCAGTTGCAAATCCCAGCCAACAGATGTCAGCCTTCTCAGTTGATTTCCTCTACAAAGAAGGCTGGCTGGGGAAAAGCAGTGCTGTCAGTGCATTCAAATCCACAGCCTCAAACAGAGACTTAGAGAATTAGCAATGCAGAAGACACGCTGGTCCGAGATTTACTTTGATATACATCATGTATGTTAATTTAATTCTCTATTGATCCCCCTGGGGGAAAGTCTCTTTTTTGCTTCGCCCCAGTAGGGAGGTCAGAGTGCGGGGTCAGATACAGCATAACCCCGCTCCCACCCCACCTCCCCTGGAGCTGGTAGGGACCCAGTGTCGTGTTCAATGACACTTCAGCAGGATGAATGCGTCCTGACATGGGGGTTTGAACTCGGGTCATGTGATTGAAAATAGCCTATGGACAATGCCACCTTTCCATCATGGTTATACAAGCAAATGAAAAACAATCAGAGGTGCTGAGCGTTAGTGTACACCGTGTTTCCTCAGAGGGGGTCAACTCCGTGCTATCCTTAAAAAATACTGCAGTTCACTCTTTGCATTGCATAAAGCCCACAGTTTAATCCTGTTTAGCCGTCAGGGCTGTGATACCTTCTGGGGAATTGCTGCTGTCCTTATCGTATTTATCCAGTGATGACAGATTAGTGGGCGTTAAATGCACTTCACATACAGTAGACATCGCCCCGGATTGGTACAGCGAGTTTCAGGGAGGGAGGGCTCAGGCGCGGAGCATCTTTTTTTTTTTTTCGTTGTCAAAAAAGATGAATGAAAACCCACTCACTGAGTCGGCCGCATACTGGAACAAGATAATTCTTGGCAATAAGTCTCAAAGTGAACGCGGTAATAATTCAGCGGCGGTGCACACACGGATGCGGCGTCCTCGGCGGCCGCTGCGTCTGAAACTGCTGCTAAAGAAGCGGATGCAGTTTGCAGCGTTTCGATGCAGAAACGTCCTATAGTGCGCTGAGGTTTGCATGGCAGCTGTTGGTTTTTGCATGCTGTGAGGGTTTAAAGGGTTCCAGCGTGTGTGTGCTTATGCTGTTCACTTACTCTGAAGAAAGCTGTTGGGATAATGCTCATGAGCTCACACACACACACACACACACACTAAGTAGCTGATTGTGCAGGGTGAGTCTGTTCCTTCCAGGCAAGGGCTTGTCTGAGAATCTAAGAGGCAGGCAGGAAGGCACAAGGTGGAGACCTCTTCAGATCTGGCTGCTATTAACAGTCTTGTGATCTGCTCATGTTTACCTACTCTCACAACACTGGTACTCGGGGCTGTGTGGAGCATGGGACGCGGGGCCCGGCCTCTTTGAAGTGAAGTTGATCCCTCAGACTACGCTCTTGGTAATTGCCCTTTCATCAGATGGACACACTTCCTCTCTTAGAACCCCACATGCATGTATGTTTAAGTACACACACACAAACA
>JAPZEA010000007.1:13380634-13391556 GCA_029783685.1 Heniochus monoceros
GAGAATGACAGACAAAAGGAGAAGAGGAAGTGGAGAGGAGGAGGCGTTTGAGTGATGGCTCACTTCACAATGGCTGGATGGGTAGATGGGTGGGTGGATGGATGGATGGGTGACGGTGGACGTGGTGCAGGAACGAGGTTTCTCGACCGGCCGTGTTGGATAAAATCCAGATGTTCTGAATGTACGAGCTCCCACTGAATCCAATTCAAAACTCCTTCATGAAATCATGTTAATTTATTAAGACACCTTACAAGGACTGAACAAAACGTGTTTGTTTAGATTGATGATAATGATTTAACTGAAAACTGCAGTAAAAATGTTCTCTGGATTAAAACTGCACTCAACAAATAAAAAGATGCTGCGCAGATGAAAAGAAAAGATTAAAAATAAAGAGGCTCAAAGATCCAAAAACAGACACAGAAACACTCCCTGGATTAAAAACATGCTCTTCATGATTTTAAAAATATGTTCTGCCAAATCCAAACACTGTGCTGAAAACAGCTCAGTGTGAAAACCTGTTGCAGCTGTGTTAAAGATGAAGTAATAAGAGCAGTGTGAGGAAGCAGTGCACTGTGGGTAAACGCCGCTCGTTTCAAACCCGTTCCCACGCTGCCTCGGCCGTCTGTTCTGCTGAGGGTGATCAGAGGATCTTCAGCCCAGCGGCTGGAACGTGGTTTGAGGTGAACTGTTCCTGTAGACGAACACTTGAAATGAAGATTAACGCCGTTTCAGCACGTCTGCGGCACCGTTAATCTGATTTACCGCTGATGGTGGATGTTCCTGTGAAAGCTTCTTATTTTCAGATCTTCTCTGAGACGAGCAGAGGCGTCCGAGCCGACGGCTTCATCGCTCTGATGGATCGTTTACTTTTTCCTCCTCTCTGATTGAGCGACTGGCGGCGAGAATCTCCTGAAGAGGTTAATGAAGCAGAAAGTGCTGCCGCCTGACAGAAACCAGGGAGGAAAATGATGAAGCCGTCCAGCAGTTTACACCATCAGCACCTCGCAGCCTGGAAAACAAGCTTTGGAAATATTCTGGACACCAGTGAAGTGTTTTTCATCTTTATTTTTCTCAGCGATCCTGCACTCATGTGGTCACACGTGCAGCGCCGATCACCTCCGATGGTTTCCTTCAGATCGACCGAGCAGAAGCTTCACGTTGAGACCTGAAGCCTGTTTAAAGGACGACAGTCAAATCAAACGTTCTCTGATCTGATCCGAGCGAAGAAAAACTGTGAAAACACGCTGCGTCCAAAAGATTCACCGATTCAGAAACGCACTCCATCCATTAATGTACGCTCCGCCCATCATAACATGCTCAGGGCTCCACCCACAAAACCACCTTCCACAGACTGATGCTCCACCCATCAAAGCACACACCATCCTGAAAAACACATGACATACGAAGCCATCCGTAAAGGCACCGACAACCTGCCGAGCAGATAATTATTCGCATCTTAACTTCCAAAACCACTTCATTGCCTGATGTTCATTTTATTATTTATTAACCGTAAATGAAAATATACATTCAGTTATTTCGTCTCCACCAATCACAGAGCAGGGCAGCGTTCTTTGCATGTGGCCTGAAATGCAGAAAGAGAAGTTTGTGTGCATATTTGAGAAAACAGCTGCAGTTTTTCCAGCAGTCTAATCCTCCTGGATGAAAGGAGACACCGAATGTGACTCGATTCAAATCCCTCTCACCTCCTCGTGCTGGAACGTGAAGCTGAGAGCCTCCTGCTGAGTCTGGATCCTGGTCTCTGGTCTTGTTGATGTGTCTTTAACCTCAGTTTGGAGGTTGTGTAACGGCGGCGTGGTGAGGCGAGCCTCGCTCGGAGAGGATGACGGCTTTCAGAGGAGTGGGCCCAGATATTTCAGACCTCCTGCTGTTTGATTCCTGGGATTTATCGATGCAGAGATCCTGGCCGATCGCTGGCAGGGCCGCGGAGAGGCTGGACTTCACATCGAAAGGAGAGATTTGTGAGGACGCCGTGATCCAGCACCTCATGCTTCATCATGTAGAACCAACGTTGGAGCTGGAGACCGAAATCCAGCAGCTCAGTGTCACATTTCTCTCCAGAAGGTTTTTAATCCAGCAACAAAACCACGTTTCTTCTCTGATGTCTTCAAAGGACAAAACGACAGTGAGGCCACGGAAAAGATGCATCCAGCAGCTAAAGAGACCAAACCAGACCAGACCAAACCAGACCAGACCACACCAGACCAAACCAGACCAGACCAGACCAAACCAGACCAAACCAGACCAGTTCTCCTCAGCAGTGGAGGAGGAGAGCACTGCTGTCAGTTAGCTTCTTTATGTTTCATGTGCTCATTTTACAGCGATGCTAATTTCTATGTGCAGATGCAGCGTTCAGGTGTGCTGCTTCCTATTCCTGTCACACTCGTAAATCATCCATGTTTATGTCCAGACGAACGCTTCCTCACCTGGAACCCTTCTCCATGGCGGTGAAAAGAAGTGGTGGTGAGTTTTGTAACAGGCCCAGTGAATATCCCCCATAGCCGTGTGAGCAGGAGATAATTTGAGATGTTGTTGAGATGAACGTTTCCGTTTCAAACGTGGCAAAGGAAAAGCAGAAAGTCTTCCAGAATAGTAAAAGTGAACCTAAATAGAGCGCTCAGACGCAGCGTGAAGGCACCAAACAGTGACTCTGTGTTGTTGTTGTCTTTCTTTACTTCATGAAGGGTTCGTCCTTTCAGCACTCAGCTCCGCACATGTTTTCAATCTGCTGCTCTCATCACCGTCATTAAAGAGAAAATTAGATTACAGCTCGGAGCTTTCTGCAGCCGAGGAGGCCTTCGACGACCGGGGCCTCCGTCCAAACCGCCACCGCGCTCACCCGCCCGAGATCGGCCTGGAAAACGCCGCCGCTGATTGGTCCCGGCGGGTCCGAGCCGCAGAGCCGATTGGCTGGGAGTTCAGAGCGAGGATGCGTGGGAACACGTGTGAAGATTCCCACATACTAACAGCAGCAGCTGAAGAGACCAAAGCAGAGCTAAAAGTAGAGAATATTCGACTCATATTGATCAGAGGCTCAGACTAACAGCTCAGAGAAGATATTAAAGCAGCACCTGATTATCTCCTCTGATTCATCGCTGAGTCAAATGTGAACGCACCGACATGACACGCAGTCGTCTGTTCGTCATGAGTTCACTGCTAACAGGAGCTGCTAACGGCTAATTCAGCACACTGTGAATGGTTCTGGGGGCTTTTAGTCCTGAGACTTGGACTTTGTCACACGTTGTGGACGACGTGACTGAATTAGACTGAATATGTTTCACACAGCAAACCTCTGCTGTGGATGATGCATGGTCCAGTTTTCTGATGCTGCTGGTTTGAAGGTGACGCTCCACTAATAAACATTTTACATTAGTCAGTGATGTGTTGTTGTGTGACTTTCTCTGTTACTGAACATTTCATATATTTAGTTTGGGCTTCAGATTCATGTGATTCATCCCTTCACTGACAGAAATGCTCTGAGAGTTTATGCAGTTGCTTCAGGTCCATTTTTGGTGATGTGTTTGGCCTTTAGCTGATCATTCAGCACCTTAAATCCCCAGTTTTCAGCCTGTTAAAGTGTCACATCTTGACTCTAAATCGCCTCGTCATGTGTATTCGTTTCATGCTCTTCATTAGTTTTCATGTGCTGTAAACTTTGTTTGGTTTGGAGAGAACAGCGGAGGAGAAAAAGTACGCAGAGACGCTCGACAATCTCCGCTGTCATCCCGTCTGTCATCACTTTTCACATCTTTATGATTTTTCTGTGATAACAGAGAGCAGATGTTCACGGTGCAGAAACTGCAGCTTTTTTCTCAAACTGAGCAGTTTGAGGGTTTTGGAGAGTTTGGACTGGATCAGTCTGTTAATCAGGTGTGAGATGATAGAAAGTGTTTGTTCCTTTTGAAGATTAAAGACAGAAGAGCATCCAGCGCTGATGTGACGGCAGTGATTTTATCTCTGACATGAACAGCGTAACAGGAAGGACGAGGTCTTCTCGGGCCGATCCGCAGTGTCAGGAACCAGGAGGAGGACTCGGACCTGGATGGTATTAATGGCAGGTCGCGCTCCATCTTTGAGGTTCCAGTTAGTTCTGAAATGTGGAAACAGTCATCTCTCCACCTGTAGGCTTTCAGACCTGACCTCCCACTGAACATGTTGAATTCAATTAAAACAAACTTTTTGTGCTGCTGATCAGACAATCGCATCAAGACCGCCTGAACAGGAGGATCATGGTCCTCTTCGAAGCAGACTCAAGTGTGGGGCTGCAGCTAAAACCTCTTTTCATCACTGATCAATCTGCCGATTATGTTCTCAACAAACTGACGAATGGTTTTGTCTGTGAAATGTCAGAAGAGCGAAAAAGTGTCGTTTTATTCGACCAAAAGTCCAAAAACCCCAAATATTCAGTTTACTGTCATTTTACAAACAGACCAAACACAGGATTCATCATGAGATTGAGATTTTAGCATGATTTCTGAAGATAAACGAATTAATCCACCCGCTCATCAGCTGTTCAGGAAGTGATGCAAATCCATGACAACACGTGTGACCAATCAGAAACCAGAAGCAGTTCAGCTGAAAAGGACAGTGCAAACATGAAGTTAGGATCTGGTTTTCTGATTGGAGAACTACAGGTGTGAAAGAGGCCTACAGGTGTGAAACAGAACTGCAGGTGTGAAAGAGGCCTACAGGTGTGAAACAGAACTGCAGGTGTGAAAGAGGCGTACAGGTGTGAAAGAGGCGTACAGGTGTGAAACAGAACTGCAGGTGTGAAAGAGGCGTACAGGTGTGAAAGAGGCCCACAGGTGTGAAACAGAACTACAGGTGTGAAAGAGGACTACAGGTGTGAAAGAGGCCCACAGGTGTGCAGTAGACATTACTTTGTTGACATGTTATTTTTTTCATGAAGAGGCCACTTTCAGCACAGATCCATAGATCCACATGAATAAAACTGTCCTTCCCAGACCTCCTCACCGTCGCCACAGGAGCGACAAGGTGCTTCTCTCCATTAATGATGGACTTCCTTTTGTGTTTCATGGTTGAAACTCCAACTGCTCAGCAACTGCTTCACTCCCGGTGCATGCTGGGAATCACTGCAGTCCCTGAGACCCTGGAGGAGCAGAAGAAGAAGTAGGTAAATAAAGTCCAGAACAGGCAGAGAATGTGATAAATCTGCTGTTTAATCGTCAACATGTTTGCTGAAAACAACATGTTGAATTCATTGAGAAACAGCCGACAACATCGTTTGTCATGTTGCTTTCAAAGTTCAGTCTCTCTCATGTTTCCTGCGACTGAGCCGCAGATTAGATCTGAAAATCTCAACACGCTGACATGTTTCCCTCTCGTTTCCTCGTGGGCTGAAGTCTGCTTTCTGAAAACTGCCCGAGGACACACACACACACACACACACACACACACACACACACACACACACACAGAGACACACACACACACACACACACACAGACACACACACACACACACACACACACACACACACACACAGAGACCACACGACCACAAAGTGAGACAAACACTAGCGAATAGGCAGCCACAAGGGGGCGCTCTAAGGTGGCAGATGAGCCACCAGTGCTGATGACAATCAGGAGTGTGTAAGAGAGGAGGACTGACAGAAATGACGAACAGTATTGTACGAGACGGTGCACCGAGCCTTTTCTTTTCACACTCTGTCTCCCTGCACTCTGTCCTTCAAAGCGTTAACAGACGAACAGCATCTGCATGGACATATGACCCAATTCAGTTGCCATAGCAACAGTTGCCATGTCAACACATTCAGGAATGCCCATGATTTTTTTGGACAGGATGCAACCGTATTATATTGGACCATTTGATTATGGCATGCTCATTGTACTTGTTTCCAAGCTTTTTATTCTGCAGAGAACATTTACATTTCAGGCTTTTATCCAGTGTTCCTTTCCACTGAGACGCGTGATGAGTGAAGACGCAACATTCCAGCAACTTGCTCAAGGACATTTCGATAGGAAACATGGCTGCTACTGGGATCAAACCCCTCTATTAAGAGAAGAATCCTTCTAACCAGTCGGCTACCCTGCTATTTTCAAATTACTGTCTAACCCTCTCATGTTATACTGAAAAAGCTGGCAATTAACTTTGGTCATGGAATTACCACGTATTTGAACAAACGTGCACATGCACATAAACAAAAACATAAACAGTAGTATATGTGTATGTGCATGTGTGTGTGTGTGTGTGTGTGTGTGTGTGTATGTGAGGAAGAGGGAGGGAGGACGAAGGAGTCTGAAGGTGCACAAACGCGTCTATTCCCATAAATAATTAACATCACCCATTTTACAGCAGCATTACAGTCCATGGCTTTTTTTCTCTTCTTTTTTTTCGGAGGAGATGAGGCAAGATCCTCATCAACTCCACGTATTCCAACAAACACTGAGGTTAAAATCATTAATTGGTGGAGCGGATTTTATTGGACAACCCTTTATTAATGTTTTACAAGACGATTGCCTCATTCTCGAATTACCATCCGGGCTGAATGTATCGCTGATTTGGCCTTTGGTCCTGGACCAGCGCAACGCTCTTCTCAGTTCCATTTGTCGGACCCCCTGAGTGCTCGCAATTGCCTTCAGTTGTAAAAATCAGACTGGTCTGACTCTCCCTGCAGTTGACTTTTGTTAACTCTTAGGTGCTGCGTCCCCGTTCCCTGTATAGGGGAGAAGGAGCCAAAAAAGCACCGCAGGGGCGTCATAAAAGAGCCTCACAGGATATTGAAATAATGACCGTTGTTTGCGAAAACAGGATAGCCTCAACTCAAATCATTTCCTCATGTATTTGTCCTGAGCGATCATAAAATCTTCCGAGAACACTCGAAGTTGTCTGCCGTCTGCTAATCCAATATGGAGTGGGGCGCGTAGAGAAAGAAACATTGCTCCTAACTACCTAGTTATCTGGCCGAGTCTGCCAAGCCCCCTGAATCTGTTCTGATTTTTGGCCTATCAGTCTGGAGAGTGAGGGCACAGGCAGTGAATTAATGGTCAGGAGATTTATTTGTTTGGTGTAATAAGGACTGTAAAACAGTAAGAGCTCTGTGCAGCCTTGCAGGCCCCCTGCCCCGTGGGTACAATCAAATGTTGCCAGTAAATCAATAGAGCTGGAAGAGGTTTTTATAACCCGAGTTTAACACCAGGCTCTAAGTGCTCCAGGTGGCAGGTCATTTGTTCATTATCCCAACTTATCACAATAAACAATGGCAACTCTGATTGGACTACGCTGCTACCATGAGAGGAAAAATTGGAGAGGAAGAGGACAAAAATCTCAGGTGGGCAAGGGAGGGCTAATAAGGAAGGCAGAGAGTGGGCAGGAGACAGGGGAGAAGCAGAAGATTAACCACTGTAATTACGTACAGGAGCACAGAGGAGGACTGGGACAGTACGAGTAACAGATAGCGTGAGAGCTCTACAAGCTGTCAGCCTGTACAGATGACTCCTCTGATGCCACGCTTATAATCGTGCCTCTCTCTTCCAGCGCTGCCAACAGGTTTGGGCTCCTAACATTGCAAATACAAACAGCGCAGCCGGGCCCTTCTTTTTGAGAGCGAGGTTGCAAATGAACGTCTCACCGCGAAGAGGGGAAAAAAAAAGGGGGGGGGCGGCGTTGTGTGCACAAACAGGATGGATTGCTTCAATAATTCTGTGGCCTCTTTAAACACGTCTCAAGCCGGTCCTGAATTACCCCGCAAAAGTGAATAAGAAGTATCTAATAGTAACGTATGATAGCAGATCATTAAAAGCAAGTAGCGTTTAAATCCCCACAGATATACGATTCAGGTACATCAGGCATCATTTGTGCTCAAACACTATTAAAAAAGGAGATCTAAACACCAGGCTGGTGCATTAGGTAAAGCAGTAAAATAAGCCTACATGCTGTTTGCAGATGGCTTTACCTAAACGACCTTACAGTAACGTGAGTGCATTTTTGTGACCCCACTGGGAATTGAACTCCTACCTCATGACAACCACATGCTTTATCAACTAAACTACACCGGCCCACATGGTTCTGTACCTTGTAAAGTTGAGTAGTCTGTTTGCAAAAGACCATATAGGAAGCACATGGAACAGCGCTGCCATGCGCCACAGTGCAAAATTGCTCCAATCTTAGTTATTCAGATTTTGTGTTCTTAATTTATGACTCCTGTACAGGAGCGTGGCAGCTGGAGTTTGTAATTATACAACACACTCCACTCTTTCTACTCTGCCGCAGACACACTGCTGCATAATTTACATGTCTATTAGCTCATCAATTACAGTGTAATTACTTAGATGCACAACTAGGTTTTTACCATATTATAAAGCAAGTCGTCAAATGAATAAGTGAGCAAACAAACAAACATGTAAACAAGGAGATAAAGATGGAGCAAACAAAGAAATGCAAATTGAAAGGGTGGATTTTCAGCATGTGACAGGAAGTGAGCCCAGCTCCTCCAACGTTGTTTTGCTTCTTCTTCTCCCCTCCTTGCGTTTAGTGTGAGAGGGCCTTATCTCCGGCTCATCATCTGCATTTGTTTACCCCTGATTCCACTGTTCTGCAAGCCGTCTCATGATTCATTACTGTGATTAATAAGCCTATCATGTGAAACAAAAATACTGTAGCGTCGCATCTCAAGACTCATTGTCTCTCCGGTTAGCTTTTTCAGGGACGCATAATCTAGCAGCGTGAATCTGCTCCTGCTTCTCTCTCTCTCTCTCTCTCGCTCTATTCCTGCTCTCACCGTCCCTCTCTCTTTCACTTTTTGATGAATTAATGACAGAGTGATTTTGAGAATGCATTATGCATGATAAGAATTGGTTTGTAATGGAAACAAACAGAGACAGTGGTGCAGGTCGGGGTGGCAAATCTATTGACCATCAGCGGCGCCTCATCCAGTATGCATTACTTATAGAGGTTAGATTTGTTTTTGTGCTGTGAATACTAAAACTTGAGCCAACACAGAACACTAAAAGTGCTGATGAGCCCTTTGCAATTTGGCAGTATGGTTTGAATTCCTGTTGGTTCGATAACCTTTAAGGGATGTGACTGACAAACACAAGGCTCCCTGGGAACTTCAAACTGCAGCGGGGTGTGTTTGGGGTTAAGCTGGGAACATACTTTCTTTCCATTTGGTGCGAGTTTCAAACAGCATGGCTCTTAAATGCACATGGAAATGGATGAACCAGCAATAACTTGGAATAACCATGGATGAAGTTAAAAGAAATGAATGGCAGCGATCCCATCCACTCGCTTGGAGCCTCAATCAAAGACATCTTCGCTGCAGCTCGTTCTCTCCCAAAACATCTGCATCATGCACGGACAACACAGTGCACACTCAGGCCGTTTGCATGGAACGTATCCTTGAAATATACCTTTAATAAAGGAGGGCCTCATTTCTTTGCAGCTCTGGGCTTTCATCGAGCCTGTGTACCGTCAGAACAGCCCGTTCAGCATTTAGCGCATTCACGCTGCTGTTGTTTTGGCTGCTGCAGGTCATAGCGGTGATAAATCTGGGAAAGTTAGCCTTGGTAATGGACTCCAGAAGGGGTCTGGGAGTTAAACAGTGATGAGCAATGGAAACTGTGGTCAGCAAGAGAGCAGCTGTAACCCTCTAACAGGCGTGGACAAGATGGGAGGAAGGAAACAGCCAAACATTCAGAGGCCCAGCGATGGGTCTATTTTAGGAGAGGGCTGGAGGGAGAGGAGGGGGAGTCCAGCCGAGCAGCAGTTGAGCAGCACATGTGGATTCGCTGCGAGCCGACTGTTGAAAGCGCAGTGAGAGCTCAGCATGAGAACAAGAGGAGCTGGAGATAAATGGCTTGTACGGAGGCGCTGTTAACTCCAAAAACTAGTTTTTAATGTTGGGTGTGCCTTGAGAGTTTGTGTAAAGGGTAAGTGGAGCTACACAAGTATAGCCCTGGAAAAAGATATGTGGCAAGCCACCGTTGCATAATCCTCCAGAGACATGGTTAGAAACTAGCAAAGCAAAGAAGCTATAAAGACGAAGAGGGAGAGGGAGAGCAGCCTGCTGCTTTTTTGTCGTAAGTGCTGTCTCAGGTTTCCGTCCTCTCGTTTTCACCTTTGACCCGAGAATGATCCTCGATTAATGCCAGTTGTTGAACACAACAGATTCTTTGTGGACACGCAGAAAGAAATGGCTCAGGTATTGATATGTATATTAGCCCCAATGGGCTCTGTCTTCTCTGCAGATGAACGACTCATATTGACAAGTATTTGCTGCCACCGCAAGTTATTGTCTAAATAATTGATCCAATTGATCAGGCTCAATGGGAATCAACAAAATGACTGGTTTAATGTGTGAAGATGTTTCTCGGGGATCAATACTGATTATTACTCAGACTCTTATTGCGAGGTCATCTGCTAGATGGCCTTGGCTGTTTACATTTTAATCTGGCTTTTATTTGTGTTTTGAGTTCCAAAGATTCTTACCATGAGGCTGAAATCCCCTCGCCTGGCTTATGTCCTGACAAGGTAAATAAATGATTCGGTACCCTCGCCGGTCGGGCTGGAATGTCAGAGGTCAAGGGGTCAGAGCTGCAAGCAGCCAAATTAGGTTTGAGGACACCATACGCTCAGTTCCCTTCTATTTGATTACTGCCTACCCATGTGCCCCAGAACATGGACAAACAGCCCAAGCACAGCTCACTGGAGAGTCTAATGTTGGAAATTTGAAGGTGAACATGCGAGCATAGTAACTCAGTCACCTTCAACATCCAAACGCTCAACTTTTCTGCAGAGCGGCCCCGTTTTGATTGAGACCTTATGTGGTTAAAACAAACGGCGGGCTCGAAGAAAAGCAACCACGGTGAGATGGTGAGGTAAAGCACTTGGCAGCGCGCGGCGTCTCGACATGAAGAAAAGAG
>JAPZEA010000007.1:13424962-13435072 GCA_029783685.1 Heniochus monoceros
CTGAACACATCAGGCCTGAGCACCGCCATTACTGTCCGTGTGTGTGTGTGTGTGTGTGTGTGTGTGTGTGTGTGTGTATATATATAATGCACTGTAAATTTGTTCTCCGTATGTGTACACTATTCATTGTTAATGACTTGTCTCGTGCCTCATTCACCAATTCGCTGTCGGAACATTCATTAGCGGCGCATAAGGAGCTGCTCTGCAGTGTAACCCCTTATCTTTTGAACTCAGACACTGTGATAAGGATTTCAGAAAGATTAGAGATCAGAGATCAGAGTGCAACTCCATTCAATTACTTCTCTGCCATTTGAAAAGGAGACAGACTTCCAAATGGAGCCAGCGAGCCTGAAATGTGAATCGGCATACCATTGTTTTCAAAAGAAGAAGAAGAAGAAAAAAAGTTGGGGATATCTTATTGAAGTAGTGAACAGGAAAATAAAATGAAATGCGGCTTTGTGCTGTGCCGTCAGCCTGGAGAGCCTTTGATAATCAGACTTTTTATTCTTCTACAGAAGTCAGTGAATGCAGAGTACACACAGAGCAGCACACATGGGAGAGGAGCAGAGAGATTTGGGGTGCGTGATCCAAAAACGAAATGGGTCATCAAATTACCCCTGTGATTGTGTGTACCTGCCCAATTATGATTGATCTTTGCAAGAGAAAACAAAGTGGTGTATTTTATTTGCATGTTAAAAGATGCTCCCTTTCTCTCCCTCTCTCTCTCCCAGCACCATAATTATCTCAAATGTGAAATGCTATTTAGGTATTCATAATTTATTTCTGTGTGGGGAGGACACAATAGACAAGCGTGCAACGCTCTGCCAAGCCCCAGATTTTTATTTTTTTTTTAGTTAATTGAAAATCTCATTTGCATGAGGAGAAAATCAAACACTCATTTCCATACATGAGATTATAAAAAGATAACTGCTAGTGTTTGTTGTTCCATATTTGATCTGAGCATTTCCACCTAATTGCTAAATGCTGCAAATAGGGCTGGAGTGTAACCTCCAAACTAATGTTCACAAGGCGACTTGATGTTATGTTTCGGTCCAAATACCTCACTGTGTTTTCTATCTGTGTTTTCCAAAGTTTGTATGTGCAATCAGGCGAATGTGTATTTTTTTTTTTTCCAGAGTTTATGTGATTCCGTATCAGAGACAGAGAAAATGCATAGCCGCCTGGCTGGGTATCTGCCAGCTTCATAAACAGCAATGCCAGCCCAGCTGGATGTTGTGTAGGGAGGCACATGCATAGAGCGGACTGTAGCAGTCAGAGCCAGTGATCTTCTCTATGATTTGTGTGTGAGAGATCAGAGGTGTCCTTTTTCACCCCTAACAAACAACCCCATGCATTCTAACTCTCCCCCCTCCTCCCCCACCCCTCTCTCTAGCACACACACACACACACACACACACACACACACACACACACGCACACACAAACACAACCCCGTCTATTCCAGGCGGACACCATTACAGACCCGGCCTTAGCCTCTGTTCCCTACTTGAAGCTCATTAATGCAGCCTCCGACATGGGCGGACACCAGGAGATTTCCAACCCGTCCCCTCCTCTTCCTCCCTCCCCTCTCCTCCCTCCCCTTCCCCCCCCAAAAAAACCCATGATTAATATTGGGATTTATTTTGGCGGTTTGAACCCCACGTAAAACTGGCCTGATCGTTGCTTGTGCTGACACATTTCTGTCTCGCACATTATGAATTAGTGGCGGTAATTTCAGACGAGGCTGTAAACAGTGAAGTAAGCTGTTGTCCGATGAGGGATTTTTAAAAAAAATATGTAACCCTGTGGGGATTTACTGTTGATCTAGCATGTTGCACAATTACTCAAATACTGTGTGGACAATTAACATTGTAGTTAGGTCTTTTAAATCTGATTAATTTTGTTTTTCTTTCATCGTGCTCTCTTTCTCCTCCCTGCTGCTGCATGAATCTGTCTCCGATGTTTACAAGTTTTGAATTTATTTTCTGCCTGCCAAGCTAGTTAGCGCCTCTCGCGTGTCTCACTAGCCTCAAAAGTCATGTCACCTATTAACAACTAAGTGCATTCAACTCCTCCGTGTGCCCTCCGCCATCTACCGTATGCACTGACAGGGTTAGGAAGTTGTAAACATTCAGGTTCTTGCTGCTAATGATTAGGTTACAGTCTTCATGTGTTACTTGTGGAGGATGCGGAAACCCAAACCCTGTGGTTTTCTCGTGCAGGTGATGATGAGGTGATAAGGGCTGTGTTGTTTTTTTTCCCCGCTGAGGTGAATAATGCAGCCGGGGATGTTGTGTATGGATTCATACTGTTATCCTTCTTCAAAGCTAAATCCCAGCATGACTAGCTTGATTCATAAACACACTGACTGCAGACGTCCACGGGCGCCGTACACAGCCACGCTCCCACAGCTGCACATGTGACGACCTCTATTCAATAGCTGGGAAAGGACAACTGTCAAATTAAATGACATAAGGTATATTTTATTTCTCAGTGCGTCTGACCTAAGCATTTTGCCTCAGAAATATGTGCTATGTATTTTCATCTAGGGCTGCAGCGCAGGTAATTGAAAAGCATTGCTCAGTGTAGCGTATGCACTCAGACATGCGATGAGGCCACCATTACGGTTCAGCGTGGCCTGGAGGGATGAGTGGATGGAGGGATATAAGGGCTGCGTGCCATGATAGAAATTTTAGATTAACTGGGACCCTCACACTCCTCTCAATGTAAATGGTTAAACTGGAAATACCTGTGTATGTGGCATCGGGGCTCACAAACATACCGGGCTATAAAGCAGTGTTTTTATCACTATTATTAGTATTATTATTAAAGGTTAACAATGCAATCTTGGGCAAATGCCTCAAATGGAAGTGCACAGAACATGCACCACTTAAGACCTTAAATCTTCCTCTTAAATAACACACGTGATTTTTTTTTTTTTTTTTTCCATATGGCCTTCATGGAGAGTGTGCAGTAAATGGGGAGGGAGCGTGAATACTCAGTGCCTCATGTAATAAGCATATAATTAAACTCCTCTGACAATTACATCATGCATTATCAGCCTAAGCCAGATCCATTACTCCTCTCGATCAATGGCCTGGCCACAATAGGCCTCCTACTCTGACCACACCAGGGACTGGCGGCCAGGCAGCTGCAGGCTTCCTTGCTGTATTGCAGGACCAGTAAGTGCTGTTAGTGACATCCAACACCAGGGGTTTGAAGATGGAGAGGGCGTGTGGCCGGCTACTTAATGCTAGGTGAAGGAAAGAAGGAAATGGGAATTAGTCGTGATGAGGACAGCGAGGAGGTGGTGCAGCTACTTGCTGAAGCTCTAGAGTGTAATGATGAGTCATGGTAGAGTGAATTAGAGCGTGGTCCTTTTTTCCTCTGCAGTATCGGAGATTGCTAACTCTAATAATGAAATCCTCAAAGATTACCGAGGTCGAGCAAAGGCTAGGCCAGCGTTGAGTTGCATAATGATTATGAATTAAACATCAGAGGGACTTCCAGCCGAGCATGCAAGCTCACAGAGATACATTTAAACTCTTGGTACATCAACAATTCAGATATAGAATATTTTAAAGCCGGAGCTTTCATACTGTAAAGACTGTGCTCGAGTGATGCATTCGGGGTGAAGAAGAAGTTGTGCCTCAGAGTCAAGTTCCCGTCCAGAGATCTTCCATTTGTATCGCATATTCAGTGGCATCATTGGCAGGAAGAGCTCAGGAGAGCGACCCCACGCGTGCCATCTGCCAGTGTGATGCGAGAAGGGTATGAGATTATAATTTTGATCAGCCTGCCAAATCGCCTGTCGGAGTGGTCTGAGAGGAGCGACCGCAGGCCCTGCGAATAGAATGAATCAGCCCGACCTCTCTCCGGCTCCATCTGCCTTCCACTCTCTCCTTTTCTCACTCCTTCGCTCGCTGCCTCTCACCCTAACCTCTATTCATCTATTCCCCCACTCATCCATCCATTTCATCTTTTTTCCTCCTCATATGCTCTCCCGCTCCTTTTCACCAAAAATTATTACATTACACATCCAGGGAACATCCATTAGCTCGGAACGTGTTCTTTCTTCTCCTTCGTCGTCTCTCCTTCTCTTCCTCTCCTTCCAGGAATTGGCTAAGGCAATGTTATTTCAGATTATACAGTTGTTAAAGCTCATTTTAATCTAACAACGGGACATCAAAAGCGGTGAACCCTGCACAGAGGGAGAGGAGGAGGTGTTGATGGAGTTTCTGGGCAGGTGAGAAATGGAGAGGGGCTGTGAAGAAAAGACCTGATCAGATGGAAGGGGGAGATTAGAGAGGGAATTATTAATGGGGCCAGGGCCCTTTGGAGCAGGAGATTTGTTTGGAGGAGGATGCAAAACTGCATGCGAGATAATCGAGAGGGGAAAAACTGATTTTCTTTCCTTTAGCACAATGTGAAATTGCAAGATATGAGGATCTGGACGGACTGTATCGTTGTTACTCTTCAAAATCATTCTAATCATAGAATAGGCTATAATATGGGGATTAAAAAAGTACACTAAAGTGCTAAATGTAATGCCTTGATTACTTGCATTGTGCAGGCTATGCTAGAAATGGGCTGGAACAAACCCCCAATGCACATTTTTTCATGTATGTGCTGCTTTTCTTTTTTCTTTTTTCAACTCTGTATTCTTTCTAGGAGCAAGCAGGTCACCCCAAAGGGAGCTTGAGTGATTGATGCCCCGGTGTCGTGCTGATTGACTTCATGGTTGCATACCCTGCAAGAAGGGATGAGGTACAGATGAGGTTCACCGTGGTGGGGCAATCACAGCCACCCAGGACATACTTCATTTCTAGACCCCTCTCCCCACGGATCGCTCCTCCATCCACCCACACACCTTGCAGGTTGAGCGGGCTAAAGGCAGGGCGCTCCTCGGTGTAAACTGTGACCCCTGCGTGAACGCACTTGTTTTGCTTTTGTGTTTGATGGGGAATTTAGGGGTCAGCTGGTCTTGAACCACGCTCTCCCTGGAGGTCAATATGACCATTGTGTTCTGACATGGAAGGGCTGCAGGCTGGGGAGTTACCTGTGGTGTCTGCCTGTCATTCAGTTTGTATGTGGATTTACAGGTAGTATAGATTGTGGGAGCTAAACGCACCTCCGCTGTGATTCCATAAGACTGCTGGCTTTGTCATTTTTCTTGATTTGTACTGTGATCTTTGGGGATTACTTACTTTAAAATGCATTTTAAGCTCGAAACCTTCTAAAATAATATATTATTAGGGGTACACCTTAGAAATAACATGTGCTAGGGCTGTATCTTAAACACAAAGTGGCTTGTGCACTGCACAGGCCTGGTACTGTATTTATATTGGGGTTTCACATGATGAGAAACAGATGGAGTGTGTCAAAGATAAAAGGGAAGGAAGTATGAAGTATGACTAAGGTTATAATGATGGGGAGCCGGGACCCAGGAGACCAAATACACATTTCTCTCTCTCTCTCTGTCCCTCCTGCTCTGTTTTGCATTTGCTGATTTCTTTCTTTCTTTCTTTCTTTCTTTCTTTCTTTCTTTCTTTCTTTTTTTGACTGGCTGGTCTCGATATGTTTGCTTATTTAGCCTCAGACCAGATTCACACCAGATCAATCTGTGGTACCGCAGAAGAATAACTCCCCTCCAGCAGTTATTGGTCCGTGCAGAGATGGGAAAAAGCTGTAGCAGGGGAAGTCTTAAGTGGCCGAGCGCCGGCTGGTAGTGAAGCCAGACTAATATCAAGCTCATTGCTCAGTTCTTCAGCCAGTATCGATCTACCATAATGTATGTTTAGCTGATCCTGTTCTGAACTCCTTTCAGTAAACAGGCCGCAGTCAATACTGTCACACCATGTTTGACTAACACCTCCATGCAAAGCCAGCAACCAGCACCTCACTGACTTGCACTGCATGTCAAATGAAGCGAGTTGGAGCGAGACTTCGAAAAAACAGCAAACAGCTACTTAAAACCACTTGGCATGAAAATACACCAGAATGGTAGTGGCGGCGGCGGTGGTGGAGGCGACGGCGGCGGCGGCGGCGGCGGCGGAGGTGGTGATGATGCTAATGGGCAACAGAGTCCCAAACTGTCATGTAGCAGCGTTGTTTGTGTCATCTTCGAGAGCCAGCCCCCCCTGTGCACCTGCTGCTGGTGGGGTTCATTATGGATTTCTCTAATGGCTTTTAGAGTTTTAATAGCAGGGTTTTGTATGGAGCGGGTAATGAATAACTAGATGTCGTCCCTGTGCCTAATGAGAGTGCCCACTGTTTCTCAGAGACACAAGGAAGAGATAAGCATGGCAGGCAGCTCCTGGAATCCGTCTTTATTTATTCATTTGTATGTATTTGTTTGTGTGATGGATTATTTGTGCAACTGTCTCATTTTGGGGGGAAACACACACAGAACTTATCCAGCCTTGTTGACTTGGTAAATCCTTTTTTTGTGTGCCTTTTTCTTTTCTGAGAATGGTTCTTAGCTCTCTGTAAGAGCCAATATGTGTTTCTCACAACAGAAAATAAGCCAGGGAACATCAGGGGGGAACAAGAGAGGAGGGTGATGGCATTACACACCTGTGGTCCTAATGAGGCTGGCTGCTCTGACATCAGTCATATCCACTAACTGGGTTTTCAGCTCGCCTTTTCTTTCAAATAGGAAAATAAAGCAGGAAAAAGTGGCTCAATTTGAATTCACAAGTGTCAAGTGACCCTCTGCCCTGTAACTTAACTTGTCAAAGGAATACACAGCTCCACAGAAAATGTCTTTTATGCCCGAGGTTTGCATGTGTTCTCTGTCAGCCTAAATGTGAGGCGCCGTGTCAGTGGAGTGTCAGTTTGGTCAGACGGTAAAAACAGGAGTTTACCTCTTACAGCCCCAATCAATATGACCTCCAGAAAACACATTGGCATAATCAATCACTCGGTCACACGTTTTAAAATTCTGTCTTTCAGCAGCAGGTGACAGCATGGATTACCATTAATACCACTCATTCAAATACCTGCGCGCCTCCGCCTCATATACGGCATTACTTTTTGCGGCTGAAACGTTTGATGAAAAATACAAAGTGGAGCGAAGACTCTGCTCGCCGAGCACTTTTTTTGATGAATCACTGTTATGTCGGCGGTGTTGTCTCTTCGCGGAACGAGCCGGTTCGATATTCTCACTCCGTCTCCTCCAGGGCAATAGACAGCTGTCTGTTCTCACAAATTGACTGCAGGTGCTGATGTGATGAAAGCGTAGCGGCGGCGGCGGCTTCTGTGGAGAACAAGAGCGGAATTGCGCCCAAGCAAAGGTCACACGCAGGGATGATATAATGTGCACGGCTCAGATGAATATTGCATGCTAAATGCATAAAATGATAGGGGCTTTTACTCCTTTCATGAAGAACGCCATTGAGGTAAATGTAAAGTAAGTGAGTTAAAGCCATTATCCCCTATTGATTTTTCCTTATTGAATCTGTACCAATGACAGCAGAGGAGATGTAAAGAGAGAAAGGGACTCACAGAGGAATAGAAGTTTTTGGGAAATTGAATTGTTGAACTCAGGAAGATGTTGCTGATGTTTTGTGCTTCATTTGTAAAGCTGTCACACTGCAGTAGAAGCTCTTAAATCCAACTGTATGCACTTTAAGGATTGGAAATACAGTATCTACCATAGATTTCCAACTAATGCTTCACTACTGTCTTTTTCAAGGTGAAACGCCCACTCCTACATAATGCATCCGGCTTCTCTTCTTTGTTTGGCGACAATTGCTCCTGTAAATATCGACCCTATACTATTCTAATGTACTGCAATGAATGAGAATAAGGCTTCCTCGAAAGCGCCTTCTCTGAGACGGACCCTCCACATTAACTAATGCGTGACATATAGCGGTATGGGCATGTTGTCCCACTGTACAGCATGTGCACTTTGTCACAAGAGTTTTGAAATCAATCAGCGCGTGTGAGTTATTCACAGTCCAACATCAAAAAGGCATTACTTATCTAAGGCTTTTAATTTTCAATCCATCTGTCAAGCCAGTTGAAATATGGAATCTCATTACTTTGAACAAGTGGGGAGGGGGGACAACATAAATCATTTTATTTTCATCTTAGCCTGACAGAGTCTGTTTAGAACTGGACCAGAAAGAAACGGCTGAGAAAGTGGGAGTTGGAGAGTGAATGTGACAATCAGAAAAAGAGAAGGAGAGCTCTAAAGTGACACCTGGAGGGACAGAGGGAGAGAGAGAGAGAGAGGGGGAAGAGATTACAGCATGTTTTCAGATTTACCTTCTGCAGCCCCGAAAGAAGTAGGATTATTATGATCATTTAAGAAAACAGCAAGAAGAACAAGGACAAATTAGATTTTTTAGCATTGATTAAATAATATAGACGCATAGATGATCCACTATTATGATTCTTTCTTCCTATCTTGGATCTTGCTCTGAATATGGAAAAGCTCAAGTGCGTGTTGCGTTGAAGACAATAAAAAAAAAAAAAGATTATGATGTGAAGAGGCAAGCACTCATCAAGATGTTGGTCATTCAGCGCAGCAATATTAACTTCCGTACACTCGAGAAGACTCGCAGGAGGGGCACTTTTCTGCTAATTATTCATGTCACCCTGGGAGGGATTGAGACACAAATGGAGTGTAGTGCCCCTTTAAATCCATCACTGTACCATAGTCTAATAATTCATGTCTATTACAGACCCTCTAAATTATTAATTTGCCAAGATAATGAAAATATGCTAATTAGAGAATTGCTATCGAGAAAGAATGCATAACACTCCTCAGCCATCATAATTAGGATAAGTAATTATTTAAGCATTACTTTGTGAAGTTGAGTTATTAGGGCCTGTCAGGTTCCTGTGAAGGATCAGAGCAGCAAATTGTGTGTGATTGAAGGCAACATTTTTGATGACTCATTTCAGGAAATGCAGCCCTGACAGGTTTGAGTGAACCTCGTGAAAACGATCGCCCGTGTTACTGCAGGCAAAATCCAAAACGCTGCTGTATGCACGAACGCACAGGCATTATGTTTGTGCCGGCGAACAGTGTTGAGCCATGTCGCTCTGCACGGGCTTTTGCTTTGGTCGTGTACATTTTGAGAGTAATTTGAAACACAGCCCAAAGAGTGAAACAGCACTTGTTCCCAAACTGTCGCCCTTCACTCAGCTGCTTCTGATTAAGCGAAGGAAACCCTTCAATTCCTCTCCCTCAGTCTGCTATTTTTTTTCCCATCATTACTTTTTCTTCTTCTTTCTTTCACGAAGGGGCCGCCGAGCCATTTACAACAGAGAACTATTCTCAAAGTTTATCAACAGCTCCTAGTCAATCCGTTCCTCCTTCTTTGTGCTCTCTTCTCCGGGGTCTCTTTCCTTCTTCCTCCCCCTCGGGGCCTGCTAGAAAGGAGAGCTCTGTCATGGCCCTGTGGAGAGAAAATGGCGGAATTCATCCCATGCTGTGTTGGTGATAACACTCCCGAGCGTGACACATCCCGCCTCAGATTACAAGCAGAGGATTCATTCCTTGCATTCTCCTTGTCACCTCGCCTTCAATGCCAGCATTAAGTAATTTGCCATAGAATAATGGGCTCTATCAAGAACGAGGCCCCGCTTGCAGAAGACTGTGTGTCTGTGCAGCTGTCATGTTGCAGGGATGACATCCAGTGTGGTTTGCATGCAAAAGGTTTGTAAACACAAATGTACAAAAGCATGCATGCGCTGGGGCTGATAAAGCAAAGCACGCCACACTGAACATGCATCTGCACACAGCCCTGCTATAACAGACAGGCACATGGATTCCATATCCAAACTTGGCAATAGATAACATGGCTGCCTCAGCCTCGAGTACAATTCTGTAAGTGACCCAGATTACAATAAATGACGCTAACTATGAGTTATCAGCTGATCTGTGAACCCGCCACCTGATGCACTGCAGTAGCTGTAGCCAGAGAGAGAATAGTGCTGAGTAATGTCTCCCTCTGTGTGCCTGGCTGGTGCCAGAGCTGATGTAACTCTGCCAGGAAGCAGTCTGTTAACAGATATTTGAGTCGCAGCAATTGCCAGCCAAGACTGAGTCACTTGATTCTTCAATGGGCAAGGTGTTTTTTTTTTTTTATTTAATAT
>JAPZEA010000007.1:13572761-13584517 GCA_029783685.1 Heniochus monoceros
CCTGTTACAATAACAAATCAGCGGATCCAAGTGGGTCTTCATTTTTGGATAATTCAGCTTTTTTCACCTGCCTATTGCTGGAGGTTGAGAAGGGTAATTATGTATTTTACTGCAAACACTTGTTACTGAAACAGAAATATTTTCTCATTTAAAGATTTTTTACTGAATATATTTTTCTATGAAAACCTTTGTCCTCATCTGTGAATTATTATACTGCTTAGTCTGGTACTTTTTCATTACATCCCACCACACTTATCCTAATGTCTTCCTCCTTGAAGGAATTGTATTTATTTTTGAATAAACCCTTCTCCTCCATTCTTCGCTGTAGTGTCTCAGTTATAAAGCTATTTGTCTAATAGAAGGGAAGGGCCCTTCAGCCTCCTCTGGTGCAACATTAACTTCTGCTGCAGAAAACAGACGAGAAAGGACAAAAAGTCAATGAGCAGAAAGAGCTGTGGCATTGTAGGTGCTGGTTAGCTGGAAACACTCCAGTATTCAACATTAATTGAACACAAATCAACAATATTAAAGAAAAACACGTAACGTGAAATAGCAGATGGATCAAATAAGTCCCAACGATATAAGAGTGCACGCTGAGATAAAAAAATACGTACAGAAACACACAATAAAGGTTTTCCCCCTGCAGCACTTTATATATATATTCATATAAACACTATATAATGTATCGAGTGTATCAAGCTGGATTACTATTTGCTCCACACAACAACCATATTGTGCCACTGGATACTCTTATCCACCATAAAAATGGGCTGTACAAACAGCTTTGCACTTGGGAGTCTTCAGTGATTTCAATGACACATAAAGACAATAATGGAGCAGGTACAGTAGCTCCCTCTTTGCTTCTTGTAGTAAAGGGACAACGTCTGAATGAAACCAGAGAGGTCACATGATAGCAGCCTAATACGATCTCTTCGTCTCTATTTTCTAGTATCAGAGAGGGAATTACTGATGGAAAACAGAGAAGTCACATAATGGTAACTTCATAACACTCTCCCTCTGTGCCTGTCTCTCTACACCACCTCTGCCTGTGTGTGTGTGTGTGTGTGTGTGTGTGTCTCACTCTCTAAGCTGCTGACTCTGCAGAGCTTTACATTGACCAATGTTCTAATTATAGACCATGCGTGAACTTGTGACGGGTATGTGATTGTGTGTATCCTGTCGTGCGAACCTTTCCTCTCCTCGGAGAGTTTAAAGAAAGGGCATGTCCATGCACCAATAGGCTTTGTTTGTATACAGCTTGCATTTGTAATGCACGCTTTCCTGTATGTCTGCATCCGGCTGCTTCTGTGCATGTGTCTCTGCAGATTGGGCAGACCATTTTATTTTTTTATTTCCTGCTAATCCCTGTCTCTGGCCAAAAATACAGAGTGAATCGTCTTTATCCATGGGACTTTTGGGAGGAGAGGAATAAAGGAGGAAGGAAGATACAAGAGGAGGGCAAAAAGTATGGAAGGGGAGTGAAGAGAGATGAGAAGAGACTTAAAGGAACCAGGGAGATGGAAGGGAGGAGGGGGGGAGTGGGACTCTTGGGGGTCGTTTAGGTGAAGGCAGAGGGAGAGGTGAGAAAAAAGTGAGAGGAGAGGGAGTGCTGACACAGAGGGAGGAGAGTGGGAAGAAGAAACAGCAGCAGCACCGAGGAATATAGAGAGGCCGGGGGATGCTTGAAACTAACCAGCTTGTACAAAGTGTCTTCCGACCACGTTGATAAATTTTAGTGTAGCTGTTGTGGATGGCTCCACTCAAAGGTGGGGCAGAAAACCTGCCATCACAGAGATAGAGCAGATGAGATAATCGCTCAAATGGGTACAACAGTGCACACTTTCATGCAGCAATCTCCTCAGCGGTAGTCACTGTGTTGCACTTGGTCGTTCACACAAAAAGCAAAGGAAGTAATTGCGTGAAGAATGAAAAAAGAAAGCATGAGGAAGAAGTTCAAACCGCTCACTTTCTCACCTCACAGCACAGCAATCGCCGTGTGAAGTGGGCGTGCTTGCTAGATTTGGAAACTTGCAGAAATTGTTGGAGAGATGTAGTGGAGGAGGTTTCAGATGCCATTTGATGATTGGAAAAGAACTTTATTTGAAGCATACGGACAGCTTTAAAGTGTGTTCAGACGGTGAATTTTAGAGGCACCCCAATAAACATGTAAAGTCAGTAGTATTACCATTATGCGATTATGAAGAGTTTGTTTAATCTTGCATAGCCAGACCTATCTCCACAGCGCTGTGTCAGCACTGGAGGAGGGTTTGGCTGCACTCATTATCATTCTGGTATAGGGGGAAAAAAAAAACGCTCCGGCTTGTTTGCAGCTCCTTAACCCAATCACAATCGTCATGGGTGGTACACGGCCCAGGATGCAGCGACGATGCAGTTGCAAAAGATTGTCGAGAGGGAACTTGTTTTGCTGGAACATTTGTATGTAGGAAGACAAGCCCTCGCACTAAAATGGTTAAGCCCCTGCAAAAGAAAAAGCAAGAGCTGCCAGCTTGTTTACATTTGTACTGTTACCGACCAGGTTACGGTTAGGTTAACTTGCCATTTTCAGCATAAATCGGTGTGTAGGTTGCTAGCTCGGAGGTTGTTGCTGTTGTTTTCTGTAGCAGCGGGGATTTTGAAGACAGTAGCAGACAGATAGCAGAATGGCAGACAATATCCGATGAGTCAGACCAGAGTAACGAGATGATGATGGTATTAAATTAGCGCCGGTCAAAAACAACGTAGAAAACAATGGAAATATGCCATTTATGCTTGTTTCATAGCATCTGCCGTTTTTTGTCTCTTCAGGTTTCAGAAGTTTAAGTCACATGCTTCACGCACATTATTATTTATTATTATTATTATTATCAATGCAAGAACTTTTCCACCTCAGCCAAGCGTAAAAACTTTTTTTGCCGATATTTTTTTTGCCGATATTAGCGAGTGGAAGCGAACAGATGCATATTCACCACGGCTGATGCAAACTTGGATAAAAACATTTCCACAAGAGCTGAAGTGTTTCACTTTGAGCAAAAGTTATTCTTATTCCGAGTTTTTGTGATGGCACTTGAAAAATGTCAAGAGGAAAGGTGAGAGAAACTGGAGGGAAATAACAGAAAGAAATGGGGGTCCTGGCGGATTTTAGTCTCGAAGGTCGCGTACACACACATAACCTGTCTTCAGTTCACACCATGTGGCTAGCTCGCTATATATTAAGTCTGACCAGTTCACACACTGGCTGTTTGTTGAATAAATATGGACCGCAGAAACACTCCAGCGGTCGTATTTGTGCAAACAACATGAGGCAGATATTTGCCTCGGTCTGAACACACCTATAGGAGAGGGAGAAAAGAGGCAGCAGAAACAGCGGAGGATGAAGAAAGACAGAGGGGCCTGGTGTAAAGGAAAACTGTCACGGGTGAAAGTTGGGAAGAGCACAAGTGGACCCCCTCTCACTATGGAAACAGGGTTGGAGCTCGCTGAGTGCAGCCCATTGTTGGGAAAAAAACTTTCAAATAGTTGAGAGGGGAAGTGGGAGAATGGAGAGAATTGTGCACGATGGCAGAGAGAGATGAAGGGCTAAAAGAAAGGCCGAGGGAGAGGAGAGAAGATGGGAGAAAGGGACAGCCAAAGTGGGAGGCTACTGAAGGGAGAGATATATAAAAAAGAGACACAATGTAAGGATTTGGGGAGAGAGGAGGGTGCGAAAGTTTGAAAGAGAAGGAGAGAGGGAGCGGGAGGAGAGAGAGAGCTGGAAAGTCAGAGAGAAAAAGGGAGGTGGAGAGAGAATCAGGCCATTCATCCATGCCTCTGGAGACGGACGCAGTCTGAATTCAGGATAACTCATTCAAAACGCCAACTCCACTTTGTCCCAAAGCACCTCTGTCAGTCTCTGCTATAGTTACCAAGTGGCTGGGACCCATCCAGAATACCTTAACGCCATGACTGACAGCAATTTTCAGTATATGACACCAACACACACACCACGTAACACACACTGCGGATGCTTCGTGTGATGTTGTTCCAGTTTTTAGGGCAGTAAACATGATGAGAGAAACACACCGGGAAGCCATGTTCGTTACTAATGTGTAAGCTAATAGGGTTTCTGATAAATAATACACACGTGTGCACATGCGCATGCACGCACAGGACACGCACAAACACACTCAGCATGCCCGAGGAAACATGCTGGAGTGCTGTCAGAACCCAACAATCTCCCTTCTCTGGCACCAGAGAGTTTCCTTAACCCTGTCAGATAATTGGTCTCCGGGGATACAATGCAGCTTAAAGCTAAAAGTTAAACCTTAATAAGGCTGTAAACACACACACACACACACACACACACACACACACACACACACACGTGAGAGTAAGTGTTACAGACGCATGCAAAACTGAGATGCAAGCACGTGCGCGCACAAACAGGGATACAAATCATTTACGTGTGCGCTCTTACGACAAATATGAAAGGTGATAAATGCCAGAGCAATAAAGAAACGAGTCAATCAATTCTGCTGCCGCGGCATCTGCGGCGCAAACACACAGGCGCGCTGCCCTGGATGTGCTGTGGTTCTTCACCCAGGCATGAATGTTTTCCTCTTCTTTCCTCCAGTTTTCGCTGTGCAGCTTTGTGTTTGAAAAACAGCAGCACATCCCAAAGGTGTTTTGACCAAGCTCTCTCTGCGTGTGTGTCTCCACGCGCGTGTCTATACGAGTAAATGTGTGTGACCTTGTCAGGAGCGTTCCTATTTAATCATCTCGGGGAAATCTCAAACATTCCTTTAAAATCGAACATGAAAGGTAACCTTCTCTATTTTTACTTGCTGTCTCTCTGCAGAGAACCAGGGAATTATCTTTTTCACTCTGCCTCAGATCTGTGGAAGGCGCAGAATAGGATGGAGCGAGAGGGAGAAAGAAAGAGAAAATGACACACACACACACACACACACACACACAGAGGAAGATGGGGACAGAGAAATGTGAGAGTGAGTGGGTAGACAGAGGGGGAAAAGTGACTGAAAGAGGAAGAGTGACAGCCAGACAGGAAGTAAGTCAGAGAGAGAAAGTGAGGCACAAGGAAGAAAAAGAGGCAGGATGAGGCGGGGGGGGAAGAGGGGCTGCTGGTAAAGCATTGAAGCAAGACAAATATTTGGTGTAATACAGAATTCTTCACTCCTGAAGTGCAGAATAAAATGTCCGTTCAACAAGGTGCAGGCAGAAAATACTAAAACGAGGCAGTTGTTCATTGTACTAAATGGGAAACTCCATTTGAAATAAACTGGAGACCCACAGCCAGTTGCTCGACAGCGGTTTAATGACAGCTGGTTACATATGCTGTTTTCCACAGATGGGTGTTACCAATGCGTTCACACTCACAGTCACACTCTCGAAGGCCTGTGTGAGTACCATGCACACATACTAACCGGTCACAACATCTGGCGCGCTCTTTACGTCTTTAAGCTCGCTTTCTTTGTCCCTCTCTCTGCATGAGGCGACGGCAGCCGGCTAAGTGGCGGTGTTGGCTGAGCCCGAGGCGAGAGCGGGGAGACCTCACGTTTGGCTGAGCTGAAATATTTAAGGAAGCCATCCAAAACCTGTTTCACTCAGTCAGTACTCAGTGGGTCAGTCCCATCAGAGACCAATTACAACTGCCGCTGAGTTACGGATGAAAGGCTCGATCAAAGGAAACAATGCACAAAGATATAGAGTCATGCACGGACACTTGTTCGATCTCTAAATGACACATGAGTGCACATGGACATGAATGCAGCGGCCTCACACTAAACTTACACACCAATGCACATTTTTTTCCCCCCTTTCTCTTTTCTGTTTCTCTCTCTCACCGGCTCTGTCTGCGCGTCTCTCGATCCTTATTTCTCTGTTTCTTAACAAACACAATAATCCTTCTGTCTTTTACAGCTCCACCAAATCCCAAAGGCTTCACAGTAACACTCACAGAGACCCACACACCAAATGCTCCCGAACAATATTTACCGAAAAAAGCGTCTTCCATGAATGCAGAATTAGCCAAGGACAGGGAGAGGTGAGCGGGTGCACGTTCAAGAGCATGCCCGCACACGCACACACACACACACACACACACACACACAAACACAGTTGTGTTTCCAGCATTTTTGGGGACATTACATAGACTTGCATTCATTTCCTGGAGACTTACCCTAACCATAACCACTACTTGCCTAACCCTAACTCTAACCTTAATCCAAGTCTTCACCCTAAAATTTCATGATTTCTATTATGGGAGTTCCCCACAATGTGACTGTAAGTAAATTTATGTGCCCACAATATGAGTAATACATGTCCACAAACACACACACACACACACACACTCTCACAGTATTTTTTGTGTCTGGAGGAAGACAACCCTGAGTCACAAACTGAAAGTGCTTCAGATGTCACTTTAGACCGGGCAAAAACTGTTTTATCGCTTGCAGGTTTAGTCACGTCAGTAGCATTTCTGCACTTGGCGCTTTAACATTTCTGTCTTCACAATAACTGCAGTAACAAAACCTGCTTTTCCTGTTATCTTGATCGATCAATAGTTATCACCTTCTTTGATTATTTAGTAGCAATTCAGTCTGTAACTGCACTTTAAAGAAACTGGAAATAAATCGTTCTAAAAGCAAAACTCATTTTAACAAAGAGCAAAATCATCTTGAGCAACATTTCACCAGGGAGTTTTTTTTTTTTTTTCCCGTCTTCTTCTTTTTTTTTTTTTTGGACAAAATATTCTTTAGCGAGTTGATGTAATCAGTGAATGTAGTGGGGATTGCGGATTTGCTGGATTTGAGATAGTTGAGAAGAGACGAGCCTTGAGTGGAACCCCAGGTAGGGCTCCACTCATTATGGATCGATCCCCCCCGTCTCCTGTGTCAGGTCCTCTGCAGGCCTGATTGAAGTGTTTTCACCCAGGCTTCATGGAAGTTTAAAAAAAAAAAAAACATCTCTCTGCCTCCTATTGATTTCAAAATGTCAAAACTTAAACCTTAAGAGGAGCAGAACACACTCCAAAAGGCTTCAAGATGGGCTTAATGGCTGCGGAAGAAAAGCTGTTGGGAAAGTTTTTACCCAGTTTATTTTTTCTGTAATGGCTTCCCCTTTGTCTCACTCATCAGAATGGATTTTCCGAGGGAAGAGGTAGGTGAAGCATATCACCCTGCCATAACGAGGCAGAAACTGTCAGTTAGGATACCATCCCGTCTGGTTCGTTAAGGATTAGGCTGGTTGGGGAATGTTGCGAATTAATCCAGAGCGTCAGACATCACACTGGAGCCTCGCGCTGGATTAGTATTAGCTTTTGTTTGATTCATTGTGAATTAACCAACGTAATCCACCTGGTGTCAGACACAATAAAAACACACCAGATGACACAGAAACAGGATTAGGTTTGCAGAGGAGGAACCGCGGGCCTGGCTGCCATCAGTCAGTTAACCTGGGATGCGGTTCAATCAAATTATATAAATGTCCTCATCCCCATCATAAATGGCATTTTGCCATCTAATGAATTCTGAAACCTCTTTCCCAGCTGTACAGTGCTGCCTGAACACTGATTAGACTGAAGTGTGTTGT
Organism: Heniochus monoceros; assembly: GCA_029783685.1. Taxonomy (NCBI): domain Eukaryota; kingdom Metazoa; phylum Chordata; class Actinopteri; order Chaetodontiformes; family Chaetodontidae; genus Heniochus; species Heniochus monoceros. The sequence continues at coordinate 13,580,349 of JAPZEA010000007.1, forward strand.
CAGTGGCCTTGCTGGAGAGGTTTTGCTTTCATTTATTTCATGTCTATATTCTAGATTAATACATTTATATATAAATATTGACAAGACTGTTTCCTCTTGCCTGATTTTTTCCTCTCTCTTATTGCATTAATTCTACAGAAAGATGAAGAGGTAAAGTTGGACGTGGCTCAGGCGAGTCTTCTGCCCTGCGGTAACAGATTGGTTACCGGAGCTTTCAGTCATCCGGCCTGCATGGCAGCAGCTGTGTCGTCCTTCCCCTGGCTGAGAACCTGCAGCCGAGGAGGCAGACGTGCTGGGAACACCTGCTGAGATCCCTGCCTCTGTTTCTCTCCTTGCTTCCATCTCTCCACTCCTCCCTCACCACCTCTCTCCTGAATCTGTCACTGCCTTTTCTTTCATCTGCATCTACTTTCCCCTCCCCTCGTACCTCCACCCCTTCTCCTCCATTTGGCTTCGCTCCTCCGTCTCTCCATCCCTGCTCCCTTGCATCCCGGCTCTGCCCGATCGCCCAATCACAGGCGTGACAGCAGCAGAGCTCAGCAAACACTCCCTCAGGTGTTGGTCTGCCTTACATGCAGTAATGTGCCATCTCTGTATGATGTGGTAAGTATGACATTGCTTGGCTGGCATGTATCGCCAGAAGACATTATGTTTACACTCTTTGTTTTTGCTGGAAATAGACATCTTCACCACGCCTGAAATCCCAACATGTCCTCATACCTGAACAACAAAATACTGTAGGTGGTTTGTCATTGCCTTCCAAAAAGGCCCAAGTGATTATTATGCAAAGGAGCATTTTGTTTAACATTTGTAGATGAGTGAATGAATGAATATATGGAATAAAGAAATTGCATTTAAAAAAAAACATGTTTCGACCCTTTTCTCCCCAAACAGTTCATCACAAGTCCTCTTTTAAAGGAATTAGTTGTCTTTTAATACCAGTCCAATAAAAATAAATGTCTAAAATGCCTATCCAAGGCATAGACTCACTGTAAGTGCTACTGGCATTGAGTAATAGAAGTTTGAACAAACTGAAATAGAAGGCTTTTTACCAGTTGAATTCTTTTTTTTCCAATGAGATACTTGCAGATGACTATATCTGAGACTCATTAGCTGGAAACCACAGCATGAAGCCTTACCCTGGTGCAAGTTCAACAATTACTCATAACAATACCACAGAAACTCAATATTTTCATGTTTTCTCTAAGTATATATCAACATTCTGCAAAAAAAGGCAATTTATTACATTTATCTACATAAATATCTATTTATATTCATGAAATCTAAACTTTGTCCATCTATATTCACATAGATGTAGAGGTAATTCTTTTGGCTATATATCTTTATATTGAGGCCATTTACTATATTTAGCACTTCAAATTGTGTGTAATATCCCAATTATCACTGAAATCATTGATTTGAGGTGGCTGAAGTTTAAATAATCCACTGAAGTGGCATATCAGTGAGTTTCGAATTTCATTGGCTATTCAAAGTGTCAGTCATCTACAAACCTGGCTGTGATTGGCTTCAAGTTTCACCAGGAAGAAGAGAACAAGGCACTTCTGTTTAACTCAGACTGTTATTGGCTTCTCTGGTTGCTAGGCTTCAAATGGCAGATCGTGATTGGTCTTCAAGTGAGGTGCCCTTTAAAAACACAGAAGACACGCAGAAGATGAGCAATTACCTGCTAATCTGAAGAGAGAAAACATCTTTCTGTGGATTATTACCATGTTTTGGACCAAATATTTTTGCTGCAGTGGATTGTCGGGACGTTTGTCGATGTTACCAGACCATTTTTGTCAGAGTGTCATCCATCTGTGGATCACTGGGAGATGAAATCGGTGAGTTGCCTCAATGTTACAGCAATTTAAAAAACTTTTGTTTGCTGCTGCTGTTTGTTGCGCCTCCTGTTGTGTTTGTATCTCCGTAATCTTTCTAACAGTGTAGAATATGAGTACAAACATTTTTCTATGGCCCCAGGTGGACCGTCGGCACAGTAAAGGAATAACTGAACATTTTGGGAAACATGCGTATTTGCTTTCTTGCCAAGAGTTGGTAAGGAGATCGATACCGCTCGCACGTCTTTACTGTAAATGTGAAGCTACAGCCAGCAGCCGGCTAGCTTATGTTAGCATAAAGACTGGAAACGGGGGAAACAGTTAGACGGCTCTGTCTAACGCCTGGGACACACTGCCTGAGCAGCGTGTGTGCATCGTGGAACCTCTTGCTTTTCATTTTGGCGCCCATGTTAACGTGTTAGAGCGGTTCTCAGCAGATGTAGACAGTGGTAAACATGCTGATAGTCTTACTGACGTGATCCCGGCAACATTACGCCTTTCACAACAGTTTCAACATCGACATCTGAAGAATACTTCACAGGCATGAAAAAACATAGAAACGTTAGCTAGAAATTTAACTCAACACTTCCTGTATTCTGTATCCTTTTCTGTCTAAATATAAATGAAATTCACAATGAAATGAAATGAAACCTTCTATTATTGATGCCTATTATCAAAGGCAAACTCAGTGCAGAAACATAGAGCTACTTGTCACTACTTGCTGATTACTCAACAGATTAAAATAGTCACATTACTTTTATCACTCATCCCATCAAACGGGCCTTTAACAGCTCCAAAGCCTTGACACCCACATGTCAAATATTCTGTGTTTCACTCATGCAGGCATAGAAAACAAGACCAATCTGCAATACTCTTTTAAGTTTAGGAAGTTAAACTACTTGCTCATGCTTTAAGTGTTGACTGTTGGTAAGAAATGGTGCAAACAGCAGCCTTTAGTGTCAAAATCAGAAACTTTGACACCATCTAAAGAGCTTTTGAGGCATGATGATAATCTCTGCTTTTGCTTCCAAGAGAGGACAGTCATTATCTGCATGACCACCAGAGGTCGCTAGTCAGAAAATGCCAAAATGGGTAATTTCAGCATTCGAACTGAACGCCAATGCAAGTCTCTGAAATCCGGTTAGGTTTTGTAGAAAAATGGTGAGGAAAAAAAAAAAGCATGTTTTTTTTTCCACTCAAATGCTTTCAGCAGTCAAAAAGGACACCGTAGGGAATAGCTGAGTGAGGTCACTTCTATTTGTAGGGTCAAAGCCTGCAGATGCAGTCACAGTCCAGACTCGGAGCACTCAGACTGAGCCCTCTCTAAGCCCAATCACTCAAAATGGAAGCTCACAGTCTCGGCAGGATGACTGATACTTATTGCCGGTCTCACCATCATCTTGTTTAGACAACCCCAATACATTATGCACGATCCAATGTCGTGTGTGCGTGCAGTATGGTCATACATGTTGTAGACGGGAAGTAGATGCATCAGTCACAAAGGGCACGTGAAGGATGACTGGCTGTCTTCCCATGTGTTCCGAATGGAGAAACTGTCATGGATTTCTCAATTGATTACACGTCCTCGCATCTAGCTCATAATTGCATAAGAGTCAAGGCAAGCTGGGTTTCTGACCAGAACATTCAATCACTTTCCATCTATTATGAAGCATATACTCAAAACTCGATGTGGAAAGAGACGCTTTATCAAGCCTGAGGTATGACTATGATGAAAAATTGAGCACATTAATAACATGCCACTTCACTTTGCTTTTGTTCATCTTCCAGACATTTTACCTTTCCTACATTTCGCCGTCTAGACCTCTTTAAGGTGGCCTCATGCGCTCTTGCCTGTGCTCAGATTCATTATGAAAAAATAAGGACATCTCTTTCAATGCTCCAGACTACTTGATGTCTGCGACTTTCATACTGATAGAAGATGAAAGGAAAATAAAATGTCTGCAAAATAGAACCCTAATACCGTCCTCAGTCTGCTCCGTTATCACGTAGATCACAGGGAGACGCTCATAAAAGGGCCGAGCACAAAATAAAAGTGTTTTTTTTTTGTTTTTTTTTCCAAACGGACCATGGCACAAATAAGTGGAAGCACTTTGAAATGCAGAGTGGGCAGTCAGTCAGTCAGTGTGTCCTCCCCTTTCACAAAGTGCACCGGGGGCTAGATAATGTCAGCCCCCACGTCGTTTTCTGACCCCTCCTCTGTGTTCTGTGGAGGCAGAAGGCGGCAGGTTGCCAGAAGCTTTCAGGGCTGGTAGAACAAAATGTCTCAGCGTGTCTTGTTTTATTTCCCTCAAGTAGCATTCAACACCTCCC
>JAPZEA010000007.1:13702310-13712520 GCA_029783685.1 Heniochus monoceros
TCCCAATAGATCAGTAGCACCGTTCTGAGGGAATATAAACCCCAGCTGGTGCCGGAGTTGCAGAAAGTGTTGATCATAGGAGTTGTTTGACTCTGGGCTCTATGTATACCACCTGTCAGAAGCGGTGCAAAAGAGCACATGAATAGCGTCCATTAACCCTAAAGCTAATCCTGTTATGGATAAACCATCTGTGACAGGATAAACTTTAAATCACAGAGAGTGTATGGACTGTAGGGAAGCACGCTGTTTCATTGCTGCAGCACCATCTATAGACAAAAGCACACCAACAGATCTTAACTGTGCCATTTCTTCCTGCAGTCTCTCCTCTCCCCCCTTCCCCATACTCTCAGGAACACACACATGCACAATTTCACACACAGACACACGCACACACAGGCAAAGTGCTGACGCTGCCGTTTCGTGCTCTGTGTTTTCACTCTCAGCTCTTATAATCTGTTTTATCTCAGGTGCTGCCAATAGCAGGTTTAATTAATGAGAGGATATTCCTAATGTAATTTAGCCAGCGCAGGATTATAAAATGACACATCACGCCGCAGCCCGCAAAGCAATGAGGGAAAGATGGCGTGGATAAGGGAGGAAAAGGGATGGAGGGAAGAGGGAAAGAAAGAGAGGAGGAAGTCCGTGTAATTTAAAAGTATTATCAGCACAGCATCAGAGCTCAGAGGGCACTGAAAACTGAAAACGGCTTAATGCACGCAGCCACACTGAACGTGTGTGCCGTGTTTGTGTGTTTGTGTTTGCACGTGTGTCAGCAGCCTTACTTTCAAGGGGTTAGGAATTATCTTCCCGTACAGGGGGAGTCCCATACTAATTAAGTCTAGGCCTATTAGAGTGAGCTCCTCAGCCTAAAGCATTACAAAGTGTCACTCTCGCATTCATCCTGAGACCCAGAGAGGCAGCAGCCAGGCAACCGAGAGACACGGGGTTACTATTAAAATCGAGATTGCCGGTGTCCTATATACACCGCTCAATGGATGGATGCATTTATGAATGCAGCTGGCTGGACTGTCGGAATTACCAACAGGGAAGCGCTCCCCTTTAGCTTTACAGTAATGCCACTCCAAGGCCATCTTTTACGGAGTAACTTAAGATTGGACATTACCATTAACTATAAGTAAAGAGTTTAATCCATAGGTCAGTAGCACTAGAGGGTGTTTTTGTATCCCTACTGTGCATCGTTGCTAATTCCATGTTATTCATGCGTCCAGCACATTAAAGAATTTCCATAGGTATGTGTGCAATGAACACATACAGATATGGGATGCAAATGAGTCTCAATCTTTTATTAGTTGTTGTCAGTTTTGCAGTTTTGTATGTTTCTCACACGAGGAGATTATGAAAATGTGTGCAGCTAAAGTTGAAAAAATGGCTCCTTCTTCTTGGTTTGTTCAAGTCTGTTGGTGCAAAAAATTTAATTGCAATTCAAAGATTTTGTGCACATGCTTTAAATTCCAGTCACAGGCACTCAGTTAAGGACAAGAAAGTCACACGTCCTCATAGACAAATGCACAACTTAAGGGTTCTGGCCGTCAACCTCCTCCAACCTAATGCAGTGAAATTTCTCACCAGCCCGGACCAATTATTACTATGGCCCAGCATGTATTCCATTTATCACGATCTGTGACATTGTTCAAGAACAGAAAGGCTTACTGTAATATCAAAGTTGACATAAATTTAATTAAGTGTCTGGACATGGACCTCAATTTGCATTTCCTAGATTATATGTTCTGTCAGGCATTTGGAGGGAATAAAAGAGGAAAGATAAAAGATAATGAACAAGTTGTATTCTGTGTTTTTTTTTTTTTTTTTAAAAAGGCAAAGCAGATGGTGAAGTCATGGATTGAGTTATGAGAAATAACTGAAAACACCCTCACATCAGCTGCTTTTGCAACTAGACATGATTTTTTCTTTTATTTCTCCTCCTCCCATCTCCTCCATCAAAGTTGTTGTTAGCTGCACGTCTGTTGATATAACTTGTTGTCACTAGTTCAAGAATGAGGCGTGCAGGTAAATTTCCTCTCAGTTACTCTGAAAATGTCTTTCATCCCATGATGACTGTGGGTTCATGCTTTTGCTCCATTTTTTTAGCCCAGCACACTGAGTAGCACCTGTGATCACAGCCTCTGGCATGTTTTTCACTTCAGCACTATAACAAAGTGTTTTTAGCCCACTTGACCAAAAAGAGGGCAGGTTTACACATTTTGGACTAATAGTTTCGGTAATTTGGGCAAACCATTGAATGCCATGCTAGTGTTACTTTGTTTAAATCCACTATTAGCTGTATTCAGTGTTGTGGATGGGGACATTTTCAATATGTACGCATTATTAGTGAGGTTTTTGCACCTGCTCCTGCGAAATGGCCTCATACTCACCTGTATTTATCACACGTGCATTTTGGCCGAATCACAGCCATGCAGATATCCTGTCAGCTAAACTAATGAGGCTTCCAGCATGTGGCAAGAAACACTGCAGATTATAGGCCCTTTAGCAGATGCACCTGCAGTTTTGCACCTACACTGGTATGTTTGGAACAAGCTAGTTGTGTTATGATGCTTTGAAAACTCAAGAAAGTGGTTGATATCAGACCTCTTTGAAGACTGAGACATGTTGCACTGGTAAGTAAAGACAGAGAAGAGAATGAATTCATCGTTCTTGTGTTGCTGCCTTCATATTTTAGTTACTAAAGTTTGAACGTAATTAAGTAAACTTGATATTGTATAAGAACAATTTCTGCTTTCTAAGATCGTCAAACAGATTTGAAATTTGAAATCTAAAATCCATAAAATACTGTTACGTTTCGCTGGTTTATCCATACATCAACATAATATGTCAGCTTTTTCTTTCTTTCTTTCTTTCTTTTAGGGCTACTATAATCCAAAATATTAGGTTTGTATTTAGAATCTTAGAAGCTGTTAACATTTGGCATTTTTGTGGTGCAACCGGTGTTGGGGATTAATTAGTTACATAGAACGTAAGTAAAAGTAATTGTAATCCATTACAGTTACTGAGAAAAAATATGCAAATTACGCTTACTAAACAAAATGTTGTTGATCATAAAGAAGCTCCGTTTTACATGTACAATATAACATTCATTGTGTTGCCTTGCAGGAATGCCTTCTTTTGGATTATTTCTGGACAACGCGGGTCAGCAAAGCTGTTGGGACAAATTTGAGTGAAACACCATCAAAGACAGGATGACTTACGTCTAGACAGGCTCCATTCATTGGCCAGTATCAAGTCAAATTTTGAGCGTTGCTTTTGTTGGCTCTCTTGTTTGAGTTTGCACTGTCAATCAAAGCACATTGCTGTAGGCAGCCTGAGTCGCCTGCGACCGGCCGACCACATCGTGGCGGGTAGGCGGGTTGTCGGGCAAGAACGCCTTTAAGTGCTGGAAACTCAGCACTATTTTCCTTGTGAAGCTAGAAAAGGGCTCTGACGTTACTGTGCAGCGTTGTTTGTTCACCTGCTGAGGAAACGTCTTCAGGTGAGTTCATGTAACCACAAACAGTCACGTGAAATAAAGCATCTGCCACCTCACTGTGTTATTTTTCAGCTTTACTGCCCAGCCAAAAAACATTTGTACGAAAAGTCATCAAAAAGTAGTTACATTACTGTGATGAGGTCATTCAAATTGTTACATTACATATGGCATTCTTAACAGGCTAACTCGTAATCTGTAACTTACACCATTTCAGAAGTAACCTTCCCATCCCTGCCTCATGCATTGTGAGAAGTCTCCCTCCACAGAGCTTGATTTGTTTTGCAGATGATTTGTAAAAGCAGCGGCACATTCATTTCAAGCCACTTAAGCATTAAAGGCTGTAAAATGCCGCACACATTTGGAACATCATTTGAAGAATTTGGAGCGGCAGAGAATTTTGTAATTGGCAAGATTAATAATATTTACAGCGTTGAGATGCAAATCTCCCTTCGCTGGGGTCCCATGAATAATTGAGGACGAACAATCACTCTGAATAATTCATTTCTAAATATTCTTCAGTGTGTTTTTTTATGACCAGAGGGCAAGCTGAGTTTTGTGACAGCAGCAATGTGCGGCGGTAATTACGCTGAGCGTCTGCGGCCCCTCTTAATTGCTGGGAGAAGTTCCTTCGCGCCAGCAGGCTTCTTCAGAGAGGAGGAAAAAAAGACGGTAAGCCCGAGACAGAGAATAGGGAGAGAGTAAACAATCCTTCTGTCCCTCTTTCTATCTGTCTTCCCACTCATATCCCCTCACTATGCTCTCCATCACCGTGATTTCCTGTACCGGCTCTCCCTGCCTGTGTTTGCCGCTCATGAGCAGAATATTGATGCTAATGGAATTAATTACTTGTGGTGTGTTGTATTTTTTTTCAATATGTACATCCTAACAGCGAGGTCTGCTGGGGGGGGGGGGAAGAGGACGGAGGTGAGCGCCGGGAGAGCCGAGCAGACTTTGATGGCGGTGGGAAATTAGAAAGGGAGCTTTAAGAAAGAGATAAGTTGATGTGTGCAGTGAGGCCTCCAGACCTCCAGGACCTACTAGGAATACGGCGCTCCTGATTAAAATCACAGCTATCATTAAAGCAGCGCCCAACTCGCCGTTTTTAATTGAGGGGTTTTAAACAGACACTGTGACTTGACTACAAAACACAGAAAGCAGAGGCTGAACCCAAAGGCGCTCTCTCTGCGCTTCCAGCTGCTCAGGCCACTAGTGTTAATGATGGATCCTCCTGCTGTTAAGGCCACTGGTGTTAATGATAAATACACCAATTAATTTTTCAAGAAGAGGACGCATGACAAATACCCCGTGAGTTTTGTGCACAAACATCTCATCAAAGTTGCTTTATTTACTCCGCCATGCCTCTTTTTTTTCCTGCAGGTGTTGCTCCCAGTCTGCAAATGTTCTGATTTATCATTGTTGTATTGTTGTGTGTGTGTGTTTTTGTTTTTGTTTTTGTTTTTTTTTTGCCTCCTTCTATTTCACATCACACCAGTGCAATCACCGCGCAACCAAAATCCTACACAATAACTCAAGCCTGTTTTGCTCCACTCAGATCCCCTGAGATGTTGCCAGCGAGACGTATGAGATGGTCCCTTTCATTGTTCGAGGCATAAACTGAAACAGAATGTCAGGAGTATTGTAGACAAGACAGCACTTTGTAAAATTTTATTATGCCTTGATAGATGATTTGCACCTGTTCTGATTACAACCATAAAACACAGTTCCAAGCTTCATCATCCATCTCTTGAAGCGGAATATGCTTGGCGCTTAACTCAAATCCCCTATTGTGAGATAATAACACAACAAAAGATTTTGTGCTTTTGGAGCTTTGGCAGGATTTAAAGTTTTTTTTTTTGTTTTTTTGTTTTTTTTTTGGCGAAGTAGATTACCTGTTTTCTGCTGTCTTCTCTTGTTAATTACCTCTAACAACAGCGCGGTTGTACTTTGTCAGACACCTAAAGCCATACTAACCCCCTCCGGCCTCTCTCATCATCTTGTCTCGTCCCTCTTCTCCTTTACTCTCTCCTCCCGTACTTTTGCAGTGTAGCCAGAAACTTAACCAGAGGCCTCGCTGCCCGCTATCGATCTGTGTGTCGTAATGATGGCTGAGAGATTGCCTGCACCAGGGAGTGATCTGGGAGCTAGTGCAGGATTAAGGAAGGCATTGATTGCTATCGATTTCTATCTGATACAATCATTTCATTTGGGCTCAAATCTCCTTCCTGGTGCATTGTGAGCCAATCCACAGCAGAGATCTTTTAATTCCCCCCCCTCCCTCCCCTGCTCCCTTCACTGGAGCCTAATGCTATAACATGCCTCTCTACTAACAGGGTTAACACCTCCTGTTGTTCTCGCCATTCCTACAAAACTTATTAATTAAGGCCAACCGGAGGACTAAGACCTCAGGGCCCCACCCCCATAAGAGACCTGAGATGGAATGAGGTCTCAGGGAAGATCTCAACTTGACCAGCCGATCCGTCTGATGGTTAATACAGCGATGCTCTGCTGTGACAGATTTGTGAATAGCAGGGTCATTTACTTTGATTGATTGTTTTGTGTTGAGAAAGGCCCATTTTCCCCCTGAAAATAAGGCCAATTTATTGAACAGCAGTGTCTCATGGGTGAGTGTTTTTAATTTGTTGTCTCTGCTGATGAGATGTATCACTGTCACCGGATTTATGCCCTCAGCTCAGCATGCAGCGGGCCCTTTTAACACTCACACGCGTTTGACAGTACGAAAACATAGATCATTGATGCAACGCTGTGATAGATAAATGAAGAGGCGCATGCTTGATACATAGCACCGCGAAACATATCCTTTCCACTGCTCGGAAAATAAAAATGTGAGCTACAATTTCACAACCTGAACCGAGCGGCGTCGCCGCCGATGCTGCAGTACACCCACGCTTATCGCCTAAATGAAAATGAGTGTGGACGGATGTTATCAGCTCAAATGCAACTAATATTGTGTTTATCCCGTCTACTTCTCCTTCCAGGCTTATGGCAGCTTATTATCTCCGCCTCTGCAACTCTGGGTTGATGAAATTCACATACGAGTATCGTGCTGACAAAGACATGCTTTGTAAGTGGGCTTGTTTCCTAGCATGCTCTTCAATTAGTCCAATTTATGTAGCAAGGCCCGGATTCACCTTCAAAGCAGGGGAGCAAGCAGCCAGGCTTCTATTGATTTGGCCCTGCTTTTCCTCTTGGCCATTGATTAAATCTCCGGCATTATTTGCTATACAGGCCAGGGGGACGGCGTTATTGCTCTGCTCTGCCGTTACCTGTCAGTTTGCAGCCCTGCCAGACGCAGAAATAAGGCCACCGGAGGTAGAGGAGAGAGGGATGTGATGAAAAACAAGAGCATCCCACACTTTTTGTTTTTTTTTTACCACAGGAACAGATTTATCCCTTAATGAAGGTCTCACCACGGAAACTAGAGTGGTCGAGGGGGTCACGGGGGTTCCAGGAAACGCCCTCTTATCCCGGGCCGGCTTACCCCCACAGCCACTGGAGATGACAGTGCCCCAGTCCAAGTGTTTGACCCCTCAGATTGATTTATCGTAATCAACTGTGGACCAGGAAGAATCCGGAGGATGCCTGTGTAGTGGGGGAAAGGCACCTTGGGACCATACAGACAATCACTAGACCCTCCATCAATTTAAACATGACAGGAAGCAAAGACAGAGAGACAGAGAGCTGCCGCCGGTGAGGGTGAGAGAGGAGGAGGAGGAGGAGGATGGGGTGGGGATGGATAGATGAATGTGTGTGTATATGTGTGGGTGTGTGTGTGTGGATGGGTGGTGATAGTGGGATATAGGATGGAGGGTCCCTAAGGCCAAGACAGTTAATTAGCTTTGTGAGAAAACAATCACACTAACAAGCCAAACAAACTTATTAGACTACTCCCATTATCCTCCCCGCTCTCCCAGGGCCACCACCAAAGTGGCAGCTTGAGAGACAGCTTTTCTTCAGCCGCAATTGTGGATTTACACCTTCGCATGCTGATTCTGGTCAAACGCAGAAATGCACAAACTCTCACACGTCTTTCGCACACTGATGACTGCCCTCGCGCTGAACGACACCCAGCTCGTTCAAGCACTCTTGCTGTCTCACGGAGCATTTTTTAATCGCCGCTGAAATGTAGCCTCCGTATTTGTTTTGGCAGGAAATGAGAGCGGTTCAATTATGTGTGAGATACAAAGGGAAATGATTCCACAAGCAACCCTTCTCACTTTCTTCAGGCATGACTGCACCACTAGCTTTATGTCACTGGTGTGTAGTACAAGCCGGTGATAAAAACGAGCTTGGCGCATAAAGCGGCATCTGCCCACGCAATCTGCACCACACTGAGTGACCAGTCTTGAGCAGCCACTGGAAGCACAAACACACTCCCCCCCCTCCTCCTCCTCCTCCTAGCGGCGCTTCAACAGATTAAATGCTGCTCGACATAAATTCTAAAGGAAGGGAGGGGGATCGCTGAATTTGGACTCCCCTCTCAGCATACAGTGTGATTTTAGCATTTATATGCTGACCCATATATTGCAAAAAAAGGTGGACTCTGCATGCAACACACACCATCTCCCACGTCCATCTATCACCAAACATGCATAAAACCCATGCAAGTCGCATAAAACCCTGATGCACACAATCAGAGATGTGTTTGCTTAAGTTTATCACCGGCGTGGAGCGCCGTGGTCCTGTGTTAAAGCACGTGTAGGCTGGTACCACTGGCATATGGCCGCATGGGACGATATGTCATGCTGAACATGAAGGGGCCAGGGTGTAGAGTGAGAGCAGATGCAGTCCTCCAGGGGTGTGGCTGGCACTGGGCTGCTTTCCTTGGCCACTGTCCATGCTCTCCCACTGGTGCAGGACTGTAGGAGATGCCTTTAATATGGCTTTAAGTCCCATTGAACAGTGGGGAACCCAGGGATCCAATTTAATACCAGCCAGCTGCCCAACTCGCCTGCTCACAGTCTGCCATATGTAGGTCTTAATGCGAGTGAGTGTGAGCGAGTTGTGTGACTGCGTGCATGTGAGTTTCCACGTTTTAATGATGCATGCACGAGTGTGTGTGGAGTTCATGTAAATGTGCATTTATTTCCTCTTAGTATATGAGTCTGCAATGCGCAACCTGCAGAACTGCAGCCGTCGAATGTTTAAATATCAAGCATCTGGCAACTCGATGAGATTTCTCAAACCTAAAAAAATCAGGCCGCTTTAAGACACTATCTGACCTGAGAACTGAAAGAGTGATATAAGCAATTAAAACTTCAGTAATTTAAGATAAAGGTTCTTGAAAAATATCTGCTTCATTGCTCGGTTTAGCACTTAATATGATGAATTCCCGAGACAAGAAGTCTTCTGCCCACTAAACTTTTTAGACTTGTCAGCTGCAGCCGCAAAATAGATTGAATATCTGAGTAAGAAAAATCAAGATAAGTTACTTTGTTAAAAAAAAACGTAATTATCTCATTCAAATGATGTTGGATTAGATTATTTATGTTGGATAGATAAAATAAGACATCATGACTTTCCTGAATTGCCTTTTCTGCAGTGTGAAAGATAACAAGGAGGCCAGCAGTGGGTACCAGCCGTGGTGAAAGGGATGAAATCACACTCAAACTATGCTCATTTAATTCAGCGCAGTTAGGTTTCTCTCTGTTCTGGAGCCGCTAAAAAATGTTGCACTCCAAAAGGGCCCCACGGTGCTCTGGCTCCTCGGGCGAAAAGCCAAACCCCGCTACCCGGTCCTCCTCCTCCGACAGCAAGGAGAGGCTGTGAGAGCTGAGGTTTGACACTGGGCCACTGGGGACCAGCTACTCCAACCTCAACCCTGACCCCCAAACCACTGCAGGACTCCCGAGGCCGCCCTCGCTCGGAACACGTGGATGACATTTATTGTGCAGTGGAATTCACGGAGCCGTCGGTGATCTCATGAGCCGTGTATGTGCGTGGACAAGCGGCTTTGTGTGTAGTTTCAGGTCAACGTTTTTACAGATGGGAGCTCGCTTTCGCTACATGCTTCATTACTGAAAGAGAAGTCTGGCTTACAAAGGCCCTTTTGAACCGAGCTGTGCCATCGTTAAAGTTTGCTGACTTTCACTAGTTCCGCTGCGTGCAGCTGATTCTCCCTGATTGATACAAATAAACAGCATGTGGAGAGGTGATGAAAGGAAACGAACAATTGCAGATAAAGTGTTTTTGGGTGTGTGTGTGTGTGTGTGTGTGTGTGTGCATGTGTGTGTGTGTGTACAGAGTAATGATGCGCTGTGTCTGACCAGAAAGTCACATCTTAATGATGGATGGTCGATTATAGAGAGATTTTCCTGCTCGTCCCAGGCCCAGTGTGCTCTGTTATTAGCATGCATATAAATGGATCATACCCAGCAGCCTCTTCAGTCACACTCGCTAACGCCATTAGATATGCTGCCCTGTCTCTCCATCAATAAAGCATAGTCATACTGGGAATTTGTGTGTGTGTGTGCATGTGTGTGTGTGTGTGTGTGTGTGTATACATGACAGACAACAGCTCTCAGTTCACATTAACGCTTTAAGACCTGACCAATCTCACTAACATCTCTCTCCCCTCTCAGGTCTCATAGGGGCTTCTTTCCCAGGGTTTTCTATATGCATGTGTGTGTGTGTGTGTGTGTGTGTGTGTGTGTGTGTGTGTGTGTGTGTGTGTGTGTGTGTGTGTGTGTG
>JAPZEA010000007.1:13720313-13731773 GCA_029783685.1 Heniochus monoceros
AGCCCTGCGATGAACTGGCGACTTGTCCAGGGTGTACCCCACCTCTCGCCCAATGTCAGCTGGAATAGGCTCCAGCCCCCCCACGACCCTTACGGAATAAGCAGGTACAGAAAATGAATGAATGAATAATAATAATCAATAAAACAAATGAAGTATTTAAATATACATGTCAAACTGCAGAAAATTGCATCATTATTTTTTTCTTTTTCTTTTTTTTCTTAGGAAGGACCCCAATGCCCCCCACTCTAATTGTGCCCCCCCAAAAAATGTTTTTGCTTGCATGACAAACCTGCAACTGTGTAAAATTTCTCCTGCAAAAAGATCCATTCAACTCAATTCTGACAAAAGGGTATTGATAGAGCCATTGATCTTTAAAATGTGATGAAATTTAAATCTGGTTTGGTACTCATTTGTCTCAACCCCAAATTGATGTCATTTCCATTGATTGACTCAAGCAACTTAAAAAGCCATAATTTATGAGCAAATTGATTAAGAAACAATGGGCGTGAAAGAGAGTCAACATGAAACTGCTTCACATCACACCACAAAAAACGACATTTCCTCTTACTCCAGTTCTGACCTCTGTATCGGATCTGAGTCCTCGCTGCTGTCAGTCGTACATCCAGCATGGTTCAGAAGGTGGCTGTGATCGGTGCAGGGATTTCTGGTCTGACCAGCATTAAGGCCTGTTTGGATGAAGGTTTGGAGCCCACCTGCTTTGAGAGCGGCCATGACATTGGGGGTCTATGGAGATTTAAGGTGAGGAACAGTGCTTTTATATAAACACTTGAACATTAGAAGCTCATGTTTTCATCCATCCTCTTTAAAGTGGCACTTTAATGGCAGACAAAGTAGCAAGGAAATAATAAAAAATGTCTGTTGCTCACTGCGTTTATGTCGTCTTTCTCCAGGAGAAGCCCGAGCTCGGACGTGCCAACATCTACCAGTCGGTGGTCATTAACAGCTCCAAAGATATGATGGCCTTCAGTGACTTCCCTCCACCGGCTGAGCTCCCAAACAACATGCACCACTCGGAGGTGCTGCTCTACGCGCGCCTCTACGCCCAGGCCTTCAAACTGCTGCAACACATACACTTCCAGGTTAGTGGCCTGAAGGTGATAATGAGCTCAGGTACATTTTAGACACTGTAAAAGTGATGCTTTTAAGGGCAATGTTACCCAAATATAAACAAAATGGACACAACTAATTTATTCATGTTTTCAAATATTAGTGTTAAATTATTGTTTACATGAGTAACACAGCAGTGAACTATGCTTTTATTTGCTATTATTCTTATAGCTGCACACAAATACATTATAGTGTGTTGAAAAGCATTTATTGAACATTTGTGTAATGCTTATAAGTGCTGAATAGGGGAACTGTGTGTGTGTGTGTGTGTGTGTGTGTGTGTGTGTGTGTGTGTGTGAGTTTATGTGACTGTCTGTCCGTCTGTCTGCCCCTCGCTCAAATTAGTGTTAATGATGCATCAATCAAAACTCCTACACAACATGACAGCATAGTGAATATTTAATAAGGCTATACTGTTGTCACTATATAACACCATTAATACTAATGGCTCTATACAGTATATAAGCACATTCAAATAAATTTAAGTGCATGCACAGACTTACAACCTGCAAAAAACAGATTTAAATCCTGTAACTTGAGCCGTAGAGTCAAATCCATTAAAAATCCATCTAGAAAAAGAACTTGAATATCTATAAATTAATATTAATAAATATTAAATAATGAATGTGTTTAAGTATGTATGAGGTGTATGTATCTGCCAGGTTTTAATGTAATGTTTAAAGTGTTGTTTTGTTTTAGAGTTTCTTTTTTTAGGTGTTTTTTAGGTGAGTATGATGATCGATGTTACCGTATGAATGATTTTTTACAGCTAAATCACTGTGTGTGTGTAAGCTTGGATGTTCTTTGGGCACTAAGTGACAGTTGTTTCTTCCGTCCGGTATTTGTAACAACACACCTCTGTGCAGTAGCACAGTACCCGCCTCAGCCTGATAAAAACAGTCTACCTTAACTCAAACATGATGGTGCATCCAATAGGCAGGATTAATCATCTCCCTGCTACAGAGCTATAGTGGGCTGCTCCATCTTGGCCCGGAGGAGACATCAAATGCACTCTCCCTGCCCGCCTGCCTACTGTTTCCCCTGGAGAGACAGAGATGGGTTAGAGAGTGGAGACTGGCCTCTGGTAGTGCAACTCTCTGTGGAGTCCATATTGATTACACCTGCCACTGGCGGCTAGCTGGAGCTGTGTACTCTGACAGCTGGCAGCACAGGGCGAGATGGATAACTGCTCCAGCTAGGCTCTGGCCAGCTACATCATCACTTGGCTTTGTAGAGGGTGTTTGGAAGGCAAGATGTTTGGTTTTTTTTCTTTTCTTTTTTTTTTTTTGTCACTGGTGCAGTTTTAGTTTACCTCCTTACAGCGTGGTTTACCTGCGTGGAACTGCTCCTGTCTCAAGTCTTCTTTTCTTAAAAGGAGATTTCCTCTCACGGCACTCAAAGAATTGACTTTATCTCGTGTGTTCTCATGGCTGCAAATTATCAAAAACACTGAACTCTGAAATGATCAGATTGTAGCGCCTTTACAATAATATCCATTCTCCATATCGTATTCTACACATGGCTGACCACAGGCTTGACTATTAAAGTTTCTTATCGGCGATGGACAGCATTGGAAGCGCTTCAAAGTGAGAAAGTCAGAGACTTGTGAAATTATTTCTGCTCTTATGTCTGCCCCTGAGGACTGCTCGCTAAACTCTGTTTAGAAGGCAGGAGGAGTGACTTGTGGGAAGAGTTGGGAGGTAAAGCCAGCGTGAATCCTTTTCCCCTGTTAGCTCGCAGTCCCTCCTCGAGGCTGCTGGGTATATGGTGTTTATTATGGAGATGAGCGGCTATAAACTCAATATTTTCCAAGGTGCAGTGAGAAGACTGTAAAGTAGGCAAATGCGGCGGCTCTCACACAGGAGAGCCATAGAGTGAGCAAGCTAAATGGGTGTAGAGGGATTCAGATGGCTTAGTCAGGATAAGGGACTGGGATCTGGTGGTATGTTTCTCTCATTTGTGTCTCTGTGCCTCTCTCCCACCTTCTCTCGCTCTCTCTATCACTATCTGTTTTCACACCCCAAAGGCCTTATTTACAGTCCTTTACTTCTCACACCGCGGGCTGCGACGGCGGCTGTGGGTAACAGAAATTGAAACGTAAGCCACCCCAAATCATCTGCTTTCAGAAAATGCACTCGTGAATTCGCAATATGCACACAACTTAAGCAAGCACTGAGTTAATAGCTTTATAATTAAAAAATAATTTGATATATGACAGTATGTGGTGCACTTTTTCAAAGTTGTCCCACTGAAGTTGAGCAAACATTTGCTCTGCTTAATGAGTCATAGTCCTCAGTATTATTCTCACTGTCTTTGTCAGTCTGTGCATTGTAATTTCTTCTCTCCCTGCAAGCGCAGCTTCCCCCAGCCGCTATTAATCTGTCTTTGCTAGTGTTCATCAAAGACCAGTGGCTCCCCTGACACCGTAACAAGAATCCAGGATCAAGTTGCTCTACTTTTATTTATGTGTAGTGCTGTGTGTTTAAATATCTTCCTGCAATCTGAGAGATTAGTCTGTTTTGACCCAGCCATTACTTCTGCGGTGGAGACCACAGGAAAAAAAAAACAAAAAAAAAACAGACCCCTGCGTCTCATGAGAGATTAAAATCAAAGAGTAAGACCAGAGATAGGGAGACAGAGAGAGAGAGCCAGTCAGTTTATGTATTTTGAGAGTCAGTCAGCTACTCGCCTGTCAAGCTAGTAGCTCCTCAGCTGTCTGCTGATGCCTGATGAAGTAGGAGACATGCCTAAGCATTAATGGAACTGAAACAAAAATAAACCATTTTCAAGTATAAAAAGAGATGCACATACACAGCTGCGTGGAACTTGGCAATGCTGCCTTTGATTTATTCCTCTGGGGGAAGAAGGACGGTATTTGTGTGTTTGGAAGGAGGGGGAAAAAAACATGGCACACAAGGAACATTCCAAGTTCGCCACAGGAAATCAATTTATTTGAGAGGGCAGCCAGGCTAAAAATAGGGAAGCCCCAAACAATAGAGTTGGAATTAATTGCCCAGATTTTGTGAGAAGGCAAGAAGGCTCCAGAGAGCCAAAGTTTGTTCTCTGTCTTGTTTTCATATGTGTGTTATGGAAATATTAGTCTGGTCTAGTTGTCATGTTATTTTGTTTTTGGCATATTTCTGCTTGCTTGCAGCTGTCAAAACAGAACTGAATCTCAATCATTTTCTTCCCTTTATGACGACTTACCACTTGTCAACACTACTGCCAGCTGCCTTATTTGACAGGATATGATGATTTATCACAAGTTCTCCACAGTAAATAGACAATAACTGTTTTGTCACACTCCACTGAGTTCTAACTGGGTTTTCGGGAGTGTGTGAGGGAGTGCTGTAGGGGCCTTATGGGGGCTGATGTGCCGTTTTTAATGAGATCTCACAGCAGTGTTTAAATATTTAACCGTTCCTGGTGAAGCCTCCCCAACAGCCGCCAGGCAAAACTGGCGAGGTTTCATGCAATCATCACAGACTATACAGCACCTATCCCCTGAAAACATCAGAAAATAAGCACAACCTGAATATATAATGGCATCCTGAATACACAGCCTGCTGTGCCTAATGCCCGCACCTATCCACAGAGATGCTGTCTTTGCCCCTGCAAATAAGTATTCAGACACCACGACAAAGGGCGAGCATGATGATGAAAAGCTGCTGAATTATACATCTGTTTTTTGATGGGATATTTTCAAAACTTTTTTTTCTTTTTTTTCCCCCCTCCCAACAAAGTAATTCCCCCATCTCTGCCTCGCTTTTGCCTTTTCCGCCTCATTTTGAGCTTTGCTGTGTGTTTTTTTTTTGACAAACATTTCACCGCCGATCAGTTCGACTCCTGCACCCTTCATGTTTTTACATCCCACCACCCGTCATTCACTGAGGATGGCGCTGGGGCGCCTGCTGCCGCCTGCTGTGTTCAGGGGGAAGATGTGTGGATGTGTTTATGTGTGCAGCTATGGAGGGAGATACTGGCCTGGATGGATGAAATTTTGGAAGGAGCTGTGGGTCAAAGAGGCAAGAGAAGGCTGAGAAACTGTGCTTTAATTTAGTCTATGGGTAGCTCAAACACAATGATATAATCTCATTATTTGCCCTCAGTCTTGTTTAAAAGTCTTTAAAATATGACTTTACTTCAGTAGGCTGCTTTAATCTTTGGTTTTAAATAATTTTCTTGTTGCAGTCACTCTGTTTTAATCAGATTTTTCTAATCCACGTTGGTGTAATTGCCTTTACACAGCAGACCTGGCAGTTGTTCAGGATGTTTAGGAGGTTGAGGTTGGAGGATATTTAGGAGAGGATGCTATTTGAAGCTGCTTGGGCAATGCTACATACTTTACAGTATTTGTGGGTGGGGGTACTATCTGGGAAATATGCAGTACCTGCCAGCTGGAGGGATCTGGTGGGACTTGAGCCCACAGATGACAACATCCGCAGAGTCTCCCTTCACTCTCGCCTGCACCCCCCCCCCCCCCATCCACCGCTCCTTCCCCAGTCTTCCCCTCAGCTCCTCTTCCCTCTTTTATCCCCCCTCCCTCTCCCCCATCGCAGAGAGCCCATCCCCGCCTGTCTACCGAGCAAAACTCAGCTCACCCAAAACCCACCATCACATCCAGTCACCGCTCCGAGGCCCCGCTGATTGAAAGGGGCATTATTAGCTCCTGCTAACCTGCCCATTCACCGTGTATAATGTTGTTTATTTGACAAGGGACATACAGTATATAGACATTGCTGTAGGGTCTTTAGAGGTTGGCAGACACTTGGTGCCAAATCATATGCATGACTCCTCTTGCCATGCCGCTTCATGTGGCTGCCAAGTGAGGCCCACTGGGGTCTTTGCCAGGGGACCCAGACTACCATTCAAACCGCCCCCACCCCCCACCCTACCACACTCCTAACACACACACATAAAAACACCTTGTGCCTCCCCGGTGCCCTCTCTCCCTCCCCCAACCTGTACCAGGCCTTTGCCCTCCCGTTCCTCTCCCACCCCTACCCCCTCAGTCTCCATACCACACTCATTATTAATGATCTGAGGGACAGCTTTCATTTGATCTATTACTTAGGATGGGACGGCGGCTGCTGTGCTGCTGCATCCCTGCTGGATCTTTAATTATTTCATGGAGGGCTTTCCTCCTCTCCGCTGCTCCTTCTCTGTTGTGCAGATGAAATATTGAAGTTGAGGAGTGTAGTGCAAAGTGGCCTCATGCAGGGTGAGGTGTGTGTGTGTGCGTGTGCATGGCGCTCGCCTGGTATTTTGTGTAAGCGTACTGTATATTTGTGTGCGTGGACACGCGTGCGCGCGAGGCTGAGCTCCTCCTGCAGCTCTCAGACGGGATCTTAGTCTTTCCACAAAATGTGCTTCGGACTTTTATCTTGCAACTTCAGTAGTGAGGTCACAGATTGGAAGCAGATTGCATTAGTTATTAACTTTTCCCCTCAAACCGCAGTTCAGCTTCGAAACACGGGTCCTCGATGTGTGAATGTGAGAGTTGTTGTTATTGTTCAGACCTCTGAGTGTATCCTGGCTACCTGACAAAAACAACAGAACAAATCCCTCATGTTTCAACCAGGAAAAACACTATTAACAAATGTAAAGAGAATTATTTCAGTGCATGTGTAATGTACTGTGATTATGGGCCATTAATGTCATATTAGTTGTGTTGTGGGGCAGTAATGGCATGATATCACCGCTCACTCTTTGTTGCCAAGAATAACAAAAGCATAACAACATCTGACGTGGAAATATGGCCGACACCAGAGGCGCGCACAACTTTGCATTCAGGTATGATGTATGGCATAATGCCTAATTGCTTTGCTCTGCCACTTCATAAATTTTGGACTCTCCTGAGACGGAGGCCACAGCGTTAATGGCAATCAAAATTCCACATTGGGCCTGAGAATGCATTCATTTTGTGTCATACTGCACATCCACAGCGCTACCAGGCAGCTGAGGGCTTATGAATTCAATAAAACGTCCTGAGATGCTTACCTCATGTAGGAATCCATACTCCATAAACATAATGACACCTTATTTTAGCTTATTTGATTACATGTGGTGGTAGGATCTGCATCCGCAGCACCTCTCCACTCAGTAAAACATTGGATTGCTGTAATTGGTAGTAGGAGTAATCCATGCACTTATGTGGGGGAGCACAGGAATGACATTGATATACAGCGCTCCATTAATTGCCATATGAATAGGGTCTGCAGTGGTTGGCGCTCTGCTGATGCATCACAGTAAAAGAGATGGGTCACTCTGTCTTCTCCAGCCCGCAGCTTTGCCGAGCTCATAATTACTAAAACCTCCAATTAATCTTCCCATAACATAGGCCAAATATACACTTCCTCCATATATAAATGAGTTACAGTATATGCTCTTAGTAAATGCGCCGGCCTGTGTGTGCGTGTTTACACAAGTAGGCGTGCGTTTGAACATTTATGTGTGCTCACTTGTGAGGGCCTGCGCCCGTGAGAACATCAAGTACAAACAGCAGCGCATGTTCTCAGTGTGCTCTGCAGCTCCACCGCGAGACACACAGGTTATCAATACGAGCGGCATCAGTTGTGTCAATATCAGTCGAACCAAAGGGAACTACCAGCCTCAGTGCACTGCAGACTCCTGTGGTAGGCTCATGTAAGACACAATCACTCACCCAAACAGATATTTAGTGTCATTTTCTTTTAATTTGAAACACATTTCTAGCAAAGTAAAAGTATTTTATCTGGGTGAAATCGTGTCTTCCAGTGTTTTCATTCTTGCAGTATATTTTCAGATTTGGATGTTCGTGTGCTTAAACGGAATCTAACTGACCGGTGCTTAAATAAATGTTTCCATCCACTTCCTCAGTGTCGGTCCGAATGCAAATGCTTGTCAATAAGTGCGGCTACACTGTGTCTGAAGGGCTACACAGCGTCTGATTTCTGAGAGGTCACAACAGCAGTTAAATGCACACTTCTTCTTGACAATACTTGTGTGTGTGTGTGTCAGAATCTGTGTGTGCATGTGTGTGTCTACATGAATATGTATTTCTGATTGTAGCATGCAGTTCTGGCCCCGAGCCATTCAACCTTTACTCATTCTGAAGAGAATCTCTTCTCCACACTCCAATCTGGCCGCCGTCCCGCCCGCGATCACATCCACAACACCTTACTGGCACCCAGTGGCGCAGGGAGGTACTGCATCCACTTGATGCTTGGCCGACAGCAGGGGAGATGGAGAACTGCTTACAAGTGGCATTTGCCCCTAATTAAAAGCTGCACTTGTTGGAGCACTTGGTCTGCAGAAGGACTCGCATCCACTGTGACGCAAGCTGGGCCGCTGATCCTCCGGTAAGCCTCCTCCACTCTGCAGAGACACACGTGAGCAAGTGAAGAAAATAAGCATATAAACAGAGCAACTGTGACTTTGCATTGCATTGCAGCGAATATACCATTTTCAGGACAACTTTGAGTGTTTTGACTGCTCACAGTTTTGGGGAAAGTGTCAAATGTGCAACATCTGAGGAATTTAGCATGAGAAGCAACAGGACACCGCCGTTTCCTGAGACCAGTGAAGAATAGCCCTTGTGATAGTGATTGACCAAGTCTCCCAAAGCGCTCGCTCTCTCAGCGGCACACAGTCAACTCGCTCCATTTTCTAATTCTGCTGGCCCAACATCTGGCTGTCCCATGTGGAAAGGCCATTATGTCAGGAGAGAGGATGAATGAAAGTAGCCATCGACCTGTCTGCGCAGCGACTAACTGGGCCGGCAGTTCCTGCGAGTTTTGACCAGCTTAATGGAGCACAACAGCTCAGCAACTAATCACCTGTTCTTTCTCATCAGCCGCTTCCCCCGCGGGACAGTAATTGATTGTTAAGTGTGTGATGGATCAGACTAAGACTGAGCTGACCTGACTCAGTGAAACGTGCAGTACAGTTTGTACCCCATCTGTGCTTTCATGTTTTCACACTCAGAGAGAACTTTTTTTTCATCACAGACTGCAGAACATTTGTCCACGCGTGTCACAGAGCCGAGAGTGGCGACTGCTTTCTTTCTGCCATTAGCCACAGTTGTACTGTCATACTGCACCTCAGACACCTGTATTATGAGAACTATACTATGTTACAATGTACACCTAAGGAAAAAATGTCCATGTTATTATGTAGTCAGTTTATATGGTTTAGCAATTTTCTGTCTGTTTTTGATGAAATTGTTGCTTCCGGTGCAATTTCCCTCGTTTCGGGAACAGATAACTCTCGTGTTACGATCGATAGAATCTCAGGAATTCCACGAAAGTAGTTTATTTGCACTGGAAACAATTAAAATGAACTCAACCACGGCCAGTTTTTTCACCTCCTTTAGGAAAAGTAACCCCAATATCAATGAGTCAGTCTACAGAAAATTACATCCCAGCTATTTTGATCATCGATTGTTTAGGACATCAAGTAAAACTGTGTTATTCAAACTCAAATGTGAGCATTCATTGCTTTTCTCTGTTTACTATGACTGTAAATTGTAAACTTCTGGGTATTGGACCGCTGGGCACCCATAGCACGCAATTTCAAGCCACCACCTGGGGTTTCTGGATTACTGTGGTTATTGGCGTACTGAGCGTTTTGCACAATTTTATGGACTAAAGGATAAATCTATTAATTAAAGCAGCAATCAACACATTAATTGACAATCAAATGAATTAGCCTTGTAATCCAAATATCTCACTTGAGTCTGAAAAGCTGGTTGTGGTCCAGCTCTTGCTCCTCTTCAGTCTTTCCCTGACCTCTGTCCCTCAGCCGCCTCTTCCTCTCCTCAGGGTCCAGGGTGAGTAAGACCACCAGGCTGGGCTGCAGCAGGTCACTGGGCCAGCGGTAAACCTCCGAACCCTCTGCTGGAAGGTTGCACACCGGGCCGCTAACCGCTGTGGCGATGGCATAAGCTGCCGTGCTGTGCCAGAACCTGGGGACAGATAATGGACGGTGGATTGAAAGGCGGGTGATGGACAGATGGACGGATGGATGATCAGGTAACTATCCTCACAGGAGAAGGAGATGCTAAACCTTGAATTGCAGGTCTAGATCCCTGTGGACTCTCTCTGTTGTTCCCTCTATCACAAAACAGGTCACAAAACGGGCAAACTTCACAACACCAGCGGCGTCTCAGCCGTCTTTACCTGTCAACGATGACAGGTGTCTTCGAGCCCTCCTGGCCTACTTGCTCTGCTGTGATGTAGTTCCCCAGAGCGTAGAAGGCCCGGCGGATGAGGGGCGGCTCCCGATCAAAGCGGGCCCTCAAGGGGGACAGGCACTGGGGAGGGGAACGCAGAAGAGTGGCCCCCAGAGTATCCCTCAGTGACTCGGTCAGAGTGGTTTTACCTGCGATGGGAAGAAAGAGTCGTCTCACAAAGAAGAAACACAAAGTTTTCGGCGAGCAAAAGGTAGAATTCATCCTATTTTTTGAATATAATAAAAGACTGAAGTGACTATTGAAAAGTCGACTGACCTAAAACTCCCATCCTACCTACGTGGTCGAGCTTTCATGAGGTTTTGCAAAGAGTATCAGAAGAGCGAGCTCTTCAATAAACCACTTTCACAGTGATGTAACTTTCCTGAGGTCATGATACGTGATATTCCATTAGGCCGAGCTCGCAGGCAGATAATAGCTTTAGCAGAGAACAACTGGCCATCGCTTCTCCGAGACATCTATACATCAGACTGATCCCGTATTTTTTAATGAGGTAATGGCATTAACCTGTGGCATCCAGGCCCTCTACGACAATAACAGGGAAGTCTGGTTTCCTTCTGGCCGCCGCTCTGCTGGGCAGCAGCTCCATAACAGACGTCGCCTCTGGGATGATGTCACCGCACTGCAGAACAGACACCATCAGTTTGCTGCTGTGAGGGGAGGCAGGAGGGAGTCATAGGCGGCGGTGCACATGAACACACACACCACTGTGGGCCCACCTGGCACTGATAGATAAATGGAATAATCAAGTGCCTCTGTGGGCCGCTTGGTGCACGCTACTATACCTTCCTCTGCCACATGAGGGCGCCATTTCGCCATATCTTGCATGTAAAGAAACATACTATTAGTTTATGTAAGTGTAAAACAGGTTTATGCATAATAATGAGACAATAAGAACCTTTTTCAGAACTTCATAAGCCTCCTCAAAGCTGTAGAAGACATCAGAGTTGATGATGTTGAGAGTAGATGGGTGATGTTCTGGCGCTTCTGAGGGCACCACATACATTTCCATCGTTTGGGCGTCTGCATGAGACGTGTGGCTACAGTTACCAAAAAAAGGTGATCAGCTGTTAACAACAGTAGCTAATCTAAGCTAAACAGTA
>JAPZEA010000007.1:13858716-13870997 GCA_029783685.1 Heniochus monoceros
ACACACACACACACACACACACACACACACACACACACACACACACACACACACACACACACACACACACTCTTTGTTCTCTGATGTTTGGTCTGTATTATTTCGTGTTGTTGTGGCTGTGTGTACAGTGGCCAGTTTAAACACTGGTCAAACATGTGTTTGGAGCTGTGCTGGGATTTTCCCATAATCTTCAGCTGGTCCTGCTTCAGTCGTTTCTGTGATGAACTGCTGTGTCAGCGAGTGAGCCGCTTCGATTGTTTCAGGCTGTTTCGTTTGTCTTTTTATTCACTACTTGAAAGAAAATCTGTCTACAACACTGACAAACAAGGAAAACTTATTAAATGAATATTTGGGCATTTGTTAAAGTTTGTTTCATGTCTGAAAAAGCTCCTCAAGTCATTTTACATCAAATAGAAATCTGACAAACTCAGATCTGATCACATTTCCTTGAACATTAGCTTAATGTCGTCACACTAACACAAAGGCTGCAGCAGCTTCAGCTTAATTCTAGAAACATTTATTTACATTCGAGTGTTTCCTGTTTTCTCAGGAGCTTTCTAAGCACTTTGACAAGAGCGACCCCGGATATGAGGTTGTTGAGGACGCCATCATCACCATGACAGCAGTGGCCTGGTACATCAACGACATGAAGAGGAAGCAGGAACATGCAGTACGACTGCAGGTGAGAACACACAGACGTTCTATGATGTGCAACACCTGAAGCAGCTTCTCTGATCTCTGTGAGGGAAACATCGTTTAGCATTTATATTTCTGCATTAACGCTATAATGCATCACTTATTCTGAGACGCTGCAGTGTAATTTATTATAAAATAATGTCCAAATGATGAGTCAGACATTAATTAATTAGTAAATCACCGGACTCCCAAAGCCACACACAGGTCAGTTTTTCACTCTACATGAGCTTTAATAACAAGTAAGAAATCTGTCTGGAATTATATTTGTCTTATATTCAAACGTAATAGATCCAGTCAGCATGTGTTTTTGAAAAGAAAAAGGTTCAAAAGCTGCTCAGTACTCTCAGATTGGAACTGTAGAGGATCTCAGACGGTTCCCTGAGGAACACCTTCCAAAGTTATTAATGAAGCTGTTGGGGTTTTTTTTTAAAGATAAACATTAAAATTCATATTTTTTAACTCTGTGTTCCATAAAGGGCATAATGACATGAATAATTTATTGTTTTTTGAAGAGCCCTGCAGGTCGGCTTTAAAGCAAAGTCACAGCTCATGTGGATGATGAGACTTGCTTCAGAACAGGTTAAAGAATAAGACTGGTGATACTGTATTTGTCTTATTGTCAACAAATCCTATAGAATAACTCATAAAGAATGCTTATAAATGTTTAAAAACGCTTCACAACAGCTGCTCACTGCTAGTTTTTATCAGACAAACAGGAGAAATAGTGCATTTGTTGGGGACTATTTTCAGCGGCGGTTGAATCCACATTCGGTGCTGTAGTGAGTGTGTGTGGCAGCAGGACGGTGTGTGTGGGACTGAGTCAGAATAAACTACAGTGTGTGTGTTCACGGTGATGAAGGAACACGTCAGCCAGAGCAGCAGTGAGGCTCACTGGTGGGTTTTAATGGTTTTTGCTTGTTTTAAATACGTTCCTTTGTTTTTCCAACATTAATGAACAATGAGCTGGACTTACACCACTCATCACTCTTGTGGAAAAACCCTCTGAAGCCATGTTGTCAGCATATCTAAATAGCTTGAAATTGCTGTTGTTGCAGTGTCATTTCATTGGTTTCCACAGAGAAAAGTACTGGAGATAAAACACATCCCTGCAGGGCCCCTGTGTTTAAAACGACCTCCTCACAGAGTACTTCTTTAACAAAAGCCCAGACCACGAGGCCCCCGCTCACCCCGAGTCCAGACGCCGTCGCAGGACTTAACGAATTTGTATTCTGTTAAAAGCTGAACGAAAATCAACCACTAAAATCTGTGCATTAGTCTGTTTTAGCCATGCTGACGGTGGCGTCCTCAGTCTAACAGCTCGTAGTGTGGAGCCCAGCTGGGCAGACAGCTTCCGCTCTGCAGTCCTCTCCGAGCCTCCGAGCAGCTTTTCCTCTGCTGTGGAGACAGTCGAGCAGCTGGAGGTCAGCCGCTCGACCTTCAGGTGTCAAACTCCACAACTGCTGCATTCCACCACCTCCCCAACACGTGTTCACATCATCACACACAGGAACATGTTATTAACCCGTGTGTGTGTGTGTGTGTGTGTGTGTGTGTGTGTGTGTGTGTGTGTCACTTATACAACAGACCAGCGGCAAGGACATCTCCAATGGCTTCCATGTATGTTGTTGTGTTGCGTCATATTATGGTGCTCCTCAGCTTCTTCTGGTTGATGTGATGACCCAAACCTACAAAATAAGTTCATGTATAATTCATTTTCATCATTGCAGGTCATCACTACTTGGAAGACACTGTAGTTACTGTTGCTACACCTTTCAAACTTTCTTTTCTCACAAGGCAAATAAAGTAGTTTTTACATAAACATATGTAGTCATTTCTGAAACTTATCATTTCTAACTAGCGACCGTTTCAGCTTTTTCAGGCTGAAATGACAGCTGTCACAGCTAGCTAGCTAAGCTAATGGTCCTGTAGCTCCATAAGTTTCATGAAAACAATACCTTCTGGCTGGCTTTTTAATCCTCACCAGTGTCTGATGCATGTTGAAGACATGCAAATAATAAAAAAAAAAAGCATTGCTCTTGTATTTTGGCACAGAGCTAGTTAGCCCTAGAGGCTGTTTTGTTCTAACATATCCTTGGTTACAGTTAGGAAAAGATAGCAGTTTTGGTTAAATGTGGGAATAAAAGCATCAATCATGCTCCAGATGTTAGGATCAGATGTTGCAGGGGAAAAAAACTTTAAATACTTCGATAGTACACATTTCGCATTGGTACCTTTAATGATCCTAAACACAAAAGCAGTTGTTTGTATCATTTATAGATGATTTTGTAGTGATGAGCAGAAAAAAAACTGACGTTTTTTTTTTTTTATATGCACGAAGCTATTTGACATATTTGTCTGTCTGTTAAATTTCTGCATGGCTATCTACAGTAGTGGAGCTTCTGATTATGCACATTAAATTCGCACACAAAGAAATCACTTCCCTGAATAAACATGTCCATGTGTTTATAAAGTGTAACAGAAATGTTCAGTTCTATATGCTCTTAGCAAAATAATCATATCTGTTCATATGGCTACAGGCAGTGCAGTACCTGTCTGTGTTTCTGTGCAGGCTAGGGATGGAGCTGGCTGACTGCTGGCTGTCTGTGCCTGCCACTGCTACTGTACAGCATGTTAATGCACATGAACAGAGCTTTGTGTCTCACTCCCTGCCCACTGCCTGTTCACCACTCAGCTCCCCATATGCCGCTCCCCTGCGCTCCTCTCATCCAGCCACTGGGAGCTTGATTAAGCCTGACTTGTCACCAAATTACACACACAAAGTTTACATGCATTCCCCGACTCTCCAGCTGTTGCAGATTTGTTACAAAGAATAAATCTTGAAGCAGTTGACTGAGCAGGTCTGGGATGTCTGCCGCCTCATTGATAGGGAGAGATGGGAGAAGGGCGGGGGGGAGCGACTGAGAGAAAGAGAGACAGAAAGGGAAAACAAGACAGACAGACAGAGACTATGTGAGAGGAGCAAGGTTGATTTAGAAACTGACCTAGCTTTGTAGCTCCTTTGACTGGTTTTATAAAGCAAAAATATAGCCGAACAGACTGTTCTCAATTTATTCTGACATCACAGATAAATACTGAACTAGAGTAGTTTTATTTTAGGTTTTAGACAAGTGTTTTTATCCATGAAATCAGATACAAACACTGTTCATGGAGAGAATGGCCTCACAAAGGGAGAGCCTAAAGGGCTGTATATATTTGCTGTGGATTTCCGCATAGGCTGCATTCACTGTACTGGAAAACAACAAATACATACTAATCCCTTAGTGCCTTGCTAAATATGAAGTAATAACTACTGTAAATCTACTCTGCACTTCAGCTGTGTTTTAGTAAGTTTTAGATGGTATTCGTACAGGAAACATAAGATTATCTCACCCTATAAGAAGATTATTCTCAACCGTGCTTGGAAAATCAAGATTTTAGGACTCCAGTGTTTCCCACAGAATTAGATTTGTGAAGGGCACACCCACGCTTTCTTAAATTAATTATTAAATAATACTGTATAAGGTGCATCCTAACTAGCTAGGCTCTTTACATGCTTGCTAATAACTTATTTGAAGAGCTGGATCTCCAGGACTGGCAGCACTGTGTTACGAACATACTGTAAGTCTAACTTCACAGAGTTGACTTGAACGCATCGGTTTTGGACAGATTTGTGCAGAGGTGGTCATGATACCAAGCATGCATGAACTCTGGATTGATTCTACTGTTCCTGAATTCAGCCAGCCGTCTTCTCTGCAGGGAAAAGCCAACAACAATCTTTCCTCCCGCGTATGATCGTGTTTTGATTCGGAGTGCACGCGGAGAGGAGGGGCTGTTCACAAACAGGTCTGCTGTCGAAGCGTTTGAGAGAGAGCGGAACGAGGAGGGGCTGAGATAATCAATGCGCCTCACACAGCTCTAGAATGAAATAACATTTTATCATTTTGGATACAAAAAAAACTAAAAAAATAGAAAAACAATATGTGGTGGTCAATGCTGACATTGTGGTGGGCCGCCACAAATAAATCAATGCACGGGACTATGGGACTATTCAACTATGAGAGGTTGATGGAAGTTAATGGAGATTTTTCTGAAGGCACTGCACTTGAAATTTTGACATTTTCTCTCAATAAGCAGTTTTTTTTCCCACCTCTCAGATAATGACGCATGATTCTTTTTTCTCCTGTTTCTACTTCGTCTTTTTATGATTATGAGTCCTCTCTTAGATCATCTAAACGGCTGTGGCAGTAATTGTTGTGTGGGCATCATTACCCAAGAAAGCATGAATAAGACACAGTAATGAGCAAAAGCCCCGGAGCTCGCTAGATCGTTGATCAATACCATTAAACAATGTGCACTTTGAGCCGAGCTGCGTTCGAGAGCTCCAACACTCAAATGGATATTCCTCATAGCACTAATGGCTTTGAACTAGGCATCCATTACCATGTATAAAACGCTCCTTATTAACATAATCAAATCTCTCTCTGTTTTTTTTTTTTTTTTGCGTCAGAGATAATATGAAAAGACAGGAGGTTGCTAATGTAATTAAGCGTATGCTATAATTACTATCCCCTGATCACATGACCTCTTCTTCTAACAAAGCTGAATAAATAGTCCCATTACCCTGACTACTCCTGACTACTGTGTTGTGATTTGGTGCATTGCCGGGTCCCATGTTGTCTGATGTTCGAATGTAAACAAGATGGCTCCAGTGTGCCATGGCAGCCCTGCACTCGGATTGCAGCGCTAACATAGCGGAAACAAACAGAGAGAAAGACACACTTCAAGAGGTAGAAGCAGCATTTATGTCTTAAATTTTCAAAATTCTGAAACTGAAATCCATTTCTGTTGCAGCCAGAACCAGCAGGACTGCAGCAAGAAAGCCATTATGATCAGTGGGTTTAATTACAAACATTTTAATTTGCATCTCGGGGCTCTATTCATCACATCCATCTCGGCTAGCAGCCCCGTTCTCCCTCCATATGCCCAATAAATAAATAAGAAGCTAAAAGAGATTCTGGGGCCCAAGAAATGATTACTATTTAACTAACAATTACCAGGATGCTAATGGCCATTGTATTGATTGCTCTGCCCTTTGAGATCAAGGTCATATGAAAATGTAATCAAAAAAGCTTTGATAATTCCTGCTGAGCCATGAAATGAGAAAATGCAAAAGTGAAGCTGGGCTGAAATGTCTTAACTCCATTAAACTTGACTGGAGGATGTTGTGCTACACACAGAAAACATCATTACACTCCTGTGAAACTGAGCGTCCTCATTTCTGATCACTGTTCTAACATTTGTGTTAAGATGTTTTGCACGTAAACAGAATATCTGTAGAATAACAGAGCTCACACAGGGACGCGAATAGACTTCTCAGCATATCTGTCAAGTGTGTGTACATCTGTGTGCGCCATAGACAATACGCCAGCTAGTGTGTGTTGAATCATCATTAGCACGCATCTTTTGTGTTGCTCACTCACTTTAATATGATGTTAATGTGACGCTGAGAGCTAATAGAATGATTGATGAGGTCGTGAAACTGATCAGTGAAACTGTGTCAGCTCGCAGTCACCAAAAGTACAATGAATGGCTTAACGATAACGATGTGTCCTCATGACTGCAGATGGTTCTACTGTATGGTAAAATTAAACAATGGCCTCATAAATAACCATTTAACCCTGGAAGCATTTGCTGTCATTCACATTTTGAAGTCATTTCCACAACTCAAATGTGAAATTCACTCATTAATTCGGGCGCTCAACCTCAGTATATCAGCTCTGTCAACTCATTAAAAGCACATTCTTTAATAGAGGGTTGTCCTAGAAATGAGATGCAGTTTGCCAATATTAAGATTTATGCTGTTTGCAGTGCAACCACCAGTGCTTGCTGTGTTTCTGTAATGAAGATAATTGTTGGGGTATCACTGCAAGCAACCTGCAGTAGGTAATGTTTAAAAATAATTCCCAGACACATAAGGGAAAAAAAATGCATCCATGTTTTGATGCAAAGCACCACTCCACTGCAACATTAAGGAATTCGTACACTAAGTAGACGCCAGCCCCAGCCCTGTGCATGCCTATACCCTCCAGACATCCTCCCCCGTATCCCAGAAACCTCGGTGTGTTTAGGAATCAGGCTCCACCATGACTCTGCGTAGTGCCTGGGAAGATATCGCCACACGTCCAAAAATTTCCATCAATGGCGGCTCAACTCCTCCGCAGCAACTCTCTGATAGGTTAATCCCTGTATCACACTTCAGCACCAGTTCACTAAGCGGCTTAAAAGGACACATTAGAACGATGACAATGACCCGCTAATGGTGTTACATTTCTCTGAAGCATTATGAGCTATCTTTGTCACGTTTATCTTATAATGAGATCTGTCAATTGGTGGGAAGAAGATCCCATGCAGCAGCCAAGGACGTTGATATTTCACATAATAAATAATGACCTAGAAAAGGGAGAAAACAAACCTTGATCCCTCTCCCCTGATCTGTTTTCTTTGCAGGCGACAGAGCGGGCAGCCCCACGGAGGCCTTGGAGCTCGGTGTCACCATTTAGATTACTGGCTGCCGTGCAGACCCAAGTCCTCAGGGCCACCACAACACCCCCAACACACCATGTGTGATTGATGACTGCCGGTTCCCATGGGCATTTTATAACATTTCCTCGAGCAATGTCCCCGGAAGAAAATGTGCCATAATTCATCATGCTATTACTGTACCAAGTCCAAACAGTAATTTTGTCCCCTCTAATTTCATTATGGTGTGCATTTTCATCTGCTTGTATGCTTTTATAATGGAGGAGGGAATATTTTATATTCAAACAAAACAAACACGTTACAATCTGGATTGGAATATGCGCACCTTCCTTTGGTCCAAAAAAATATGCTGCCTTAGCGCTGGTCACTATTAAATATACGATTATGGGAAAAGGTATTTTAAACGTCCAAGTAAAGACTCTCATCTAGAGATATTTTCTGAAAAATAGCTAAATTGACTGTATCCAGTGGAAGCTGCTAATAACTGTTTTTGCTCAGTCAAGCGTTCACAAGTGCATATTTGAGATAAAAATCAGCTGATTCATAATGTTCCGTGCACCTATTTCCACATCCAAGCACCGTGTGACCTTTTGGTCTAACATTTTCCTTCATATTCCCCCATTTGGTTTATTCAAAGTAATTAGTTTTAAATTACAATTGACTTTTCTTTCCAATACGTTCTGCCCAGAAAAGTTTGACATCTACATCCATTTTTAGCTTTTAACTGTGCACATTATCATACAACATTTTCCTTTATAAACCACGTTAATTATGCCAAAGAATACTGTAGATGGAGGATTTACTTAACAATGTAAACACCCCAATAATATTACATGGCTTAGCCCTCTTTCTGCTGAGAGTGGGAACACAGTGGGACATACTGTATTTATGTCGACACATGATGAAAAACTGTCATGATTTCTTGATATATTTATCTTATCTTCTTTTTCCTTCACTTTATTGCATAGCTAGTCAATTAACCTTGCTATATTAACTAATGTGATAGTAACAGATATAATAGCAAGATAGAAAGACACATTTTATTTCTTTTAGTGCATTGGTTTGTTGCTTTTCTGCCCTGTAACTCAGAATTTAACCAAGTTTGTTCAGGTTTATTGATATGACTAAAATAAATGCTAATCTTAACATTCTTTGAAGAGTCAAAGCCGTACCTAAACCTCAACAGTGACTGTGTGTGGTTTACTCTTTGAAAATCAGTTTAAAGGTAGATGACAAATCACATAACAGCAGCATAATACTGAATGTCTACTGAGATTTAAATGGACAATAGAAATGTGATGCAAAAGAACATTTATGTGTCGATTTACTCGGCACGAATCTTAGAATCGCCTTTTTAAAATGCTCAAGATAACCAACAAAACAACTACTCCCAAACAAAAAGCAGAGTTATTTATAAGCGTGTTGTGGGAGGAGAGATTGATGGGTGAAATGACCGCACAAAACCATGTCAATTATGCATCGTGTTTTACATGTCGTCTGTATATTAATTATTCCATCTTTGTTATGCATTTTACGTGGGTTACTGCACAGTCGCAATTAACTTTGCCCAAGCAACCATTTGGGTGATTGAAGAACAGACTTAATGGGATGAGAGGACTTTGTTGTCTTGTTCTCTCTCAATCACACACACACACACACACACACACACACACAGACACATGCACATACAGACACACACGCACACACACACACACATACAAGGTTAGGACAACACACATCATCATTAGTTGTCAACATTATGTATCACATGTCAGTATGTTTTGTGAACGTTCAGTTGAAAACTAACACATACTCAGAGTATATGTGCACATGGACGCACATACAGTCTCAGACACACACACAAACAGCAATGATAAATAAACACACTTACCCAGAGAGTAGTATCACTGTCTAGGACACTAATCCAAAAACGCTAAGCTCTATTACTTTTAATTATTCCTGACAGCCTCTTGCTTTAATCTACACAAAGCACGTGCAAACGAGCTGTTACACTCTGCCTCCAAGAAAGGGGGACAGGAGAGGACGGCAGGCTGCCTGCCTGCCTGCCTGCTGAGAAGGCCTTCTCTGTGCATGACATGGACATGGGCTCCGGTGACCCGGCTGGCGCTCGCCTACGTCTCCTCGCCGGCTGAAGGCTCTGGGGCCGCCATGTGGCATCTGCTGCCATGGGGCTGGGCATGAGTCTGGGGCTGGGACTGGCCCTCTGTTCACCAGGCCTGTCTATAGAGCTGTAGCACATTTTCGGGGGCCTGGCGCTGTGTTACCAACCAAACCAATTCTACAGAGGAAGTGGCAAGGTCACCCCTCGCTCTGCCTGAAAGACCTCCACCTGCCACATTCTGCTCGGCTGTCATGCTACATAGAGAGGGGTGGGGGTTGGAGTGGGGGCACTTTGTTCAAAATTCAAAAGGTAATCCATTGTGCACACTGTTTCCATACACAATATTTTCCACTGCAGTAACACATCTAATAAATAAACTGCGTGCAAATTATACAAAACGCGTTAGAGAAGGGATGAATGAAGTATAACCTGACACATTAATCTAAAAGCATGAAATCTACTCTCCATACCGGCTCCCACCAGCTGACTATCTATCATGATCTGTGTGACATCTATAGTCTGATCCAGTACAGTGAAGTTGGTGATAGAACGCATTCATAATGGCAGCTATTCCCTGGTGAGCGAAGGGGGCGTGTTTATCCCTGAAGGTTACTTCTTGTAAATCCTTGCATAGTTTATTCAAATAGTGCCCTAACCATGGTCTCCAGGACTTTCCCCTTACAGCAAGCAAAGCATGACCTTTACATTTGACGCTTGACAGTTCTTCAGATTCGCCCAACCAGAACAGATTAATGCATATTTATGTGTTTGTTACTGAGCAGTGGATGCTCTTTATCTCTTGGAGAACAAAAGACAGAGAGCTCTTCGCAGACACACACATGTGCAGGGTATGCATCCATGCACACTCGCATAAATGCAAGTAGACATCATTGACTGCATACGGATGATTTTTTTTGGACGCTGCAGAAACAAACAATGCTGAGATTCAACATTGTTTAAAATGCAGGATATACTCATAGTGCCAATATAGCTGGTTGCCACTTTAAAAAGGGTTTATCAGACTTCTGTCACAAGATTACATTTACAACTGAATCCAGTTTTCATTGCTCCTTCCCAGTGCTCATGTTGCCATGAATACAGCAGGTGACTGTACGTTTTTTACATAGTTGGTCCATTTTACACATCGGCACCTGGTCGGGGGAGGATGCAGCCAAGATAATCTATTTAGATTGGCCAGGTTGAAGGCTGTCATTTATCATGACTGTATAGCCCCTCCTCAGATGGCAGTCTGACTGTTCCAGCCAACCAGAGTCGAGGTCCAACGGCCTTTACGTCTGTCGCAGCGTATGGACGACTGTGAATCTCCCCAGTCTGGTGAGAGGAATAAAATTTCACAGCGTGAAGAAGGGTCTGGCAGACATGTAGATTTCACTAAGTCAACATCAGCTCTCTCTTTCTCACTCAATGCCACTCCTTTAAAAGCCCGTTCCCCAGAGGTTGAAAGCATCTGTATTTAAAAATATTTTCCTGGAAAATATTTCGCTGTCACACTCTGTTATAAAAAGAGTCCTATTTAAACACAGAAAGGAAATTAAGGGATAGATGAAAATAGGCATACGGTATGTGAGGTTCTGCAGATTTTTTTCTTCAAACACAGCAGAAAATAGCAGAGATATTAGCCCTCTTATTTCAGCCTACGCCTGTTCTATTTGTGCAACAGTAAATAATTTCTTTCCGTGCTCATGTTCATACGACCCCTTCATGCTGCGTGCATGTTTGTGTATGTTTATCTGTGTGTACGAGAGAGAGACG
This sequence comes from Heniochus monoceros, assembly GCA_029783685.1. NCBI lineage: Eukaryota > Metazoa > Chordata > Actinopteri > Chaetodontiformes > Chaetodontidae > Heniochus > Heniochus monoceros. The sequence continues at coordinate 13,869,848 of JAPZEA010000007.1, forward strand.
GGCCGAGAGAGCATGCATGTCAACGTGTTCACCGGTTTATGCTCATCATCGTATTGACTCAAGGTCAGCTGGGTAAGGTCCAAGGAGACAAGGTGCAGCCGTCTAAACATAGGCAGCCTTTCCCCTCCATCTTATCAAGGTCTGAGATGAGAGGCAGGACAGAATTAGAACGTTAACCTCACCCCCTCCAGATAGAAAACACCAGGGAGGCGATACAGAGCTAGCATGCAGCAGCGGTAGCCATGGAGCTCTTATACATAACAGCTATAGCATATTCCAGCAGAGTACCCTTTATGTTAATTTCAAACAGGGACTAGAAAATGACATTGTATGTTATGAAAGAGATGCTGAAAGAACACTAACAAATGGCTTCCAGCGTTCTGCAGAACAATTCTGCACCATTACCGAGCCACCCACCACCTCAGTTATTTGGTCGCACTAACCTCCACGCCTCAGTACCCAGAGTTCTCTGGCGCAGCGAAAATCTAAGCGGCAACATGTGTGGGAGCGCAGAAATAGTGCACCATTAAAAGGTCCTGACTCACCTTGTTTTAAGTGCAAGGTCTAATTGCCAGCCTCTTTTCCAGAGGGCCAGAGCAGCAGCTGGCAGCAGGCTGTATCTACAGGGATAGCCATTAACGACGGTGTAGCTAGCAAAAGAAATAAGGCCTGCAGACCCTGGCTCCCTCACAGACAGTCACTCTATTCTGAGACAGGCAAACACCACAGGAGACAAATACACCCAGAATGCCCTCTGTGACTTCTCACCATACGTTTGACTCATAAATGGCGCTATTATTCTAGCTCCAGTTCGGTCAATCTTAAGTGTCTCATATAAAAGGAGCCATTATTCAGAATGTGGTACCCAGTTGCTTAGTAATTTAAATTAGCAACACTTTAGCCCCGCGCAGCCCACCGGAGACTCATTTTTGCACGATATTAAAAGTAATGATGAAGATGTGGTGTGTTCTTTCTTCTTCAGGTGATACATCGTTGCTGTTAAAGGTTAACAGCTGTAATGGGGCTTATTTTAGACAAACCAAACAAGAGCTATTTGTATTCACTGTGGAGCACAGCATGTTCTCTGAGAGAGGGAGGGATGAGTGGCAAGGTGGACCCTGAGGTCGGAGGCTTTAAAAAGCACAGGTTT
>JAPZEA010000007.1:13880836-13892810 GCA_029783685.1 Heniochus monoceros
TCTTAAAATGCTTGAGTGTTTACAAGTGATGACGCAGAATCGCTTTAGTGGAGGGCAGTGTAATTCCACAGGCAGGACACTATAAATGTTGATTAGATGAAGGTGGACTGGAATATCTAATCACCAGGGACCCACTGGTATTCTTTTCATACAACTGTTATATCATGTGGCCTCGGCGGCAGAGAGCACGGCAGCGACTCTAGCTCACGTTCAGGAAAGTTCACAAACAGTGACGTGAGAAGAGCCTTGATTATTCGATCGAAGGTTACAATGTGTCGGGCAAGTTTAAATCCCAGCTTGATCATAATTACTGTAAACAAGTGAGATCAATGTAGTACAAAGGTCTTATCTAGCACAGCACTGAGAGAATCCAGTGAATCACTTAAAGGATTGGTTCAACCATTGTACAAAGAAAAGAGAATCATATTTTCTCATCTACCTCTAATGACATCCAGCAATGCATGTAGTTTTGATTTTACGTGGCCAGATTTTGAGTAAATCTGATTTCACGATGTTGAGAGCAGTGAAAAATGGCATTAATAAACAAATCATTGGCAGCACTTCTTTCCTGAATTAGACTCCCTGTTAACCTCGATAACACAGAGCACACTCTTGCTACACTTTTATTTTAGTAGACTGTAGTTCCAAAGAAAAATGCTAAAAAAGTAAAGCACATGGGTATCCAGATTAATGTCAACACTGTTTGTGAAAAGACACATTGCCGCTGCTGTCAGTCCGCCACTTTGGTCCAGAATGAAATATCTTTATATCTGTTGGATGCATTGCCATGGACTTTGGTCCACACATTAATACTCCCCTCCCCTCAAGATGAATCCAAATGGCCCTGCTGATCACCTGACTTTCTGTTTAGCACCATCGTGAGGTCAAAATTTTAATTTGTCCGATACTTTGGTTTAAGATTAAATACCTGCAAAACTAATGACATTCTCATCAGCCTCAGCTGCACTTTGTGTTTAGCGCTTATCAGCAAATGGTAGCGTGCTAACAAGATGGTGAACATGGTAAACATTATACCTGTAAAACACAAGCATGTTAGCATTTTCATTGTGACCGTGTCAGCATGCTGATGTTAGCATTTACCTTAAAGCAGTGCTGTGCTGCCTCACAGAGCCACTAGCGCAGCTGTAGACTTCTTTGTCTTGTTTAAATGTAACTAACTCAGTGTTGTGAGTGTCATAATCAAAATTCCTTTGCCTAAATTGTACTCTCCATTGTATTGGTGTGCAAAAATCTCAGAGACAGACATCTTAAATCAAAGCAAATAAAACCCAAACTATCTGCATGGCTATAGCAAGGCGAGTGAGTAAGGAAGTATGTTTATTTGCAACAAGGGTGACTCACACAGACCACCCTCCCTCTCTCTGCCACCGCACAGTCACACACCGATACAGAGGGGATGATCTGGCATGTACTGGCCTCATGATTAAAGTGTATTGCGCTCACCTGCCCAAGTCCAATCAGGGCCTGTGCTGATTGCGGCAGCTTGCTGGAGACAAGAGATGGAGTACTGAGGTGGGGGCCGGGGGCTCCATCACTGCTGAAGTGACACTGTGCGGTGCCATGGCCGGGCGGCAGGAAGCTGCAGCCCCGGGGAGGATCCAGCTCCGCTCTCCTCTCCACTCCTCTCTGGCCAGACGGGGTGAATCAATCATCTCCAAAGATGTCAGCATCTGCCCAAGCAATTTCAGATTGGAATAAATGGCAGATGGGGATGTTGTTCCCTCTGTTTAATCAGTTCCACCAAATGTGGTTTTATCTCTTATAAAATGAAACCATCTGTAGCACGTAGGTGTAAGGATCAAGTGAGGGAGGACGGAGGGAGAGGGTGACAGAGGGAGAGAGGAGAGATGTGTGTGTGTGTGTGTGTGTGTGTGTGCGTGCATATGTGCATGCGTACGTGCATGTGTACGCTTTTTTATGCCTGTGTGTGTTTTGCGTGTGTGTGGTGACGGAGGGCAGAGAGAGAGATGGAACACTGTGAAACAGAAGCAGAATAGTGGGAGTGAAACAGGAAAAAAAAAGAGAAGCACTTATCCATTAAAAAGAGGGAAAATGTAATCTTACTGCGAGCTCACACCTCCACTCTAATCTCCTCTTTCTCCCTCACAGGAGTACCACCCAGGGGCCATCACCATTATATCTGGACCCATCTATTTCCTTCTCCGCCTCCAACTAGACACTGGGGGTGTAATTTGGTCCCCCTAGCCAACAGTCGAGGCAGAGACATCACTGATAAATCCCCTTGTTTTTAACCAGGGATGATAGTGTGTAAGCATTATAGCTCTCAAAGCTCTTGCTTTAGGGATTGTCATGCTAACATTTTACTGTAGGGTGGTCTTATTCCAATGTGCAGTAAACTATGGAAAAGCCTGAGTAGAGTACACAATAAAAGTGTGTTTCAGTGGAAATCCTTTGATTACTTTAAGAAAATGTGAAATGTAAGGCAGCAACAATGTCAGAACAAGCAGCTACATCTGCACACTCATGAGCACATTATGCACAAGATAGACTTCCATTCAGCACAATAAAAATAAAGTGTTACTAGGGTTTTAACAAAGGTGAAGACAGGCGGATGGATGGAGGGAAGAGGGAAGGGAGGAAGGTGGAGGGAGGCGAGATACTGTGAGTAGTCGTGTCCTGCCGTGTGTTCGGCCTTGTAGCTTTCATTAAAGGAAGTCTGACAGGGTAATTCACGGGAGACTCTCCTCCGGCGAGACACCGTCACTCTTCTATCGTTCATATCCGAAAAGAGAAGGCTGCATATGTGGAACGATTTCGCCAGCAGAAAACGAACAGAAACGTCTCCGAATTGCATATATTGCAAAATGTAATGCTCATATTAAGCAGTTTGAAAATTTTAAATGCATAAACACAGATGACAAATTTGAGAGGAACAATTTGAAATCAAATACAAAATCACACATCTAAAAAAATTCCCAGAGTGTCGACTGGAAGGCAGTCGACTCTTTCCAGACTGCCAACATTAGGATTAGACCCATAGCCAACAACAAGTGATGGGCAAACTGTTCTTTGATCATTTTCTCAGCCAATCATCAATCCTTATTTTTCCACTTGGCAAAAGACTTGTCTTAATCTTAATTGTTTTAGATTCATGACAATTATGATAATCAAAGTAAAACTGATAAATGCACACAGTATGTCAGTAATATTATATAGTACAATACCAGTGTTATGTGGAAAAAAGATAAATAAATTAAATAAATATAAAAAAGTCAAGAGCTGCTTATTTCACTCACCACTTTTTGCCTTTTACTCACATGTGCGCTTGGAGCTTGAAGCCAAATTAAGAAAATTCATTCAAACAGGAATAGGAAGAGGGAATTTATGACATTTAATTCAACAATAACATAGCATTTTTTCCTCAGAATTGTGCCCATTTTTGTTATTGTAATTGTAATTCAAATCATCTAATTATGAGCCTTAAATCAATACAAATTAAATACAATGTCTGCTGTCATTAATCCCTTTATGTGAATGGATGATTTCAAATTCTGCTTTATGTATGATGTTTCCATATTCAACATGTTTGTCCCTTATTGGTTTGTGTGGACACTTTCATTCAGAGCTGTTGAATCATTCAACAAAATTAAATAAACACATAAAATATATCTGAAACATTTCTGCCTTAAGGCGCCGTCATCCTAAAGAAGGCTTAGGGGACAAAACATTCTTCGACATAGAATGTACAGATTGTTCTGGACAAGAACTGAAAGACATTTAATGAGAGCAGATGTTCCTTCATCATCTGGTGATTAAAAAGGAATTTCTATGTCCAAACATTTAGGAATAGCAGTGTGTGATATCTAAGAACTTAGATAGTGGAGAGTGGAAAGCGCTGTTGGTTAATCACGATGAATTTATTTAATACTTTTCAAGAGCCAGAATACAAAGAGCAAACTTTCATCGGAATTGTGTGCCACTGGATTCCAGTGCACAGCAGTATCCAGCTGTGGCAGCAAATACTGTTCAACCCATCAGCAATGTGACTTCTGAATAAAAACCTTCCTGTCTAGCTTCCTATTTTTTACTGTAGTTTTCCTTGCTGAGGCTAAGGATCTTAAGTTGTTTCGTGCACACGCAGCCTTTTCATTCATTACAGAGTAGGCAGCATAAAACTACCCATCATAACAGAAGAGGGACATAAATCAGGTCTAACACAGTATTTTGCTTTTACTAGATTTTTTGGTTCATTGCTCAAAACACTGATAATAGAGCAGTTACGATGGTATTGATATAGCGCTGTTTATTTTGATATTTACAGAAGTCCTGCATGTACTCTGTAATATTAAGCTGCTTCAGTATTTTTACACATTATTTTTGGTAAATATAGATGATCGGAGGATGGCTTTTATCTGTGTTTCTGTGTAAAAGCAGCAGAGGAAAGATCAGAAAACACATATTTGTTCCATGAATGATTGAGATGTACCGAATACCCTCCTAACAAAAGAGTTATAATTAAATTTTCTGCTTGGTTTCAAAAGGCTGTCTACTGACTCTTCCTCTGTCCTACCGAGACCCCGTCGCTGTTGCGCACCCTAATGTGACGGGATGTATTGTGATACAAGGGCTCACTATTTGTTCCAGAAGATGACTTAGGCTCATGCTGAGTGCTAAATGGATACGATGAGAGCCCGCTATATCTGGATAGCACAGTTCACATCCACTTTATTTTCTAGCCTTATTAATTTTTAATATTAACGCAGGCCAAAACGGCTCCCAGTGTTAGAAAGACAAAGAGACCCTCCACCAACAGCATTTTAAATTGATGTCAAGTGAGGCCCGGCCATTCCTCAAAAATTATTTTTAACCTGTGAATCAACGCGAGGCAACGCACAATGGATGCACGGAGGAAAAGAGTCATGAAAGATGAATAAGGAGGACAGCAAAGTAGCAAATATCAGTGAATCAGTGGCCCTCTCTTTTACTCTTTCTGTCTTCTCTATTCTGTCAGCAAAGTGGGATAACAGCGCTTCAGAGATGATTTGTTAATTAGACTGTCTAGACGTTGTTCAACTGCGCCCAGTGCAGCTGGCCAATTGGAGATTGTGGCGAATAAGTGTATGTGACCATTAAAAGGATATCAGGCCAATCCCATCATGAGTGACAAATCACACCCTGTTGTATTGGAGAGTGAAGAGGGGATGAGAGAGAGAGAGAGACACAGAGAGAGAGAGAGAGAGAGAGAGGGGTAAGAAAAGAGCGACCACGTGAGATGCAAACCAATAAACCGATAAACTATATTCACCTCAGAGGGCTGGGATAATTGCTGCAGTAAAAAGCATTTCCATTTCCTCGTTTGTAGTACAGTCTGCAGTGTCAGGAGGTTTAACTGGTCTGTTTGACAAGACAGCGTGGTAATCAGTCATGTGCTGATAACCCATTCCAACTGGTCCCAGAGTTAAAGGACAGGAACCCGTTTGTGTTCCTCAGGCTGCAAATGGAGTCCATTAGCTGCTGCTAGACATCCACATGCATGGTCTGAATAATCACCTTGTAAAAGCAGCCCAGCTTGTCCTTTGTGTCGGCCATGTCCGCTATTCTATTTCTATCTTTGCAGGACGAGGAACCAATTTGGGCTCCAGCAGGCCTTGAGACAGTCAGGTAGGCAAGGCAGGGAGGCAGGAGCTGAACAGAACGGAACAGCCAGCCATACATATGGATCAGGTCGACAGGCTGAGCATTAATGGCCTCCCTCTGGAATCTAAAACACCGGCACAGGCCAGAGAGGAGCTCCTGAGGGAAATCAGAATACCAGCAGCCATTCAGGTCAACGTGTTCGCTGCATGTTACAGCTCCATTTTCCTCCCCCAGCCCTCGCAGCCAGACAGACAGAAAGCCTTCTCTGACGTGATTTATACGCTTGTATTATGTATTGAGTGGAGAGCATTGTTGACCGCTTTCTGGAATACAATTGGGTTTCTGTTGAGAGTGATGCGTACAAGGCTGAAATATGGTCTGGGTGAGGGGATTGATTATGTGTGAAGGCGAAGTGCTGTTGTGACTTGTTTTACATCATTTTTGTGGTAGTATAGTATCTCTGCTTTCTTGGAACTGAACTGGAAAGAGGCAGAAGGCAAGGAAATGGTTCTTTAAAAAAAATATCAATTGGTCAACAAATATTCCCTTAGAAATTCTATAACTGACAAACAATATAATTTGTGACTCTTTTTTTTTTGCTTTTCTGTTATTTAGAATTTTTTTAGACTATGTAAGGAATTTTGTGACAATTTAACACAAGCAAAAGACACAATGCACAATACAACGCATCTTCCCAACTACTCACACTCTTGAAACAATAAGAGCATCAACTCTTGTGGTCAGCACCTTTCACAAACGACATGCTACAGAGGCTAAGGGTTCAGCTTATTTAGTTGAGTGCATTTAGACAGCATGAATCAAAACCTAGTGAACTAATTTTAGGATTTTATTTCCCTTTATTGCTTTTGTTTTCCATTATTTAAAAAAAAATGTGCCCAAAACAAAGCACATAAAGAGTATTTCCACAATATAAAAAGCCTATGATGGCATCGCTATCCCAACATCCTCACCCCGGGCTATGCAGTATGTGTTTCCAGGTCACCGGCGTGTGAGTGTGGATGTGTGTGAGCTCCTTTACCTCGGAGCTTTCATATTTATGTGTGGTCGTGTGTGTCCATCTTAAATTATTATTACCTGATTACAGAATCTTGTGGACAATTTTGTGGAAAAACAAACAAACATGTGCTTCCAATGTATTTCCACTAAGTCACAGAACAGAGTTTAATAGCTGAATAAAAACAGGGGGAAACAAGGACATACAATTTGTCTACCAGCAGTAACCTCAGCATTGAATACTGCAAGCAAGACAAGTTGCACTTTAAGTAAGGGACTTTATTATTGCTCTTCTGTTGCTCACTCTTCTTCTAACTCTCACCAGCTATCTTTCCATCTTATCTTACCAACAGTATAGTGGCAACTCATTCAGGCTTGTTCTCGGGGGCAATGATGAAAGTCATTCAAAGACACGCAGGAGCTGACTGACTCAGGTAAATCACACCACCGACTCATTACATAATTCGTGAAATGCTTTGAATATCTCCCCCTGATGACACTGTGCATCGCCGAGCATTAGGGTGGAACTTTCCCCGAAGAGTGATGGATACTGGTTTCACTCAGCCTCGCTCTAATGAGTAACAGACTCACTGTTTGTCACACAAAGAATCTTCCCAGAGACTGCTTTTCTCACACCCTCGACAATGTCGCTCCGCTGTTGCGTATACGTCGCATTTGACAGAAATTGGACCTGTTTCGTACCACATCAAAACTGGTGGGTGTTTTGTGGGGAACAAAGGGCTTTATCTGCGCCGGGTAAAGAATGCTGACAATGTGACTGTCATAAGCAGGACTTGTGACCTTGCTGAAGTGCCATTCCCTCCTACACACCCATCATATCAATACTGCCTATGTCCTCACCACTCAAACTATGGAAAGCTATGGCTTGTGACTAAGGCAAGACATTGGTAGCTATACAGTAATGCTGTGTTACCCACCAGAGAAATGATTGTATAACTATGATTGCATTGTTGTGGGTGAAAAGAACCAGAATCCTTTGACCGAATTAAAGAAGATGATATTTTACACTATATAAAAATGCCCGTAGGAGTCTAGAAATCCTTTTTGTCTGCACTAAGAGAGCTCACAAGAAGAAGGATCCTGTCTATAATGGCATCAAGGGACGATTTCCAGAGTAGCTCAGTTTACAAAGAACACAAGACAGACAGAGATCATTCTGCTGCTTCAAGTACATCAGAGTTAGACCAGTAGAAATTACTAAAATGTGGATGTAGAAATGTTCATTTTGGCGAAAGAGCTCACAGTAATATTGCACACAAGTCTACAGAAAAGAACCGAACAGGAATTGCTTTCCGACAGCTTCACAGATTGGAGTCTGTTTTTTTTTTCCAAACTTCAGAAGACAGCGGGTCACATTCACAAACACTGTTTGAATTGCAACAATGGAGGAACATGGATTCTGATATCTGTGTGTGTGTGTGTGTGTGTGTGTGTGTGTGTGTGTGTGTGTGTGTGTGTGTGTGTGTGTGTGTTCGTTCACCAGGAAGTGAATGTAAAGTCCCAGCTGGTGTTTTGACTGTCAGTCTGGAGCTGTACCCTCCTCTCACAGAGACTCTGAGCACTGACATCATCAGCACACAGGTCAGCACACTGGAGTCTCTTTATCCCTCTGTCTGTTTATCCCTCTGTTTATTCATCTGCTTCATTATTCATGGATAAAGTAACGCTGTGAACTAGCAGTGAATCATTACAGCAGAATCCCATTAATGCTGTTAAGAATCAGACCGAGTTGATTATAAAAGCATTACAGTAGTAGAAACATCAAAGCTCTATATTCTATATTTAATAAGTGATGTCACTGCATGTTTCTCATTCAGCAATCACTGGAGAGGCAGAGGACGGCAGAGAAGGAGAGACTCTTCTTGGTTTATGCTAAGCAGTGGTGGAGGGAGTTCCTTGAGATACGTCCTTCACACCAATCCAAAATGGTGAAGATCTTTGCACAGGTTCGTCTAAAGTCACGTGTTGCAGGGAAAAGATGAAACCGTTATATGACATAATTTGGCTTAGTTGTAAAGACATTTATTCCTAAGCCTTTTTAACGAAGTAGTTTCTTTACTCATTCTTACTAACAATAGACCTGTGGAGTGAGTGGCAGGTTTATGGGTTGCATGTGTGCGCAGACACTGAGTAGGTGGTTCCTCAGAACAATGTAATTTGCTGTTTACCACTCACTGGTTTAGTTTGTGGTTTGGGGAAAGGACTTCTCATATTTAGGGATCATTGAATCCTGAACTCTTGAAATTCATATCTGGTTCCAAGCTGTCCCACGACCTCTGGGTGTGTCTCTCTGCAGGATGAGAATGGCGTCAACAGGCCAGTGTGTTCCTACGTGCGTGTCCTCCGGGCGGGCCGCCTGCTGGAGAGCCCTCGACAGGCGGCCCGCTTCGTCAGCCTGCTGGCCCTCGAGAGGGCCCCGGTGGTGGGAGGAGGAGGAGGCAAGCAGGAGCAGTGGTGCACATTAATGGCTTTCCTGTGTAGAGGGAAGGTAAGGAAGAAGTGGCCGGCCTCTTGGCAGCCACTACAGGGATGGACTCATTTTTCAGATGACAATGCACTTACTGTACTGCTAGATGCTTATTGTCCCAGACAGAGACAGTGGCAGATTTATGGCCTTTCACACCAAAGGTCCTGTCAAGCGGTGAGTGTTTCATTAGTTCTTCTAAGTTTGCAAAGTGTCTCACTCACCTCGCTGAGTTTCAGTATGAATTCCATAGATCTAAGGATGTGAAGACATGTTTCCTTTTTCAGGATGGGTCAGCTTTCCTATTACTTTTTGTGATTTAGTCTCTTGTTTGTGACGTACTTCTTCAAGTAAGCGCAAGGCAGTCGTCCAAACTCTCAATTTGGCCTCTCTTTGATAGGGCCGGCTTCATGTTATTATTAGTGTAACTTTTCCTCTGCTATGTCAGGCTGTATAAACAGTTTTTCATATCTGACAGGGCATATGAGTAAATCTTTCTGGACATGGTAATATTATGAAGAATAGTTTAGAAGTTCATGTGTAGTTTATACAGATGGAAAAAACTGGATCTTAAAGTCAGTGATTATCAAAAGGGAAACCATCCTCCATGTTTTTATTCCAGATTTTCTCAATTATTTTGATGAATTGTTGAAAACATGAATCGTGTTTTGAGAACAGGTGACACAAACTCCCAAACTGTGTGTGTTCTAAAAGGTGTTCTCGGACCTCTTCACACGCTCATCCAAATCACATAGTGGTGCCTGAAAAGCACAATATTTTTCGAAAACTCAGCCAAGACAACAAACTGACAACCATCTTTTTCAACAAGAGCACCAGATGATACTAAGTTTAAGCCTGCAGCCAGTTAGTGGAGATAAAAAAAACTGAATACTACATTAACAAAACAGCAGCCTCTTTACTGCTCCAGATCTTTCCCGTCATTTACATCAGCTCATAGATTTCCATCCACATCGCACCTACTGCAACATTTTCCTCTGTTCAAACACTGTACAGACAGGAAATACAATCCCGCCTGGGGATGACTACACTGATCTCAGGCCACCATGAATCAAGTCCATGACCTCTGAGTGTGACGAGGACATTTTTCCAACATAACATTGAGACCTATTCTTGGACTGCTTTGGAGCCACTCTGCAGTCTGATGAAACCACCTTACAGTCACATTCAGATGTATTGGCTCAAAACCATGGTTACACGATGTGGAGCACAAACAAAATACATCCATTATGACAAAACAATGGCGCCCGGCAGTGAAAAGAATTACAAAATACACGACTTAATCAAAGTTATAGCATTCTTTGACATGGGCCCTAATTTAAGAACAAAATCACTTACGACATAGAGGGATGCTTTGAATAATACTTTGGCAAGTCATGTTTCCTGTTATGTTTACATTCTTCCACTCAAACATAATGTGACTCCCGTCTCCCAGATGGTTGTCATTACACAGGGTGCAGAGCATTTGATTCCTATCCAGGCCTTTATATCTTCCAGAAGACGCAAGGACAAATACATACAACAAACATAACCAGGCAACAGAAGCACATACAGCGTCAGAGACAATCACTGACATCACTAAATAGACTGGAAATTCAAAGTTTGGAATCAGCCAGTGGGACGAGACTTAGACGGTGGGAAATAACAAGACCTGTGTGAAAGAATCACTGTCAGTAAAAGTGAAAGTTGAATCACATGCTGTACAGACTGTAAAGCCCCTTCAGACAAATTGTGAATTATGATTCCTGGCTATATGAATAAAATTGGCTTGACTTGAATTGGCAAAAAAATGCACCAGATCAGTGGAAAACAACTGGAATTATATTCTCAGCTGCAAAGATCAGATCATCATATAACCTCAGTCTCACTATAATCCATGTTTTGACTTAATGTCACAAATTTCTGTTGTTCCGTTTTGTTCATCAGGCAGAAAGCATCACTTAAACTCAGTTCCACCGCGTTTACATTACCTCCTTTTCTGAGCATGACTGATTGTGTCATTTCTGAGAAGGAATTGTGCAGAGTCTGACTGACTGCTGCTTTTTCATCTCTCGGCTAGATAGTGGGGAATTTCCCAGAGTACCGCAGGATAAATGTTCCCTGCCTCTCCTCTGTGAGCGGCTGGCAAGACAGACACAACACAACTCTCACAAAGTGGCCCTTGTCAGCTGTGATTTATGAGTTTCATTCCAGGGAAAATTAATTTAGCCTCATCAGTCCCCAGCCTGTTCCGATGCTGCCGTCCATATTAGCACTTCTGGGGAACATCTATCATTCTGACTTGCCTGAAGCTGGAGCCAGCACGCAGCAGCAGCACAAGTCCCCAGCTCAACCCAGGCCTCTTTACCGGAAAAGTTGTACGAGTGAAATAAGAGTTGCTTACTGTCATGGACAATTTGATGACTACAGAGCTTATTTCCTCTCCAGCAGGCTTTTCTTGTGTGTGTTCAAGACTTCTGAGAAAGGCTGACAGTGCAGTGAGAACAGGATATTGTATTTCTGTTTAAACAGACTGTTGTAGTGACATGATGAATTAGACAAGCAACAGGATGGCAGGATGTAAATCTGTTCAAATGTGTCTAAATACAGAAAACTGGAATACGTGAAGCTTAAACTCAGTCACAGTGTAAATGATGAATCTGTCCCAACTTTATTGTTTTTTTACTCGCTGATATTTTTTAATACCTTTAGCTAATTAAATTATTATTATTATTATTATTATTATTATTATTAGTTAGTAGTAGTAGTAGTAGTAGTAGCAGCAGCAGCAGTCTTCTTCTTCTTCTTCTTCTTCTTCTTCTTCTTCTTCTTCTTCTTCTTCTTCTTCTTCTTCTTCTT
>JAPZEA010000007.1:14304447-14315303 GCA_029783685.1 Heniochus monoceros
AATTGAAGTGGAGCTGTATGTTTGCCAGCTAAAGGACACACACACACACACACACACACACACACACACACACACACTTATCTGCTGAGTACTGGGTGGTTAGCTCAGGGCAGACAAACAGAAACAGAAAGTGCTCACATTTGCAATGCTGACCACAAGTCAAATTGTCCCAATCAGCAGAGACGCTGGCCTGAAGCTATTTCATCAGTTACACTAACAGTAAAAGAAACCAGAGCGTAACCCTTCATGCATAGAGAGACTAAGCTGCAACGTTTAATGTATGCATCTGCAAGGAGGGAAGTTTGGGAGCTTCAAGCATTGAGAAATGAATTTGATGCCATCTTATCAGTCACATGCATCAAGATTTCTGAATGACTTGACGGTACTTTCTAATATTTGTGTCTGGCTCTGGCGGTGACAATCCTCCCCATGAGATCTTGTGTTCTTGTAGATTACCTCTGGTGTTTTATGGAGTGAAAGGATTTATGTTGACAACCAGCCCATCCATTACTGCACTGACACAGGGGTGGGGATGTCACTTTGCTGGTTCCACCTCAGTTATTTATGGAGCAAACAAGGATGCAGTTCTGGTGAGCCAGAGAGGACAGACTTCTCAGTCGTCCAAGCCTCCTGAATGCAGACATTATATACTATGGAATGATTTTTTTTTATCGTGTTTTTATACTCTAATAATATGCAAGATGTGCAAAAAACACATTTATATATTTCTTCTCAGGAAAATATCCAGCAAAGATTAAACCAATCAATCATAAGCCCTGAGGATGAAAATATATCCTATCCTAGAAATAGTTTTCAAGCATCTAAACTAAATGTGTTGGCTGAAGATAAAAAGGATGTTTGTGAGAAAGACACGAGTTGGTTTTAACTGAATTTTACTTTAATCTCCTCCACAGAATAAAATAGGATATAGCAGTTATATGGACAGTGGAACTGAGGTAAGACAACTCGTGTCATCTGTCCATGGCTGGCTGCACACAGCCAATCCCCCAGATTGAATCACAGTAATTACTTCAGTAAAGACGGAGGGCATGGTGGAGCAAACACAAATATGCACGTATGCTTAAAGGACCGATCGGCACTTGAAATCATGGTCTGGCTTTGCAAAAATAATTGTTTGGTGGCTTAGCAACTCTGAAAAAAAAAATGCACGAGTTTGTCAGTGAGAGTATCTTTCCACATCACTGGATTCGACTATGTGAAATGGACTATTCTGACATTTCAGCAAGCAGAGAGGCTGTTTGGCTGCAGGTGGAAGCGGTTGCACTGTGATGGCACAGAGAGGATGTCAATATAGGATTTATTTTCCTGTGAGTCACCACAAAATGCATGAGTTTTAAATCGATATTTTTATGGAGTTTAATAAAATAAGAATAGGAAACATCTGCACTGTAGAGTGGGTGCACTTGCACTGCATGACAAGAATGTTTTTTAATCAGAACTGCTGTTATTTCTTACACTTTTCTAAAACGAACTCATCAATCAGAACTATTCCCTGCAAATTTTTCTTCATGTTTTCAAGATTTTTTTTTTTTAAAAGTTAATAGTAAGATAATGAATGGTTGGCATGTGCACACCTACCTCCTCCTCCAGGACATCACTCTCAGCCGGTGAGTCCTCCTCGTCCTCCTCCTGCACCTCTACCTCAGCATCAATGGGAGCAGTGGCCGCCGTGTCCTCCGCAGAGTCCAGATCGGGGGAGGGCATGCTGCACTTTTCGCATGTCAGAGTGAGATTATAAGATCACTGTTTTTTCTACTCACTGGCTCTGCTCCCTCCGTTTGCTCCCCCTTTTTGTCCCCCCTTCAGCCCCTCAGCGTCTGGGCCGGAGCCAGCAGGCTGCTGCTGCTGCACGGAGCGGGGATCCCGCGGTGGTCCCGACTGGCCGGACGGAGGGGGGCGGGGTTGAGGGATTTCACCGCAGCAAAGGCAGCAGAGGTTAACCATGATGCAGTCAGTGAAGCTTGTTGTCAGTGGCCGGTGGTGGGCAGTTTGAATGACATAAAAATAATAGAAACATGTATTATTAAAAAGAACATAATTGCACTATATTTATCCGGATACCGGTGCGTTCCTCAGTGTCCTGAAAGAGGGAGGAAGGATAACGCGAGATGTAGCTTAAGGATGAGGTAAAGGCTGGGCGTCCCACGGCATAAATCAGCGAGAAGGCTTTAAAATACTCGCCATCTAGTCAGCTAAATAGAGTATGCATTCAAAGACTATAGATTACCTAATCTTTTTCGGTGAAGCAGGGAGATGTAGTCGAAAAAAGTCGCTACGCGTTCCATCCTCTTTATGCTGGCAGTGCTTTTATTTTGAAAGTGGAGTTTGGTGTCACATTAAAAATCTTCCGTGTGGTTTACCGAATGTTGTTCGTCCACGGATTCAGCAACTGAAGGTTAGCTAACACAACAATTGAACATTTTAAAGCGACAAAGACAGACATATTGATATGATACTGTTTGCTATTGTCTTGAAGGTTTAGCTAGTTTTAGCTTCAACCGAGTGAGGTTTGAGATGTCAGGTTGACGTTAAGCTAACGTTACATTCATCCCAGCCGGTGCGTGTCCGATGTAAACTTCACTACACGTGAAAACAAAAAATAATATTTAGCTATAATGTTGGCTAACGTTAGATATGGCCAATTTATATGGTTAATTAGCGTAAGTTTGTCACTTTCCGTCCTTTCTTACACCCCTAAACAAACGTTAACTTAGTTAGCTTTAAGATTAGCCACGCTAACCAAATTCAGCCTCTATGCTAAAGCAGATGAGACATTATGTTGAGTTCACCGTAGTTATGAGTTTCATCCTTTATCTGCCATCAGGGGCGTAACGGTTATTTTTGTCTGCACCCAGCAGCTTTGGTCCCTACAATCATCATAACCTTTCTCGTTAATAGTCTTGTATCAAAGTCTGTTTGTCCATCAGCGGTGTTAGGCTTTAGGTCAGGTGTTGGAGAGATGGCTGCTTGGGTTCAGGTTGAAGTATGGAGAGAGACAAATGGATAGGAAAAGAGAATTAGACACACCAGTGGTATTTAAAATCTTTTGCGTCCTTCAGAGGGATGTTGCGGCGTCCCAAACCAACGGACTCTGAGGCAGACCTCCTGAGAGAGCAGGAGCGGTTTCTGACCTCCGGTGCCCCGTCTGCTGCCTGTGTGGTCCGCCGACCGGACAAGAGGAGAGGCGAGGCTGGAGGAGACGGAGGGGAACCTAACGGGGAGGATGACGGCAGGCAGAGGGATGTTGTCACCATAGAAGGTAAAAAAAAAAACAGGTCTGTTTTTTTGTGTGTGTATGTGTGTGTGTGTGTGTGTTATTATTGAGAATGTTTACACATTGGGAGTTGACATTTAAGGCTCAACGTGAGGCTAAGACAAGGTACTTAAAGGTCAAGTGTGTATGATTTAGGGGGATCTATTGGCAGAATATGGTAGAAATTGAATATATTATTTGTAAGTGTATAATCACCTGAAAATGAGTATCATTGTGTTTTTTGTTACCTTAGAATGAGCTCTTTATATCTACAGAGGGACTGGGTCCTCTTTCACTGAGTCCATAAATGTTGCACTGCCATGTTTCTACAGTAGCCCAGAGTGGACAAACTGACCCTAAAGAGCACCTGTACTGTTTTGCCGCTGTAAATTCTCATACAAGCTTGGAAAGGGAGGGGTGAGGCAAGGGGTTTTCAGCTGATTGCAAGTTGCAGCATGTCACATTTGTAAAGTATCTAACTGCTAACAGTGGACCATATATATAAGTAAGATTTTTTTAAGATGAAAATCACAAACCTTTTGTGCTTCCTCTAGATCTTCCAGACCAGCTCCCGTCTCTGACACCAGCCCCTCCTAAGAAGTCTCGTTTTAAAGCCAGCCGTGTCACTTTCGAGGATGAGGATGCTGAGGAGAGGCTGGACAGACACGACACTCACATCAGTGCTGTTCTCTCCAGAATTGTTGTAAGTGCCTGTTGTGAAATGTAACTTCAGCAAGAACGGGAATGCAAAGTGTGAATCAATGGCTGTCTGCTAAATCAAGTAGCTTTTTTTTCCCAGATGGATATCTCCATTTATATATGCACCCAGTGTGTCACTTAAATTTTGTTCAGCAGATTTTCTCATTAATTGGTCTTTGCTGGCATAATACACAGATTTTGTTTCATGTTTCATTTTCATTTCACCAATCAATCTGTAATATTCTTTGTTTTAAGGAGAGAGATACCAGCTCGACTCCAGTATCTCTACCAGCACTTACAGGATTGGCTTTCCCCAAAGTATTGCACCGCTCAGAAACCAGCAGACAGGTAAGAAGACATTAATGCCCATTCTTCATATATTGTATGTCTTGAAGTGTATAGAGCCTCTAATTCTAAAAATGGCCATTTACAATGAAAAGAATAGCTTCTCTTCATGTGCAGAATCCCATGTTACTTTACTGTTTGTTCATTGTATCGTCACAGTAATTTGAAGATTGATAAAATGACTTTTAGTTTGCGTTCATCTTAATTTTTGAAGTTTATTCATCCTCACGACCAGGTGCCGCTGCCTTCAGTTGGTGGAAAGAAGAGTATCTTTGCATGTCAGATCGCAGCTCAGAGACTTAAGGAGGGAAAGACACCTTTACACTGCGCACCTGTAGCTGCTCAGATGCCTGACACCAGTATGGATACAGACCCGTGTGATGCTGCAGGTGATGAGCAATATTATTCTAATTACCTCCTCTCTCTTTCACCACAGAGCTCCCTCTTCACGACATTATGTTTGTCTCCCTTTCTCTTTGTCTGCTCTCTCCTCTCCACTTTCCAGAGCCAGCTGTAGTCTCAGGTCCCAGACTGGTGTCTGGTCAGGGGCTTGAGGGTCCAGACAGCTCAGGAGAGACCATGAGGATCCACATGGAGAACCAGGCTAAGCTCCAGGGAATGTCTAAGTCTGAGATACTAGAGGAGCAGAAGAAACTCTTATCTCAGCTTGGTAGGTAGTGATGCCGTCTACATGGTAGTTAATTGGTATATAATACATGGAGAGATTCACACATGATCTGTATTGAATTCGTATCCTAACTAGAAGAGTACATCAAACCCTTTTTTTTTTTCATTTGGTTGGTACAACTGCACATAACCCGATTATTTCTGCTTCCCAGATCCTAGACTGGTGGAGTTTGTTAGATCTCGCAAAGCCCAGAGCGTCCCGTCCTCTGCCTCCCCGTCCAAACACCCCCAGGGCAAAAGCAGCAAGGAAAACTTTACTCTTGAAAATGTGAGCAGAGAGTCAGACTCCAGCAGTGCTGCTGTGCTGTTTCAGAAAGCCCAAGAAGTAGAGATGGAAGGAGACGAGGAGGAGGAGGAACTGCCACCACCAGCTGCTGTGACGGGTATGATGGATTCAAAATAAACCCTTTTATCACTTCTACCTTGTCAGTTGTTCCTGGTCTCTGCTGCTGCTGGAGATATGCATCAGTCAACAGCATTTAAATCAATGGGCTGACGATGCTTTATCATGACTTCACGTTACTTTTAAATTGTAACCTCATTGCTAAGACTGTCGATTTACATGAGACAGTTTGTCCAACGTGAAGAAGACCATCACATGTGGCTGTCTGCCAGCCTCCACTCCTGCCTTTATCTCCCTCACCTGACCCTTTTCCTCCCTGCTCTCCCGCTTCTCGTCACTCTCCCAAGCATCCATCCTCTAATTGTATAACTAATGTGGGATGCTTCTGCTGCATGGCTAAAATCCAGACATTAAGCTGATCATTGACTTCACTTTGTGTGATTAGCAGAAAGGCCAGGCCGAGCCAGAAGTAGCCACTCTCTGCAATTAAATTCCTGCAGATCATTCAAAGAATACTCTGGGTTGTGAGGAAAGTTTTGCTAATGGATCATAGGAAGACTGATCTTGCACTTCATGTATGCCTGTTTTTCAAAAAGCATATTGAGCAGAGCTGTTTTTGACATTTTGTTATACTGGAAAATATTATTTATTGACTCCTCTACCTTCCCTTTTAGAGAGCACAACTTATCTTTGCTTTGAGTTGAGAACAGATATCCAGATATTTCCTCATCTTACAGAGCATCTTTAAGCATAACCATGGAATGCAGTGAAGTCCCTCCAGGTGACCGGTATATTATATTACTGCAAGATTTTTTGAATAAAAGTATTGAGAGAAGCACAAGCTTTCCAGATGGTTTTGTGTGATGTTTTATGAGGTGTCCTGTAGTATTTCGTCTGTATTGATCTGTTGTGGCAGGAAGGTTTGGACCAGATTCAGTCTCTCCAGCATGATCGAAAGTTTAAATACAGTTTTCAACCAACAGCAGCACTTAAAAAGTTTAGTGCTGTCAACTTGGCCATTCCCTAACTTTGCTGTTTTCATATCAACATATTGCTGCACTGATATAACATCATATACTCCTGTCAAAATGTGATTAACAGCACTGTAATGACCCCATGCTGCACTTTTTTGCTATGTGTAGCCGTACTCTTTTTGCAATATTGTAATAGTGTGTCTTTGTTCAATCGATTTTTCTTTTTTTACTTTAAACCTGCATCCCTACTGAAACCGTGTTCCCGTAGCTATGTCTCCAAGACATGAAATGACTCAGGAAGAAGCAGAAATGTCATAATCAATTATTTTGACAGGGTAGCAGTGATTTGAGTTTGTTTGTTCGTGCTGGCTACAACAGTTGCAGCAATTAATAGAAGCAATCAAACATTGTTACTAATGTTGTTTTTGCTCTTCTGCATGTGTGAATCCAGGGGACGATCTGCCGGTGAAGCCTCAGAAGGAATGGGTCCACATGAATAAGCTGGAGCGAGAGAAGTTGGAGTGGATTGGAGACCTGCCTGCACCCAGAAGGAAGGGAACTAAGAAGGTACAGAGATATCTCTAACAATACCAGTAGAACGAAAAGAAGCATTCAGCCTTTTCAGCTCAAGTCTTGCATTTTAGTAAGTTTTTCTGCATTCAAGCCTCAGTGACTGGTGAAAAGATGTGTGAGCCAACACATTCTGTGGTTTCCTGACAGGCTATGCAGGCTCGGTTTGACTTTGCGGGGACCTTGATTCCACCCACTGAGGATCTGCCCACCCACTTAGGCCTGCACCACCACGGAGAGGAGCCTGAGGTCAGTCTGCAATACGTCAAAAAAACAAAAGTTTCTTTTATTAATGTTATTATTAAATGTTCCCCTTTGTGTCTTAAATGCTGATAAAATATATATAAACACCTTCAGGTCCGTTCTTCATGACTCTCTTTTGTATTCAGTAGCTAACAAAGCAAGTTTAACATAATGATTGCAAATTAGAAAGCTGGATTCTGAAATTAGCAAGGGATCTGTTGTTTTAAATTTCATTATAGCGTCTCATTTTGTTGACACTGACATTGAGGATTTGTCTCCAGCGGGCAGGTTACTCCCTGCAGGAACTCTTCCTGCTGTCTCGGAGTCAGGTCATCCAGCAGAGGAGTCTGGCCCTCAGCACTCTGGCCAACATCCTCTCAAAGGTACGCAAACAAACACAAACCGTTTGGCACGTATCTGCAGAGGCACATGTCTGCAGTCACTCATTTCTCGCCCTGCAGGCACGTGCTGGGGAGTACCGGTCTCTCCTGAAAGGCAGCGTGATGTCCACTCTGCTCGACGCCGGCCTGCTCTTCCTGCTCCGCTTCGCGCTGGACGACGGCGTGGAGGGAGCGATGTCCGCAGCTGTGCATGCACTGAAGGCACTTCTTGTGTGTGCAGAAGATGAAGTAAGACAGCTTGAAGCATTGCATTTAGATGTGATAGAAAAAAGTTGTGTTTGGTTATGAAGCGATTCTTCAAAGCACAGGACAGAATCACACTAACACCGATCGATTACCACAAAATATGCCACAAAAAAAAACAACTGAAAATCCACCGTCGAGTCCCTCTGGTTCATATCAAATTTGTTTGCCCTCTCAGGAATGTTTGGACTGCACCTTCTCCTGGTTTCGCGGCCTGGCCTCCTTCCCCCTGCTGCCATCTGCTCAGGAGGAGGAAGATGAGGAGGATGAAGGGCTGCCTGAAAGTATGAGGCTAACTGCTAAGGAGAAGGAAGAGAGGAAGAGTGATCATGACGTGTCCAGGCAGGATGTTATCAAGGTAAACAAGCACAATTAATGTAATACACATTGTATTTGTTTTCCTTTGCTTTTTCAGATTTCTAATGTATTGTAAATATACAGTAATTAGGACATTCTGTGGAGGAAGGTTGAATGATTATTGTTGGCTCTCCTGTCTGTGTTTCAGGGTCTGTTGAAGATGAAGCTGCTCCCCAGGCTACGTTACATCCTTGAGGTGGTCCGACCTTCTCCTCGAGTGGTCCAGGACGTCTTGGAGATCCTGACTCGTATCGCGAGGCACTCGTCCTCCTCTGCCACCCAGGTAGCGACAAAAACAGCCACAAATCCAGTCACTTAATTGCTGGACGACACTCACCGGTGCTTCATTAGGTACACTTTTACAATCTGAGGTGATCAAATGCAACAGCTCTGCCAGAAATTCTGCCGTTACAAAGATAAAAATGTTCAGTTTTGATTGAGGCGTTCATTTAACTACATGTTTATTATTGAGGTTGTAGTTTGCAGTGGTGTTCAACTGAACTGCGTTATACTGAGAGGATATTTTGGCCTTCCCATTTACATATATGAGAGGGGCAGAATATTAGAAACACCTTTGAGTATAATGCACTGCAGTATGACACCACCATCCATTATAACCTCAATAATAAACATAAAGTAGAATTATCACCTTTCTGACTGCGTCAATGAAAAATGAGCTGTTGTAATAGACTGCATTACATTGTACAGGTGTGCCTTATGAAGTGGCCGGTAAGTTTATATCCAGACAACTTATTTCCCAGTTTTTCTCTGCCATACTTGCTTTACAATGAATTATTATCGTCTGTTTTTTAACTTCTAAATATGTGTTTTGCTCTCAGGTGCTCGACTGTCCTCGCTTGATGGAGACGGTGTTGTCAGAGTTTCTTCCCACTTCCTGGAGGGCGCCATCGCCGGCCCTTCCTCAGTCTGTTTACGGACTCCCATTGGCCAGCGCCATGAAGTTGTTGAGAGTATTGGCTACGGCTGGCAGACACGCCTGTGCCAGACTGGTAAGTGCTGCTGTGGAATCTGTCAGGGCTGGTGCTCGCAGCAGTGTTTCATAGCCTAATCATGTATTAGAATAACTGTGTTTTAGAGAGGTTTTTCCTGACTGGATAAACTGCGTTCATGCTGATGCTGATGATTTGTTGTGTGCACAAAACTTCATGGGGATATAACCCAGCCTCTGGGATTACTGTCTGACTGACATAAAATATAAAAAGAGTCAAGTGATCTCACCCTTTTATTTTGAAATACAAACATGTTTAAATTCTTCCTGATTTCTTTATATATTTAACATCTGCTCACAATAAGCACTGCAAGGACCTAAATCTGGCCGACTCCATTATTCCCGCATGCACTGGTATTAATAGTGTATCCTTCTGTCTCCAGTTAAACTCTCTCGGAGTGAGGGAGCGTCTGTCTCATCTGCTGAGTGCTGAGCCCAGTGAGCTGCTGCTGGAGCCGACCGAGGCCGTCAGGATCACCACTGAGGCCTACAGGCTGTGGGCTGTGGCAGCCGGATATGGGCAGGCCTGCAAGTTATACATGTAAGCTAATACATGAGCACCAGGGGCAGAGAGATTCCTAAACAGACCTGCAAAAAAACACACGCCTAGTAAAAACCATCTGTTTATAAAGTTATTTCCAATATGATAGCAAACAGTTGCTTATGTCCTCCAGGATGTACATCCATACAGAGTATGCTTTAGCTCACAGCATCGCCAGTTTAGTTTCTCCAAGAGCCGTCTAATCCTCTCCTCTTGTCTCGCACTGCTTGTCTTTTATTGCTACACTGTCATGATTTCCTCACAGAGACCTGTATCCAGGCTTAGCGAAGGCCTTACAGTCAGTTCACAGAGTCCTGGACCCCTCAGATCCTCTGTTGCCTCTGCAGCTCCAGCGGGTCCTGGCTCTGCTGTCTCTGCTCACACAGGTCACACACACCGCGGGCTGCCATCAGGAGCTACAGGCCGGCCTGGTCAGGTACAGATGAGGATTAAAGTGGTTTTAGGAAACCGCACTGAAACATGAAGCAGCTCCACAACACACCTGCATCCTTTCTAATCTACACGTTATCTTCTCAGCTCTCAGGGAGAAGAGTGCCCTCCTCCTCCTCCAGTGTCTTGGGGTCATGTCACAGTGTTGCAGGCATCCCTGTTGGGGCAATTGAAGGGCTTTGTGAAGAGCCTTGATAATCCAGTCCAGAAAGAGAGCAGCCTGACTGTGATACCTGCTTACCTGGCCTACCTAGACGCTTACTACCATCAGCTCTCCAGACAGGTACTGCTTCCTGCTGTGTGCCTCTTACCTGTATGTGAGGAGGTAGCTGTATGTGTGTCATTGCACAGCTGATTTTTTGGAACTTGCTGACATTAGCAGTTAGGCCATACTTTTTGCAAGAAATCCATCATCAGTTGTCTCACAAATTAATGTCTGAAAGATGACGACAGTAGAATTTCAGGTGCAAAATATCCATGATCCAAATCTGTAAATCCACGAAGTAGATAATGAAGTGGTCAGTGGTCAGAGTTGGCATCTATTAGCTTTGGCTACATGCCATCAAAATGCAACACTGGAGTATAGCTGTCAAATGCAAATAAATTGTTGAGCTAGAATTACTGCAATCTGACTCTCGTCCTCAGAACTGTTTCAAGCCAGTAGAGACGCTTCAAGAACTGGAGCTGCTGACGTCTGAGGTCCTCCTCCCCCTGCTGTCC
>JAPZEA010000007.1:14618688-14631181 GCA_029783685.1 Heniochus monoceros
CAGGTAGGCTGACTGTGGCGTCTGGCTGCACTAACCAGGCCTGGTGTTTACAGAAAGCACATTTCAGTCACTGCCTGCTGGGATTATGTTGTATTATATAGTATTTCACTAGGAAACACACAGTTACTGTCAGTACTGCACTGCCTGAGGTCACTGCACTGTGATTTGAGTCTAAAGATAGACATAGATTTAGTGTTTAACAGGGGACATTTGTGTCTGCAGTTGAGACACTCAACATGCCTCTTTTTACTGTTTACAAGTCCAAGAACTCACTGATAATTTTAACCTATCAATCGACTGTCACAGCTTAGTTACAATAAACTGCTAACGTGTTTTGTGTTTGCATGTGTGTATGCAGTCTTTCTGTTAAAGGACAATTCCCCCCTAAAACTCTTTTCCCTGCTGTCGTCGATATGTTTTATACCGACTGAAAATTTCCCAAATGTACAATGTGATGTCACATGGACAAAATAACAGGAACACCTGGCTATGTAAGTTATTACAGCCTCAGTCCCAGAAGTTACAGTGAAGGAGTAGTTTGACAGATGAAGATGAACGTCACTCAAATGTTTGTACTTTAAATATGGAACTACAGCCAGCAAGTGGTTAGCATAGCTTAGCATAAAGACTGAAAACAATTAACATGTTAGATCTCATTTGTTTAATCTATGGAGACACCAGACTGCAAAAATGGCAAATTGAAGCTTTATCAGGTTTTGAGAGACAGGCGATCAGTTTCCCCCTGTTTCCAGTCTTTGTGCTGAGCTAAGCTAACCGGATGCTCGCTGCAGCTTAGTGAACAGACCGATATGAGATTGGTATCAATCTTCTCATCTATCTCTTGGCAAGAAATTGAATGAACATATTTCCTGATATGTCAAACTATTCCTTTAAGTCATAGTTGAAACAACACCTCTCTGACACAGTCTGAGTTTAGCTGCAATAGTCCAGAATTAAATTCAGGCACAACTACTGTTCCTCTCTCCACCTGATATCGCACAGCTGAATGCAGCATGTTCTCAGCCGGTCTTTCAGTAAAGTCGCTGTGAGAAATGCAGGAAATAGACATATCCAGAGTCACTGATGACACTCTTTGCTGTTTTTATTGTGTAACAAAAGTGCATGTGTGGATTTTCAGCTGAGGTCTGTTTGATACGATCTGTGTCCCCTAATAGCATCTTCACCCGAGAGGCTGATGAAGTCTGCATGTGAAATCAGCTGCACTTCAAGCCATTTTATGTCCTCAAATGTGCACTTGAATGATGAAGCAGAAACGGATTATAATTCTGAGCTGCTGCCAGTTTCAGTCTCCTGAGTGACTGTGGACGGATGAAGTTTCAGTTTGATTTGGGATCCGGAGGATGACTCAGACTCAGAGCAGCTTTCCCTTATTGTTCTCCACTTTTAGCTGCAGGGAGACAGCAGCCTGCTTCCCTATTCTGAAGTCCAATGATCTGCTTCACAAAGCCAAGCCGCTGCACACAGCCTGCACACGTACAGCCACAGACACACAAACACATTCATCTTCTTTAACATGCTAACAAAATTACAACCTCAGTTTGCCCCTGCTGTGTAATTACTACATGAAAGATAACAGAGCAATGTGTGTGTGTGTGTGTGTGGAGGCCTGATTGTGCATGCATGTGTGTGTGTGTGTGTGTGTGTGTGTGTGTGTGCGTGTCTCCTGGATGAAAAGGGCCTATTAAATATTTATCACTGCAGATAAAGCTGCAGCTTGGATTTGTTATTCTGGGCTTACCTGACTGACGTGTGTGTGTGTGTCTGTGTGTGTGTGTGTGTGTGCGCGCGCGCACGCATGCACCTTTTGTTTTGTCGAACCACATCCTGCTAATTGTTTGCAATAACATAGCATCTATATGGAAAAGTGATTGAACACAACAATATTTTCAATAAAATGAGATTAAAAAAACACAAAATTAAGCTAATTCACATTTGAATTACATTTAAGAATATATGTGCTGCCCCTAGTTTTACTCTTATGATATATTACACTGTGAAATGATTTCATATCTATTTGAACCCCGACTGAAGACCATGATGTAGAGGGAGTATTTTACATATGTGGTGTTAAAGGCTAAAATAATAATTGATATACTATATATATATCATATATAATTTCTATTACCATTATTATTGCATTGATCAACAGCAGCAAACAAAGACAGAGCTCCTCCTATTCCACACACAAGTGATGAAATGAAAAATAAAGATAAATAATAGTGTTATCTCAGGTTTTCTTAAAAATAATGTTTGTTTTTGATAATTTTGTATGTGATTATTGTGGTAATTACAGCCATTTTCTTTCATTTTAAAACCCTACTTTTTGGCCACAATACACAAGAAATGTTGAGTTCTTCTAAATCAAGGTTTCCAGTTTTAAAAAATGCTTGATTGGCTTCTCAGGGCTGATTATCGGCCCCATGACTGACTGCCTTCACACGTCTGGAGGATTTTCACCAAACCTGCGTACCACAACACTCATTGAGCCATATTTGCTCCCAATACTGACTGAAATAAGGATGAACTGCAGGAACAGTGAGAACACTAATGTCAAGCACAATAATACTTAAAATACTTAACTTAATTTCACTAATTGTCAAGATAATATTATACACAGTGAAAATGCAGTTTTTTTCTGGCCAGCACTCTGTAAGTTCTCACTCTCACATGCGCCTCTAACAGCTAGTTTAATAGCCTTTTTTTTTCTGAACATGCCCTGCTGTTGTTCTTCTCTTCCAGCCAGGCCAATGATTGCCACCCTGCCGTTACGGCCCACAGTAAACAACGGGACCATCCTACCAAAGAAAGGCAGCGGGACTCTGCCCTCCCCATCTGGACCTGGATCCAGGAAGGACACCAACACACCAGCCAACAAGAGGTATCTATGGCTTTATTTAGACTTTTCAGGAGGTAGGGAGCAATTGTGTTCCAAAGGAGGTGTACGTGTTCTGTGTTTTATGCCAAATTCAGTAGATTTCTTTCATGAGCCTTTGTGCCCTGTTAATACTCTTATAAAACTCTTGTTAAATCCTAATATAAGCTACATGTAGGTCAGGTTGTGAGGTCTTGCATAGATCACGTCTTTCATTCCAGACACTTAATTTGTCTCGGGACATTTTGTGTCACTGCCTGTCTGTACCACGTTGCCTCATTCGAGCCATAAATCATCACATTTCTATCTTTTTATCAGCCAAAGTAAGCGACCTGACATTAAACATTGCTGATAAACAGAGAAATAACCGTCTCTGCTTCTTTGCTATGTGTCTGTTTGTGCGTGCATGTGGAGCACAGGTTATCAGTCTTGTCTGTCAGTGGAACAATAGCCTTTTCCCATCTCTGGATGTCATTACCATAATCAGATGAAGCTCGGCACACAGCAGAGACCAGCTCCAGTCCAAACAGCTGTGAACTCCCCCGTGGCGTTGTTTCTTTGATTTTCCATGTGTGTACTTTTATTTCTGCTTCGGGGATGTTTATCCGATACCGAGAGCTGATACTTTTAATGCCGGCCGACTCTCGCCCTGAGGTTTACCAGAGAGGACAGCAAAGAAATGGCTCTGTGGATTGAAGTGTAACCAGTGTGAGGAAATGAGATTTGGTTTTGTGTGTTTCCTTGTTGGAGTTTGCTTGTGTTTCTCTGAACTGTTTCCTTCTACTTCATGAGCTCTTGAACTTTGAACTCGTACAGGAACTCGCCAGGATTTTAGAGGCCGAGTCCTCCCCATTGCAACCCCCTCAGATATAAAGATCTCTGAATATACATATATCTGAATAGAACAAATTATTGTGGAGAAATACTGAACACTTCATTATCTCATTTATTTACTGGTCCATAAGTTGACTAATTTAAATTGAGTGTAAAAAACACTGGAACGAGCCAATAAAAAAACATTCTGCATAAGCTTTTAATTCCCTCCTGGGTGTTTTAAACCCTGAAATCCCCAGAAAAAACAAATCACACATGAAGTCAGTGGTTACTTGCGTATAAATGAAACTAATGAATGAGTTTTCTTGCTGCTGTGATGAATGGAGGGTTTGAAGTTTCACTTTTTGAAGGGCATCTTCATTGCAGGAGTTTTCTATAAAACCCACAAAAAAGAGATTTAATAGTATAATCTGCAGGATTTCATCTTTCTTCTTTGAGACTTGAGTCATCAGTCGTCTCCTTTGTTTGTCTTCCTGTTGTCTGTCTCTGCCATCTCTCCTGTCTTGCTCGCTCTTGTTCTCTGCATTATCTCTCTCTGATAACGTGTCCTCTCCAACCATGACGTCCTGTTTATGTCCCGTCCACCTACAATGTGATGTCCTGCCAACCAGTTTGTCGTCTCTGTCTACCAGAATTCATTACCTGCCCCTCAGGTGAGAGGAAGTCACAGCGTACAGCTCACTGTCTAACATCATGGCTGCATCCCAGCTCTGACGCGGGCTAACCGTGTTGTTAATGCTAACCGTGACATTCCCGTCCACCGCGCCCATCATCGCTAACATTCACTGTCCGTGTGTTGTTTACCGTCTGTGTCTGGCATTAGTTTAAACTGCAGATTGGTCACAATCCCGACAGTGTTGGCATGCACACAACAGCCTCCCCCAATGCCCTGTGGCCCAATTACTACGATTCCTCGTGGGATAACACAGCAAACAACAGTTTCTCTTTCTCTCTCTCTCTCTCTCTCTCTCTCTCTCTCTCTCTCTCTCTTCTTTCTATTCTATTCTGCTCTTTACTGCACAAACACACACAGGCTCTCCAGAAGGGATAACGGCCACCGGCCAGTTTTAGGATTTGAATAGACTTTTCTCCCATAGGGTGGATTAGGTGACTGGGCCTACTGGCCATTGGATTGCTGATGGAGCCCTTTCTTTGTTGTGAATAGGCAGGCTGTCTGCACCACTAATATGCAGATTTGCACAGGTCTGTACTGATGTTATGATCACCAGCGAGGAGGAAAGAGAGAGTATGAGTGTGAGGAAACAACAAATATCCACATTTGTGGAGGGTCACACTGTTGTAAAGGGTCACACTTTTTTAAGGAAGTATTGACGCAGATCTGAGCTGCAAAATTAAATAAATACAACTCTCCTGTACGTGCTTTCAAAAGCTGTTTCCTGGATGAAAACTTCACCAGAGGCCATTTTTAGAAAAGCAGCGTCAGGTAGTTTTATGACCTATTTCTTGTGCTTCCCCCTCCCCTCTCTGCTGTCTCTTTTTGCCTCTGTGCACCTTCCCTCTCACCACAGCACTGTGAGGAGAGCCAACTCAAACGAACATGTGGGAACTCTTACGCGGAAAGATTCGGGCGACTCCAAGGGCAACCGAACTCGCGCCGGATCCACCGGCAGCAACTCCAGCGGCAAGAGAAGTGACAGGTAACGCCGTGTTCAAATCAGCAGCTCACGCATTCATCTTCACAGTCAGTGATGCTTTCTGTCCACACGAAGCAGGAGCCTGTTTGTGTTCTGATTAGATTTATCCACCAGAAAACACACTCTGATCTCCTTATAGAGCACTTTCAATCAATGGTTTATCTGGAGGTGGGATGCTGAATGACAGCTGTTTACTCATTTACTTTGCAGCAAACAGAGGGATCCAGTGTTCAATGCAGGTAAGAACTAGAGGCTCGACAGCTGTGATAGTTTTATGCAATGAGACAACTCACCGAGAGCCTTTACACTCCAGGTGCTCAGTGGCTCCCTGTGTCAGTTAGAGGTCAATGCATCTGTGAAGGAATCCTGCCAAAACAAAGAATAGTGTTTTTGTCTTTTGTCGACTAAAATTGGAACCAGTGCCTTGAACTGTTTTCTGCGCGCAGAGGACCACTGAGGGCGTCTCTACATGATGTTGTGTCTTAAACCTCACTGTCAAACATTCATCCTGTCCATGATTCATTCATCCACAAGCATCCAGTCCACTTCATCCACATCCACACTTCCATCCAGCTTTTCTTTTCAATCAGTTTTAGAACACTTTATATTAAAGTGCACGTGTTCACCATTAACTAGTTGCTTATTAGCACGCATATTAGTAGCATAGTGGCTCTTTATAAACCACTTATTTATGCCTTATTCTGTATGACCGTATTCTACAACTAGAGTTTCCCTCCTAATTACTGCTTACTTACATGAATTATGTTGTTAACAACCTAAGTCTAACCCTTAATAACCTGAAGCTCCAGAATAAGGCATTAATAAGCGCTTTATCGTGACTAATAAAGAGCCAATCTGCTACTCTACGCACTCTAGTTAATGATATATACGTGTAAATTGATATAAAGTGTGACCGTGAGCTCTTTCTACGTTGTTTAAATTGAAAATTAGTTGTCCACAATTTAAGGTTTGGGTCAGTTGTGCCCATTGTGGCTGTGGGCCAAACAAACTTTGCGATCACAACCTGAAGACCGAGGAGACGTGGAGTAAACAGGGAGCACATACAGGAAGTAGCCCCATGGATCAGCGATTGTAGCTAACTGCATAAGGAGCAATTACAGCTAACCAAACTAGCCCAGCGAATATGTGACATTATTTATGAAAAGCTGAAATGTATTTCGAAACCTTTATGCATATTTTTTGGTTCTGTTTTGTTTTGTGTCGGTTTTTTTTGAGTCCACATTTCTCACATCTCTACAATGATGGTAGCAGGTGCAAAGTTAGCATCACCCAGAGACATTATGGTTATAGCAATGAGATAAGATGCATGTTGAAAAATACTAGAATTTCCCTTTATGTTGTGATAGCTGTCTCTATCTAAACATAGCTCATGATTTTGCTTATATTCCTGCCAGACTATAAAATTAAAACCTTTCCAGTAGTTTATGTGATATTCATAAGCTTGGAGATTTACAAAGGGAAGAATTAAGAGCTATAAGAGCTCAGGATGAGCCTCTCATTAAATGTTGAGTTTATAGTGTTTCCAGAATTCTGCACAAGACAAAGACGACCATCTCGCAGTTTATTCCTTAAACAAAAAGCAGGAAACACCCAAGATAATGGGGCTGAATATGAAATGAAATGAGTATTGATCAGAATTCCCATCTCTAGCACACTATTGATTTTTGAGTAAATTGAGCTGCTGTTTTTTCATTTGGTTTACACACCTGGTTCAGTTTAGTTTGCATCCTCACAAACTACCTTTAGTATTTTTTTAGTTAAATATGATCCACATATACTTAAAACAGATCAATCCATTTTCTTTGTATATTTGCAAGCCATCAGATTACGAGGTAGACATGTCAATGCAGTCAGTATCCCCAGTAATTAATCACGTATCGTCATGTGACTGTGAAAGCCTGTTAATGCTCTTTAAATATCTCCCAGGTTGATGCTGACTATTAGTAGAAAGTGAGCCACAGGCTTAATTATTACCACTGTACACCACTTATTGGACATTTGAATTAATTACAAACAAATAATCTCCTGCAAAGCGGCACGATCAGGGCAGTGCAGTGGACATAAACTGCCACTGGGTGGCATTTAACCAATACAAATGATAATTGCAACAGTAAATTGTGCCACTGTAATGCTTACCTGCAATACATGAAGTGATTACATGTGAAGTGGTTCATTTGATACAACAAAACATGCTGCAAGCCAGTGCCAGCACATGTGTTTGCTCTCTTTTACTTTTACATTATAAAGAATCGTTAGAATGAACAGCTGATTTAAAAATCAGAGTTTCTTGCTTTGTAGATCTCCGAACAAAGTAAATAATAATAATAATAAATTAAATCATTCACCACAACGGAGCAGAGGGTGGGACAGCATCACCCAGGAAAGCACTGATTCATTAAGAGCAGGCGGAAGGGACGGACACAGAGGCTGCTGCTCATTAACAGCAGGAAACAGGAAGTGCACTCATATTAGGACAGAGCAGGAAGTGAGGAAGCCATGCCAGCCCTCACCTGGTGCTTGTGTCTCTCTCTGTGACCTTTACAAGGGATGCGACGTGTGACCCACTGCAAAGGTAGGCCCCCCCACCCCTCCCCCCATAAGCCCCCAGCCTACACAGCTCTCTGGACACTGCAGATGATTTGTTTTACATGCAAAAGGACAAAACCAGGACTTTTATTTTGAAATTTTAATTCATATCCTGTTTGGATTTTTCTACCTAAATATTCTGCTGAAATTCAGAGATTGCCTTCGGTGCAATGATCAGGGAGCTATCAGACAGGGGCAGGAGTGGGTTGACAAAGTGTGTGTGTGTGTATGTGTGTGAGTGTGTGTGAAAGTTACCTTTATTGTTTTTAGACTAACACACACCCTACCTAACCTCCACTGAGAGCTGCGTCAGAGTGTGATTGCAGTGTTTGCAGTGCACTCGTGTGTCCCCACACTTGTTGTTAAACTGCGGGTGGAGCTGCTGCTTCACCCAAACGTGTGTGTGTGTGTGTTTGCTCACAGCCTCACTTTTCGCTCTTAGCCATTTAGTCTCTGTCACCATAGTAACAACACAAAGATGTCTGACACTCGCTTCCTCGCAGTCGCTTTGAGTTTTCCTGCGAACACTTAAATCCTCTTTTTCTGAGATTCCTCGCTGCAGTTGGGAGCCAGTAGATTCTGCTGCTGCTCTTGTTATCTTCCTGCCCTCAGAATGAATATTTGCATTACAAACACATTCAGGCTCTTTCTTTGGGGGGTAGTTCCTACTGAAGTCTGTTTGATTTCACTGCTTGTAGTTTTCTGGAAGTGTCGTCTGTTTGTGTGTAGTCCCCTTCATCAAAGTATTCACAAAGGTGCCCAGAATGTAAAAAAGACTGGAGTTAAAGCTCATCCTCACAGATATGTTGCTGTTCACTCAGCCTGTTACAGGATATTCATTCTTTAAACCATTTTTTACCCTTGAAAGCATCTAGACTGGTAGTTCTCAACAGTTTTGGCTGGTGACGCCTTTAAATAAAGCAGAAGCTTGCGGCCCCTCGTCACAGGACGCACACAGTGCATCTGCAGTATGTGCTGAGAGCAGTTAAATCAAGTCACAGTTTGTTTCATCTGAATAATCATTAGAGGCCCGAAGAGGTAAAACTGTGCAGTATTTCACAGAACAAAAGTTAATAATTTTCTAAGTGGTTTCCTGGTGAGAACAAGGTAATTTGATGTTGATTAAAGGGAAAATGTGAATTTTCCATTCAAACAAACTAAATTTATTCATAAAATTCATCTAATTTCACATGTTTGCATGTTCATTTGATTAAAAGACTCTAAGTTACACTGAGTTATGCTTTGATTAATTGTAGGATATTAATATTCTTTCCAGGAAGCTTCTCGGAAAGTATAAAGAAAAGTATATATATAAAGAATCTACAGTAAATTTGAGTGTGAAACATTCCTGTTCTTCTCTCCTGCCTCATCTCCTGATCATCTCACGGCCCTCAGATTAATCTTGTGACCCCTCACGTGGGTCCTGACCCCCAAGTTTGGAAACAGTGATTTAGAGCAGCAAGGATCTTACACATGGTAGAGAGTGAAGAAATTCCAGACTTCTTAATAACTACTTCTTCGAAATAAGACCCCGGTGTTTGACGATAGCTCTCGACATGCTGGTGGTTCTAGTTTCCTTTGATAGTTTGTGTTTTGCCAGTTTCATGATGCTTTTTACTAAATGTGACACCAAAGAGCAGCCATTACATCTGTCTAACTTATTCTACCAACCTCCTCCACCCTTTTCTTCGCCCATCTTGTCCCTGTTTGGCCCCCTCCACCCAACCGGCCCCGACAACCTCGTCCACCCCTCTCCATCATCGGCTCCTCTGCTCTTGTCCCCCATCTGCATTATAGTCACAGTACAGATTTACCTCAGCCGCTCTGCCAAACGGACGGGGACCGGCGGCAGCCCCGCGGCTCCGGCTGTAACGGCCCGCTCAGCCACCCAACCCCAACAAACCTCAGAAAGCGGCAAGGCCAGCGCGGCCAGAAAGGGCGGTGCCCCCAAGGTGCCACCGGTCAGAAAGACCCCGAGTTTTAGCCTCCAGCTGAGAAAGTCAGGGAGTTTGTCATCGTACTCTCCCCTCGACACACCCAGTTATCGCAGCCCTATCAAGTCTCCCAGCCAGTACTTCCAGATTTGTTACTAGCTAAGTCTGGAAACACAGAGCAGCAATACTCACTTCTCTAGATGAAAGTGTTTTTTCCAGCTATCGAGCTTAAACATGTCCGAGCCACTCAGTACAGAGCCAGATCCATCATTTTATATCAGATCTGTACCATTGAAACACCACATGTCCTCTCATACCGAAGACGTTGCAGAGAGATTGCAGGTTTTTTAGCATCACCTAAAGAAAATAAAAGATAAAACAAGTCCCTGTTATATTACATGGACTTATGAGATTGGGAGCTTGTTTTATATATTAAAGTATTTTCTTCTAATGAGATTTAGAAACAGAAAAACATTTGTGGACTGAAATGGTTCATTTTGTTTGTTTTGGTTCCCTTAATGTTTTCTGCATGATTTCTTTTTCAGTGTTAGCATGTTTTCAGTTGATGAGGATTTCTCGTTATCCGCTTTTTCTAAGCTTGGGTCTGTTTTTTGTTTTGTTTTGTTTTTTCGTAACATTTCCATTGCTCTGCTTGTGTCTGCATTTTATGTTGGTTAACCTCTGCTGTGAGCTGAATATTTATGAGTTTTGAAAGTGTTTGCCGTTCATTTTGCGCTCTTTGTTGTCATAAGAATGTTTTTGAAATGGCTAATAAAGTCAGTGAAAAAGCTGATTTGTTTGTGGTTGCAGATTCTGTCATTTGTTGTCTTTAATTGAGTTGTTTTCATGGCGAAATGAAACATCATGTCACATCTCTCCATTATCTAGTTATCTTGTCACACATCCAACATTGTCACCCTTGTCATTCACATCATAATAACACACAATTATGCTTCAGTGTCATGTCTGTGCTTTCTGCATACTGTTTAATAAATGTAACACCAAAGAACAACAGACATAACTTCACACGTATTTTCCCACATGTACCTCACTAATCCTTTCTGTTGCTTTTTCTAGAGGAAGGTTATGTGAAAATGTACTTGAAGGGTCGTCCCATCACCATGTTCATGCCCAAAGAGCAGGTGGACAGCTACTGCCTGGAGGCCAGAGCCGACCTGCCCAGCAACAAGCTCAAACTGGACTGGGTGTATCCTTTCACTGGGATGTGTTTTGCACAGGGAATTTTTCCCAAAGAAGTAAAAAGTCCTGCTCGTCATCTGCAAAGTTTTGAAAAGCAATCCTCCGTGGAGAGTAAATCCAGATTGGCCCGTGATGTAGTTAAGAGAGGAAGCTGACAAACGTGTCGTTTCCTCTCCCTGCCTGTCACAGTAGATCTGCTCAGATGTTCATGCAGGGCCGCTGCAGTCAGCGTCGGGCCCGTCGCTCCGCAGCCTGCAGCCGGTAATAACCTGCTCGCAGCTGGAAGGCTGAGACGCAACCAGTCAGCAGCTCCTCTTGTGCTCTTTTATTTTTATTTTGTTTCCTTTTGTGGTGCCTCTCTTTCTTTCGTTTGTTCATGAAAGACTGAATGCAGTGTGTTGTTCAGTCTAGCAGAAAGCCGAAGGGGAAAAAGCCGTAAGGAAGAGAGAGAAAAGATTAAATCTGAGGAGAGAAACACACACACACTCAGAAATAGACGTGTAGGCTGCATGTTTTGTGTGTTGAATCCAGAATGAACTAGATTACACATTATAAGAATAAATGAGACACATGCACGCAGTAGATAGATGATTTACTGTTGCATAGAGTAGTTTTCTGCTGTTTCTGACCTTCATGTTATTAAATGTGAGCATAAATGTGAATATTTGTCTAAAAATGTTAAACCTGCTGGTTGGAGTGTGACCACATAGATTCATAACTTGCAATTTATAAGATTTTTTTTCTCAATTCGTCTCTTGGACTATAAAACATAGCCTTAAATGTTCAGTTTACTATCAGTTAAGGCAAAAAAGCAGCAATGTTTGCTATTTTTTCTTGAAAAATGAGTTAACTTTCTGTCTCGCTCTGCTTTGAATTTCACTCCTTGACCTTTTTGAATGTCCAGTTATGGTTACCGCGGTCGAGACTGTCGCTCCAACCTTTACTTGTTGCCCACTGGAGAAACGGTGTATTTCATCGCCTCAGTGGTCGTCCTGTTCAACGTGGACGAGCAGCTGCAGAGACACTACACTGGACACACAGATGACATCAAATGGTGAGAGACATGCAGGGATTATAAAGCACTAACTTGAGGGACTGCTTCCACATGCAGTTAGCTGCAGCCCACATCACACCTGTCATCCATCTTTCATGTCCTTTCCCTGTTAGAGCTGATCATTTCTATAGTCCTCGCAGGCTGTTCTCTGCTCTCGTAAGTGCAGAAACACACAAAGGTGGAGGGACTGAGAGCTTTTCAGTGCTTTGTCTTCTGCTGCAGAATAGCTGCAATGTGGGAAGGTAAAAGGTAAACAAGTGTACTGATGTGTGGTGTGTGTTTGCATGCAGGTATCTCTGCACAGGTATGCATTAAG
>JAPZEA010000007.1:14642511-14652700 GCA_029783685.1 Heniochus monoceros
TTTCCTAGCCTTAGTATTTTTTCTGTTCCTCAGCCAGTATATCTTCCATGGCATTAAAGAACTGAATGCATCGCCTGTTCTGTTATAAACTCCAAAACGTCACATCAAAGCCTTTCTGCGGTTCAGTGACATTTTAAGCTTCAAAATTCGCCATCAGTATGGTAATCATTATTTGACCCAAGCTCTGACACACATGTCAAGTGCAGCGAGCGTCAGTGTCTCAGTATCAAAGAACCGTCACTAAGTCCATTTACTGAAACTCCTTTTTGAACGAGTTTATCTTCACATAACATCATACATGGAGAGCTGGTCCCAGTGTAATAGTGATGAAACACCAGGAAGGGGCTGCACAGTCAGGTGTGACATTACATGCCTCACCGTGCCGGAGGCAAAGTGAATCGATTGAAGGACGAAGTGTTGTGTTCATAGTTACATCAGTGATGACACACAAAGCGCAGGGACATCTGCACATCTGCACAGACAGCGTGAGTCACTCATGGTGATTACTGAGCAACAAAGTGCAATCAGAGCTGCACAATTACTGCATTAGAGCAATCCAGCAACTGTGCAAATACAATGCAAATTGTCCTGATTACTTTCCATCATTTTGCTCCATTTGTGCCGTTCCAAGCTCATCATTTCTAATCATATTGTCACTCTCAACAAACTTTAAGACATCAACATTTCTGCCTTTTTCCCATTATGAAAATGTATTTTTCTGATTCACTCAGCATTCAGCTTTGGCGCAGATGGTGATGAATGATGAAACCAGTTGTCCTCAGTCATGGTAGCTAGCTACCGATCGTGTTCTCGTCCCTCCCAGCAAAACAAGTGAGTCAAATGAAGCGATTATGTCAGTTTCCAGCATAAAGAAATCCGCGTGTGTATTCTTGGATGAACACCTGCACAGTCGTACACACACTATCTTGTTGCGTCTGAGCCGCAGCAGATGTTTGAGCCAGCGCTTGAAGACCGTCCAGATGTCTGCTTCACGCTCCTCTCTATTGGATGGAAAACCACAAAGCAGACTGCTGGGCACACGTGGACCATTTAGAGACTATTATTCTGAGGGAAAGCATATTGAGACCTTTCGTACTTAGCCTCGATTCCTCTCCATGCCCTTCTGTCCCTATTTCCTCACTTAAAGTGGTTTACTCAAGCTGCTTATTCTTTTAGCATTATCTCTCTGAAAACTGGAGGATAAATATAATTGGATTTCATTGTTTATTAAATTATGGTGGTTCAAGAAAAAGTGACTTTTTAACCCACCGAAGTGAGCACAAAGCAACGACGCTCTCCTTTCCAGGTCAAACGAGCATTAAACCCCCAATTCCGACACCTCTTGTCTTCGGGGATTTTGAATTTTAATAACCTTGAGGCTGTTCGACTAATTGCATGTCACTGTGTTACACATCAGGTTTCTGTACTGGCCATTAATATATGCATATATGCAGCTTTGATTTCAGATATTTTAAGACTATGAGCACCACGCGTGCCGCCCATCTGTCTCTGAGGCCTCAGTAACCATTATAAGACATTAAATTGATGCTATTGTGAAAGGAAAAAGGTAAACAGTATTTAGGTTTAGCTCAAACCTGTAATAAAGCTGGTGACTAATGGATCGCTGCAAGCTAATATAAATAGCTCATAAACAAACAACTTTAATGAAAGCTTAAAATCACACGCGCTGCTTTCTGGCTGTCTCACGCTCTTAACGGGCTATTGTTGCGGCTCAGTAAATGCAGCACTCTGCTGTCAGTGAGTGGTCTTTCTTTATCTATGAGCATCCCATGGGCTTTTACAGTAGGCCAGCCTGTTCTTGTCCTACTTTCCAGCACGCCTGTCCTCCCTCCTTGTTGTCTGTTAAATGTGACGTGCCGGCCTTCCTCTCAGCGACCTCTCTGAGGTATCAGGCAGTAGAGCCACTAGAGCCAGTAGAGACAGGGTGGCTCGTCCCGCCTCCATCCATCTTGTTTGCCTCGGTAAAATCCAATTCCCTCCTCTCATGCAAGCCTCCCCGCCGACACTCATCCATCATTTGCTCCTCGTGAATTTGGGCCGTCTGCTCAGGTGCGGCGAGCACATCATTTGTTTCAGTTAGGTTTTTATCCCCCCCCCCCAGTCTTCTTTCTTCTGTACTCTATTCTCTCTTTTTTAAATGGGCTTGCTGCTGGTCTGTAACTCACAAAGGGCCCGGTGACGCTATGTTCAAGGCTAACAATATCACAGTGGCAGGGAGGGAATGAGGTTCGACTTTTGCTGTCAGCAGCTGCTCCAAACCAATGAACAGGATGTCAGATTGAGAATCACCGCCATCGCCAGGTTGGTGGCAGTACGACCGGCCATATTCGAGACAGCGGTAATAGCATCATTGGTAATGCTATGGGTCTCAACGGGCAGTAATTGAATGTAACTTATTCAGTTACACATATATATCTATGTCTCCCACCGGGGCTTTGAAAGTGTCTCCCGAGTCTCATCCTGCAATAAAGACAGCAGCGAGTTTAATAACAGTAATGGCAGTTTAATGGCTGCTACCTGCCAGCGTAATTGAAAATTTGAGGTGTCATATTGCGTGTTTGTTTTCATGGCTCAGTGATGTGATTCTATTCACACCTTGTTATATAGCAGAAAATTAAACTAAACTGTGACACATCTCTCTATGTTGATGTTTTTATTGCCCAGGCCCGTCACAACATGGGAAATAATCGTGTCACCAGCAAGGGCCGGTCCTCACGCACAATGGCTGGCCTCATGCGGGCACTTGTTAACCCGAGGCTCACTTACCATTGCCCACACTGCCATTCAGCAACCTTGCTGAGAGGCAGAATGGTCACATTGTTCCCTGGAAGCTGCGCTGACGTGAGTTGGTTTTGGTTGGTGACAGAGCTCGGCTGGCAGCTGTAACCTATGGTCACCGACTAAAGCTCAGAACAGGCACACACCTACTGCAGCCACCATATGGACGTGCATCTGCTACAGTAGGTGTCTGCCTGTCTGTGTGTGTGGTGGTAGACATTAATTTGCAGTCAGCCTCTGCCTTTTTATATTAGCCATGTTAGCGGCGTAGCTTTATGGGTGGCAGTGTGTGTCTGCCATGACAGTTGGCTCAGACATTCAGGACTAACTTCCTTTAACTTTTCATCTGGTGCCACCAGTAGATCAAAATTTCATTAATGACATTCCTGTTAGCCTCAGATGGACGCTGTGGTCAGTGCTAATTAGCAAATGCTAGCTTACATGCAAACCTAAGGTGGTTTTAAACATCAGTATGTTAGCATGCCTGTTAGCATTCTCACGTTAGCATTTAGCTCAAAGCCCTGTGTACAGCCTCACAGAGCCGTTAGCGTTGCTTATTCTTGCTACAACTAATAATGGAAATCTACTGATACGAACAGATGTCCTTCATTGACATATTTGCACTGATTGATGTGCCTGTGGTTGAAATGTCACAAGAAAACATTGTAATGTTGCAGACTCTTTGTAGTTGGAAGGATTTGCTCCCTAGTTTATACATACAAATGTTTAATGTAGCAAACAGACTCCTGCGACATGTCTGGCATTGAAGCAGGGACCAGTTGTGTAGTCTTGGCTCTGCTCTCGTTCATGTGACTTCACCTAAAACCTGCTATTTTCACATATGTGAGAAACGGCCAGTGGTCCCTTTAGCCAGAACATACATGCTAGAGAATGTGCTGTTTGTAGGCTAAATTAATAAGTCAGTAATAGACTGGATGCGATTCTCATTTAACATTGGCAGCAGTTTAAATGAATCAAGTATTTGATAAGTACACAAAGCCGCACACAAAGACATCCGCTGACAAAAGCCTGTGAGTCTAAGATGAACACCAGTCTAAATGCACTATATACTTCCTACATAGTTTATACACAGACAGGCATAGGCACATTATTTCACAGCCACAGTATGGAAGGAAAAGTACCATCAGTTTCCACTTCATGCATGTAGGCAGCAGAGATAAATTGTTACCGACACTTCAAAGCAGTCTCAAGAAATGTTGTGTGATAATTTAGTCCAAGCCACTATTTCCATCCTCCTTCCCTCCCTCACTGCTCCCTCTATCCATCTGTCAGTGGAGTCCCTTACTCTCGTCATCTGTGTGTGTCTGCGTGGGTGTTTAGAGTGTGTGTGTGTCTGTGTGTGTGTGTGTGTGTGTGTGTCTATGACTGGTGATGCAAAATAAGGCTTCATTTCACTTTCTCTATCCTCAACTTTTCAACCAAGTGCTGTCGCACCAGAGGGACAGAGAGACAGGCAGAGGTGTTGTCTGCCTTGAGTGCCTGCCTCTCTGTCCCTTGTGTGTATGTGTGTAAATGTGTGTGTGTCTCTTCATGGTGTGGCTGAGCTATTTTTAGTCCGGTAACAGTAGTGGATTCATTATGCGATGCTCCCTCTCTGTTCTCCTTGTCAGACTGGCTGCTGTCATGCGTGCGTGTGTGTGTGTGTGTGTGTGTGTGGGGACATGTATTACTCACGTTGTGGAGACATAAATCTGTTTACACAGTCACATTGTGGGGACTTTCTTCCTTGTAGGGACAAAACACAAGTCCCCATGTCATAAATCATTCAATTTTAGGGTGAAGACTTGTGTTTAGGTTAGGTTTATGTTAAGGTGAGGGTAAGTGTTATGTGTGTGTATAGCTATAGTTGGAGTAAGTCTCCAGGAAATTAATCTAAGTCCCCAAAAGTGATGGAAAATGATTGTGTCCGTGTTGGCAGAGTGTGTTGTGAGAGAAACAGGGGGAGCAGGCAAAAATGGAGGCGTCCGTCCGTTGCTTTTAATGCAGGATGATTTGTGTGGCGCTTGTTGTGGTGACTCATCGTAGGAAAGGTAGAGTGAGCAAGTGCAGCCAGCGGAAGGTAAAACGCTGAGTTATGCATCTTACTGCGGGCTGCCGCTGCCATCCGAGCTGACCGGAGAGCAGCTCCACGTGAGTCAGCGTCACCACTTGCAGCCACAACACTCACGTTCTCCAGGGTTTCATTGATGTGGGTGATGTATAGTTTCACTTCAGCCTTTCAGGGAGACCAGGTGGAAAGGAAAGGACTTTTAACTCAGAAGTGACTAAATCACAATCACATTGGCCTGGAGACCTTTTGCCTGGTCCAGACTGAAGTATCTAAACTATTGGATGGATTGCCATGAAATCTTGTACAAACATTCTTATGTTAAATGTGGCAGCCCTATCGCTCTCATATCTCCCCTCACAATTGCACGTGTGTGATTCCTTTGTGTATTTCTGGCCTGTGTGTGTGAGTGTAAACTGCCTACTGGAGTGAAGAGAATTGAATTTCCTCCTTGGGGATTGATAAAGTAATTCTTCTTCTTCTTCCTCATGGAGGATAAAGTGTCCTGACTTTGGAGATCGCCTGACTTTTCTTCTAATGCCACCATGAGGTTGACATTAGTGGTTTTGAGTGGAATGTCTCACTTTAATGGATTGCAATCATCCAGCACCACTCTCAGGTGAAAATTTTTATTTGTCCAATACTTTGACTTTATGAACAAATGCCCGCAAAACTAACGACAGCCTCGGTTGTAATTTGTGTAAGATGATGGACCTGGATTGTAAACATTATATCTGCTAAACAGATAGTTTTTGTTTCAAAATGCAAACTTTTGCCACGTGTCCACACTGCTCCAGCTTTTTCCGAGCACTAAAACTTTTGAAAACGGTGAGGACCCTGTTTTAGTTTAAAAACTCTAGATTTGCATCTAGTCTGGACTGGCATACTGCCAGTCTATGTTTTCTTGGCCACCTTATGCTCAGGTGTTAATTTCAGTACCAGTTCCACCTCGTCGTTGGTTGATCCAAGCAAACAAATCTCTGCTCTCATTTTTCACCGTTGCTTTTATTCATGCTTAGTATTTTCTGCAACTAAGCGACCAGCCTCAGATCTGCTTCCCGTTTCCACCGGCATGTGTGTGCCCAGTGTACCTGAATGGTCATGTGATTTTCAGGTGTGTTAGTATGGATGGAGATTAATTCAGAAACGATGCTAAAACGCTCACATGGACGGACATCGTTTCTGTTGTAAAAGGCCGTTTTAAAATGAAAACTTGTGTGTAGTCTTTGCCTTGTCAAAAGCCAAATGAGACAGTTAACAAACCTTAGAATGGGCCAAATTATCTTAAGTATTTCAAGGGGAAACGAAACCAACACACGCCAAACACAAAC
The DNA here is from genome assembly GCA_029783685.1 of Heniochus monoceros. Lineage (NCBI taxonomy): Eukaryota > Metazoa > Chordata > Actinopteri > Chaetodontiformes > Chaetodontidae > Heniochus > Heniochus monoceros. The sequence goes on from JAPZEA010000007.1 coordinate 14,648,710, forward strand.
TGCATTTACAAGGACAAACAGTGGATTAACAGTCCCAGTATTCAGACAGCAGATGAATACTGCGTGAGCTGCACTCTGAGAGGACTCTCCTTTTGTAGCGATGGTTCTTCTAGGATTTAGCTTCGTGAAAATTAAAGTCTTTTGTTAAGAAGTGTTGAAGCTGTTTTGTCCACCTCCTGTAGGTGTCAGCAGTAATCGATCAGTGAAGTGCTCACTGCATTGTGTAGAATTTTATCAGTCTGTGGCCTCCTCATTAGAGGGAGAGCACAGAATTCATATTTGCATGTTTTTCTAGCTCAGATCACTTCCTAAGCGGTCACAAAACAAATCTGAGAGGTTGCAAGAAGATCTAAACTTATCCTGCTCGATGTTATGTTTTTATTTATCTTTTTTTGCATGTGAATTGCTGGATACTTTACCCTCTTCGGGCTGTAGGTGGTTATAATCTACAGACATGCAGAAGCAGTGATGATAGGTCACAAGTAGACATTGCTGTATGATCTCCATGTCATTTTCTGAGCACTGTTTTTCTGCAAAGTAAGCACAGATATCATGTGATTCCCCCATGTGATCATCCTCTGTCTCGCTTTTCATTTTCTGCTCTGTACTTACCATGCACCGTGTACTATACATACTCTAACCACCACAAACCACTGTACATTTACTCTTCTTACTGTAAGCCGGTCATTTCCTGTCACATCATACACAAGCTTTGTGTTGTTGGAGATCTGATGGTGAATCAGCCTCATGTGTCCTTCTGGTTTGATGGAGGTCAAACGTGTCAGATGATCCCACCACATACTGTGAAAAGTATTTACAGCTAAGAGAGGCATTCCTTCTTTCTCTCTTCACTCCTCAACATCCTACACTTTAACTCAAAGTCACAATTTGGATATGCATTTCCAAATACGCGCATTAGCTTCTGCAGCTTCACCAGCCACGGATTTTGGTTGCATATTCCTGTGGCCTATTTCATACAAGCCCTGTTTTGGACAAGAAGATAATCTTGTATTTCACTGACCTTTAGAGTCTGTTGCATGTTTCTTCCTATTTTCTAAACCCACAAAGCCTCCTAATCTTTGAGTGGACTAGATTGCTCTTTGTTTGTTTCCCACACCTCGGCTCGCTGTGGCAAAGAAGCTTAATAGTCTAAGTTTGCTTCAGCCAGATGGACCACCGGTTGAGGACAAATTCTGATAAAACCACAAGGAAACCGCAAACGTTACACTTGATGAGTGAAGCCCTTTGTTGCTGGGTTATAAAACTAATCATTACATCTGCTCCTGCAGCGATCTTTCGCGTTGTGTCCTGTTATGAAAGCCGAGCTGAACTGCTGTGCTGCTGTGTTTATTCACACTCTGTAGTTAATTGATGATTAGGGGTTATGGCTTACGTGCTTTTTTAAAAAAAATATTCAGTTACTGTCGAATCTATTTAAAGCATCACTCTAGTTTTTCTGAACTTTCCACACCATAGAAAGTCGCCTCGTAAAAGCACTCCTGTTTCCTATACAGCCCAACATGTAATTTCCATCCAGTGGAAATGATTCCTTGGAGGTTGAAAGACGGCACTCCAATCCTCAGAGCGGAGAGAGGTGACTGGTCTGCACAGGTCACATGATCTTCTCTCTCTCTCTCTCTCTCTCTCTCTCTCTCTCTCTCTCTCTCTCTCTCTCTTGCATTCCCTTACTCTGTTGCAACACTCCTCATCTCTCTCACTCCTTCCCTCCCACCCTCTCTCTCTCTCTGTGTCTCAGTCTTCTGTCTGCTCTGTTGGCATGTTGGATTTAAAAAAGAAAGCACTTTCAGAGGATGTGAGGAAGGGAAAATGTTGAGTTTGCTTCAGCATGTGTCCCGCTCTCTCCTCTCAGGCTGACACTTCCCCCTCTCCTCCATAATCTCTCCCCTTTATACCTCCTTTCATCCTTTGCCTGAGGACTGGACTGTCTTCTCCAGCGACATGTATTCCCTGGACGATTTCGGGTAAGTCGACTCCTCCTCATCCCCTCTTTCTCTGGGTCTTTTGGTTTTTCTGTGCTTGTGGAGACGTGTGAGTTAAAGTAAAACTGGCTTTGGAGCGCTGCTTCTTCTTCTTCTCTCTCTCTCTCGTGTTCTGCCCAGCTCAGCTTTCAAACCACAGAATCTGTTTGGTTCTTCAAACAGCATTTGCAGGGTCTGCAAGGAGACCTGTATTTCTTTCTGTACCATCCGTTCCAGCCCTGTTGAAAACTGCGACTGGCTTGAGTTGAAGAGAAATCGAGGGAAAACGGCAGAGGAAAATCTCCTCTTGGAGCTGCTGACTTTTTCTCCTCTGTCCCCTTCTTTCCACCCCTCTGTCTGTGTTTTCTCCGGAGCCAGCTGTTAGCAGAGAAGCCTGATTGGTTACCCTTTAAGCATATCTTTCATTGGTTCCTTTTTCCTGGGAAGAAGGAATGAGTCCCTCGCTGTCTGTCAGTCTGTGCACTCAGCTGCTCTCCGTCGTTCACAGGATGGATCCCATCTGACTCGTTGCATGTGTGAGAAAGAAAGACAGGAAGAAAGGGATAGAGAGCGCTAATCTCCGAATGGCTGAATGAGTGGGACTATCAAAAGCCAGATGACACAAGGATAGAGGGGTCTCTGCATAATATGGCCTTGGCAGATTACAGCGGGACGCCGTGATTTGTTGAAGCTCAAATACAGATGTGGAGCCGAGTGGGGCAGAGGAGATAACATCAGAGGTTTACTCTTGACTGCGTGCACTCTAGTAATCTACTGTAAAGTACAGTACATCAGAGGGAAAAGCTCCCTCTCACAGTGTGTCCATTATTTATTACGAGGTGTGGTGCTGCTCACACTAGCGTCATTCACATTGTAATACTGCAAAACGGAACACGAAAGAAAGTTAAGTAATACATTAAAGCATCAGTTTTAAAGGTTTTTTTGGCCAAAAATGCGGAAATGATCTTAAAGCAGTTTCCTGAAAACTAACTTTTCTCAACTCTTCATCTAAACCATCCTGTCATCACTTTTAGCTCTCGCTTCTCTTTCGGCACATCAGTCACAGTACATGTCCCACTTCATGACACTAAATACAAAGAAAAACACAGGATTATATAACTCCACGCTGGCTTGGAAATCACAGAACTGCATCAAACATGCACGCTTATATTCCTTCTGTGAGTTTTGTACCTGCTGTGCGTTCGTCTGTGTATCCTCTTAAAAAATCTGAAATATTTTTGAATTAATTGTTTTGGAAGCGGTGTTTCCCTTTAAGGATCAGGATTAGTGACAGGACGCAGACTGGAGAGCGCTGAGGAAGGTGGAGTGAGGCGGAGGAGAAGGAGGGGTGGGGGAGGGGTTGTGTAGAAATGGGGGTTGCCATCCATATTGTACTGTATGTGTGTCCGTGACAATTAGCCTGAGGGCCAACTGGCGTGTACGGAGGTGTGTGATGAATAAGTGATGTCATCATGGGCGTCAGTATGCTGATTTCACTCTGGGAAGCTTCGCTGCTGCACGCTGCGTACACGATCTCACCAAATCATCCCCTTATATTGAGACAGTGATTCCTAATCAAGCTTTCATCCTTCAGTCTCATTCGATATATTGATTCTGTAAATCAATATAAAACTAATGTTGTGATCAGATGAGTCTTTTTTCGGTCATAAAAGTTGCATCACAGCTTTGACTGTTCTAATAAGATTTATATTGAACAATAAATGCCTCTATTTGCTAAGCATCATATCTGCATTACTAGTGATTCTTTTTGTAAAACCTCCAGTTTTAGATTAAATAATTTATGAACACAATGATGAAAGAGCCCAAAACATCCTTTGTTTCCAACATAAATCCTCAGAGCCTTATACTGTGCCTTGATCAGAGCGTGCAGGGTTTTTGGGTTCTTGCACAGTCGGTTCGTGATCTGGCACACTTGTCAATAAGACTTTCTGGAGTGCGAGAGCTTTGTACTGACAACTTGAGATGTTGTAATCACATGAGGAATGAGCTCT
>JAPZEA010000007.1:14673211-14684041 GCA_029783685.1 Heniochus monoceros
CCCATTGGAAAAGGGCTGTCTGGTGGCAACATAAAGCAGTGAAAATATTCTAAATATAGCCTACACTTAAACTGATACAGAAATACATTTATTTGCTGTGCATTAGCCTCCAAGTGTTTTACATTTGTACTGTGTTGTTATTAGCTTGTCAGTCACCTGTAAAGCACTTTCAATTTACTTTGACTTTTATTTGCATTAACCTGTATGAAAGGTTCCATCAAATATAGTGTTGTTGGCCAGTTGATTGATTGATTAAGTGAAGATTGATAGCATGTAATATTACATAAATATTAACGGTAATAAGTTGAAGAGTTTGAGGGAAAAGGAGTCCCAAAAACTTTCATAATCTATTAATGGAAAGCTCTTGCAGTGCTCTATCTGACACATTTGAGGCAAAATTACAATGAATGTGAAAATCTGAAAGGCTCAGGTGAACAATTCATTAGACTGCATTTGGTAAAATGCAGTTGTAATTGTCATTTTCAACCCTCGCTGCAATCCAGACTGCGCTTTGAAGCCTCAGCTCTGCCTCGTGTTGACTGCCCCCATGGCCCAGCCTGCCAACCCCGTGCTGCAGACACAGGCAACGGAAATATCACCCGTGGGTGTTGTTGATGTCACGATGGGCGTTTAATGACTGGTATTCTGGTGATATGTGATCAGCGCTCTCCCCGATGCTCCCTGTTAATAGCCGCCCCAGAATGAGGCTCTAACTCTGTCACTTTGAGGCGGGGGCTGAAGCCTGTCTGCAGTTGGTCAACGAGCAAAGTGCTAAACTGAGACGATCACGTGGCCGATGGTAACTTCATGAAACAATGCTGACATAATGACTTAAACACTGATGAATTCTCTTATACAGACACCCAATCCCATGTGTTATTGTGCTGTACCTCATGTTAAGTACGTTTTGATATATGCATGATATTTTCGTCCCCTCTCTTTGCTTCTTTTCTGCTGCGGTTCACAGTTAAAATTCCTGTGGCTGGCAGCATGTTGAGCAAATTACATTCTAAACAGCTTGTTGGCTCTCCAGGGCAAAGTACCTCACATGATGCCTGCTGCGCTCAGTGCAGTCAATAAACACAGCATCCTGAGCTCTCCGGTGGGATGGTTTTATATAAGATAATTATGATTTTGAGGGCTTGTTTACAGATGGAAATGTATCTCACAGTTGCTCCCTATTGGTCTCGCTCATGTTATACAATGACTGAAAGATGTTACATACAGTGAATCCAACAAATGGTCAAGAAAGACACAAGATAGCTGCACATTTCAACGGTTTAAGAGCACATATATAATCAAAACAAATAGAAACTAATTGCAGAGGGATGAAACAAAGCTTCCAATGCACTTTCAAGCTGCATTATAAAGAAGGAGAAAAACGGGTTAGGAGAACAAAAGGACAGGAAAGGGGGATAAACGGAGAGAGAGCAGAGACAACGACCATCAGAAGGTGGTTTGAAGAAGAGAAGGACAGAGCAACAACAAGGAAGAAGTGGGAGGAGGGGAAAAAGTGAAGACAAACAAGGTGTGAAATGATGAGTTTAGACGGAACAAAAGAGAACTGAGAGGAATTTACAGGGACAGAGGGCTGAGGCGTGAGGGTGTCACTGCTGTTGTTGTCATTGTTATAAACAGCATTTCTGATGTTTGCACTGATGCTGCTTTTTGTTGTTTTTATGTAGTTGATCTTTTTTCACCTCGTGTCTTTCAGGTCCAGTCGTCCAGCGCCAAAATGGGCCCTCCTCAGAGGAGAGCGAGGCACAGAGGAGGTATGACATCTAACCGCTGCATACAAGAGCACACATGAAGCTGTCTTTGCGCAGAAAATCAAAAATGACTACAGTGTGATATTAAAATTCTGTGCATGTGGAGCGAGACATTTTAGATGGAGATACTCTGCTGCTAATCCCCACACGCAGCTTCAGATTTTAATTTGAGGACAGTGCAGCCGTTAATGTTCTGGATGATAGTGTAACAAACAGAGAATCCTTACAATCCGTAGGATGATGGAGCAACATCAGATGGCGCATAAGGAGAGGGAGCGACGAACGTCAGGATCAGGTGAGGCTTAAACAAACACACCCACACCCAGCTCTATTACCACACACACACACACACACACACACACCCACTCTCTCTCTTTCACTGGTTGCTCTGGAGAAGGCGGGCATAGCTCCTACCTGCACAAACATTTAGAAATAAACGGTCAACAGAAAATCCTCACAGCACACCCCAGCTGTCAATGAACAACCCTGCAGGGGAGCAAATGGATGTTTGCTCTGCTTTGTCTTTTTTTTAATGAGGGATCAGTGTTGGGTCAGGCAGAATTTACTTTCCCACAGCAAACAGGTGATTTCATCCTTAATAAATGCCAGAGGCTCCTCACCCTGACACGGTAGGTTCCCTAGGGGTAAACAGGCTTCCCCCAGTGTGGTTTGTGTTAGTCTCTCCCACCTTAGTTTCAACCACTGCTCCCCCGGTCTGTGCGCCCTTATGCCTTTTTATCCATGCACATATATAAATGTTCAAGTCTGCCCCTTAAATGCACATACAGACTTAAACATCCTCCTCTGTCCCTGCTGTCAGTGGCGATATCAGTACCCCCCTGTCCCTGCAACATGCTTTACTGCCATCCCTTTCTTCCAGCTACTGTTGGGGGGAAATGCCATATGCTTTCTGACCATGGCTCAGTCATGTTGCATTCTGCTGCTTGTTCTTTTTATGATATTTTGATTCTTTCTTATTTGCTATTGGCTTCCGTTTTTTGGATTGCTCCTGATTTTCTCATCTTTACTTGCTTGGTTGCTCAGTTGGTTGCTTTTCATTCTTCTCACGTTTTTCTCTTTTCTGTTTTCCTTTGTTTGTTGCCCTCCTCCGTCCTCCTCTTCGTCTGCATCTCCTCTTCCTCTCTCTCTCTCTCTCTGTCTCTCTCTCTCTGTCTTTCTCTCTCTGCCCGTCACAGTCGTTTCCACTCTCCAATATAAAGTCTCCACCCCTCCCACCCACCCAGACACTCCTCCTGAGTACAGACAGTACAGGGCTAGCACACTGCCACCCTCCTACGTCCGCGTGGCCTCCTCCTCTCCTCCCTCCTCCGCCTCCTCCTCTCCCTCTCAGGAGAAAGAGGTGGGGGCTGCTAGGGACAAGGCCCAGCTCTCCTCCCAGCTCTCCACCTCGCTCGCCTCAGCCTTTTCCCCAGTTCAGGCAGGAGTGACCACCCAGGGCCGACAGGTCCGTCAGATCCCCCTGTCTCCTCCCACAGCAGCCCGCCAGCTACACCTTCAGCAACAGATGCAGCAACAAGACATCATGCTCCCCCCTAAACACGGCACCTGGTCCGCCTCCCATTTGCAGCAAATGTACGCCCAGTTGCCCCCTTCCTCCTCCCCTCCAGTTATGATGGCTATGCCTGTGAAGCAGGGTTTGCCCCCGCAGCCCGTCCTCCCGATGGCTCACCCTCTCCCGCCCCTGAGCACTAGGATGAAGCCCCCACCTCTTGACCCGAGCGCCGTGACGGGCCCTCACCAGTACCCCCAGCACCAGCACCACCCTCACTCCAACGGCCAGCCAGACGACTCCTACTCTCCTCACTCTCAGCATCTGCCACTCACCCCGCAGTACTGCGAGGCCATCCCCCTGCCCCCTCTGACAGGCCAGACAGCCCCCGCCCCCAGCCACCAGCCCCAATACGCATCCACCTTCCACCCTCAGCAGCAACAGCATCCACAGCAACAACAGCAGCAGGTGTACTACCAGCAGGCCCAGCCCCCCACCACCACCTCCTCCTCCTCCTCACCCCCCTCTTACACTGCCATGTCTGACGGGGGCTCGCCCAAGAAGACCCCCTCCCCCATCCCCCAGCAGGCCCCCATGGCCAGCAGCAGTAAGTATGAGGAGAGAGGAGGAGGTAGTCTCTCAGTAGAGGGATGTTATATGTTTTACAGTGTGTGTGTGTGTGTGTGTGTGTGTGTGTCTGTGCTTGTGTGTGTGTGTGTGTGTGTGTCTGGGATAATATGCAAGAGAGTGTCACTCTAGTGAATGCCCCTCACCTATAATGTTACACATGATACATGCACGCGTCATATGCACACAATACCTAGAGGGTAACTCAGTCCTATTATATGTTCTGTGGCATTGCATAATTCTCATAATATTTCCAGCCAACATAAGCCTGACTAGAACAAACACCTTTGTGGTTTCGCAGAGCCTTTAAAACAAATGACAGACTGTTTGAGCAGTGTAGAACTCATTGACCCTTTTATACATAGTTCTCCTGTTTCAGCACAATGCAGCGGGACAATAGGCCTTTGACTTGTCTTTGCAAGAAAAGCACAGGTGTTACATGTCAAAATGTCTTGTATGTAACAGACCTTCAACCCTAAACATGCGGGCAAGCAACCAGTGTTTATGCGTGTTTATGGCCCGGTATTTGAATGTTTTTGACTAGCCAAGTCAGTCACCTGACCTCAGTCCAGCTCAACAGGTGTTTCATGCACTGAAAAAAACACAGAAGGAAAAAGGTCTCCGAAATGGCTGCAGTAGTGGAGCGTTTGCTGATGTCTGTGCATCATAAACTCCAGGAAGTCATTGACTGCAATAGATCTGCAAAGGAATATTTAATATAATTGCTTTATTTCAGGATGTGTGAACTTGTGCCGGAGGACTGTGTTATAAGAGGTTACAGTTTCTACACTGTTCATCGGATAAATGTCAACACCCTCAAATTAAAGCCCAAAGTGAGCGCTTTAATCTCAGTTTCATTTCAGATCCAATGGGCTGGGGCGCAGAGACAGCACAATAAAAACGCATCACTGTCCTAATGCTAAAATATGACACATTTTTTAGATTGAGACAGCCTTAGTTTTCATTTAAGTATGCTCTGGAAGTCATCCTGCAAAGACTATAAAACCTGCTTGAACTCATCAAAGTCAACATTTTGTCTCCATTAAAGTAACTTCGTCACATGGTTATGCAGTTGCAGGCAGTTTTTATTGCTCTTGGTGTCATGGTTCAAAAATTTTTTCCACTGTTTTAAATGGCTGCTGCTGTCACTTTCACAAGCTATGTTGCAAACACAGACATGACAGGATGATATGCAGGCATCAGCAGTTTGTTGCTTTAAGGCATCTTGGACGTTTGCCTCAGGCTCTTAATGAACCACCGAGCTGGAGTTTTCTAAACCGTCCACATTTGTAACTGTATTACCATGAGACCACAATAAAACTTTCATATGGCACTGCAATCAAATGGCTGCCTATGAAGTAGAAAAAAAAAACTTAAGCTCTTACACATTGAAACAACCGTTTACAATCAGCCAATTTACTAAATAACCAATATTCTCTCGCCATAAATATCTCTAGTGTGTAAATGATTTCCAGTTTGCTGCACGGTTTTTCCTATACAGTGAGAGTTCGTATCATTCCTCAGACGGTCTTCATACAACCTTCCAAAGGGCAAAACAGGTAAATCAACCCATGCAGTCATTAACGAATATGACATTCTGCCCCTCCCAGGCCCCCCTGTCTCTGCAGGTCACCCAGCCATGCTTTCTGTGGCGCCTCCTGCAGCTGCAGTTCCAGCACCCATGGCTGGTCCTCCAGCCCCACCACCACCACCGGGGCCACCGCCCCCAATGGCAGTGCCCCCACCCATGCCCCCTCCACTGCCCACTGGTGGAGGGCCTCCTGGGGGCCCGCCTGGAGTCCAGCACCAACCCTCAGGACTGGCCGCAGCACTGGCTGGAGCCAAACTACGTAAAGTACATAGGGTGAGCCTCCAAGGTTAAAGGGTTTTGTCAGTAGTTAATTGTTGAAGCCATGTTATTGGTGTATTTTAAGGGGTAAGGTGACAAAGAATGGTCCAGAAACCCCTCCACAGCAGTAAACTGAAACCCATTTCATAATGTGTTCTTCAGGATGAGAGCAGTCCGCCCGGGTCTGGTGGCAAAAGTGACTCCAACCGGTCAAGTGGTGGCAGTGGTGGTGGTGGGGAGGGACTGATGCAGGAGATGAATGCCTTACTAGCTCGCAGGTAAAACAGCTACACAAACACATACACACCCACCTGTCACCTATCCCCTAAATTAATGATGCAGAGAAACACACAATACCTGTTGTGCCATTCTGTCGCATATTACACCAACTTTTTCCTTTTGCTCTTCCTGGTTCTGCTTCACCTGCAGCAAATGTTTATCTCTTAAAGGAAATAAGCTCTTTGTGCCAGTGTTTTATCCGTCTCAATCTTTCTGTACAAGTTACTGGATTATTTGTGTGTGTGTGTATCTCGCTGTTTGTTCATGTACTCGTTTCCCCCTCTCATAGACGGAAAGCTTCAGAGAAACCCGATGAAGTAAGTCTTGTGCCTTAGAGCAATAATTAGACAGTTTAGGAATTTGTTAATGTCAGACGAGACGATTGATGCCACTCTCATGTCTGCCTGTTAAATATGACGCTGGAGCTGGCAGGCAGTTAGCTTAGCTTATTTTAGCACAAAGACTAGAAGGGGAAACAGTTAGCCATGCCTCGGTCCAGAGGCAGACAGGCCGAGGCTAGCTGTTTCCCCTTGTTTCCAGTCTTTGTGCTAAGCTAAGCTAATAGGCTATTGGCATTTACTTTATTGTTAGACATTAAAGTGGTATCAGTCTTCTGGTCTAACTCTCTACAAGAAAGAGAATACGTGTATTTCCCAAAAATGTTGAATTATTTCTGTAAGATGTGATTTTAAATTTTAACCTAACACACACAATGACTGATGGTTTAGCGATAATTAATTTCTCTCTTTCCTGCAGGACGACTCTAGTGGTCGAGGGCCAGGTCAGCAGAACTCAACAGGTACAGAACAGACTTCTTACCAGGATCTTATTTAACATAGCTAGTTCATTAGTTCCATAAAACTGCAGGTTTTAAGTATCTTCACTGCTTTATAGGCTGCTGTTTCTGAGTTGTTTGATTGGATGTAATTCATTCTTTCCCCCTTCGCCAGATGCTGTGAAGAAGCCATGGGAACGATCCAACTCTGCAGACAAGTCCTCGCTGGTGTCCAGGTCTGTAGATAAGAGGAGGAGGAAGGAACAGAGTGTGGTTCGGATGAACAGGCAAACCTCATTAACCACAGAGATTTCAGCATAAATCCCATCCTTTGTACTACAGACACCAGTGGAAGTCACAGAAATGTTGTGGTGTTGTGGTTACATTTAACAAAAAAACCCTTTTAACGGCACGTAATCCTTAAATATGTACTGTGTATTACTCATCCACTAAAAAAAAGGCTGGTCCGCTTTTATTTTCAATCGGTTTATCCTCTCGTGTTGCAGAGTGAGACCCATCGGCAGCACTAGTGAAGCAGACACAGAATTTGACAGGATGAAACAGGTTAGTATAATGTGTTTTATTACAGAAAGGATTATATGGGTTTTGCACTTTGCAGAGTAGACTAACGATTTTGCACACACTGCAAACTGACAAGCACGCCCTCTTTTGCAGGAAATTTTGGACGAAGTCGTACGTGAGTTGCATAAGGTGAAAGATGAAATCATTAATGGTAAGTAATGACTGTTTAGTTCACTGCAGTATCCGGGGGCATAAAGCATGTTTAATCTTTAATCTTTTACACACACGAGTTATTACATCTCACTGGCAGTTAAATGTTACTATTTTAAGTGAAATCCTAACATGAAAAAGCTGGTTGACACCATTAATAATTCATTTCAATTCCACGTTTCCACACATTTGATTAATGAGTGGCAAAGATGAGCAGAAATGAGTGCCGCGTCCTTCTCTTGCAGCCATCAGACAAGAAATCGGCAGAATCAGTACATCCTAATCTCATCTGAGCAACAGTAGGAGGAGAGCGATAGGAGGAGCTGGAGGAGGATGGACATGCAGATGCACAGACACGAGGACCAGCGAATGTTCTCTCAACGTTTCTGTGACCTCGCGATGCCACGATGCACGTTGCAGAGATGTTGTGTCAACATTTGAGCCTGCTGGACAGCGAAAAATGGAAGAAAGAAACAGAGAAGAAGAGAGGAGGGGGGTTAATGAGACAGGAGCAGAGGAAAGAGAAGGATGGGTAAAGAAAGTGTTGAAGGACTGATGAACTCTAACAGAGGATGGAAAGCATACTGAAAGATGAATTGAGGGATGGACGGACATTCGTGCTGAGTTTGGTGTTGTGGTCCTCTCTGTGCACCTATAGACTCAGTCAGCCCAGTGTTGCAACTCTTTGTTCTCTGTTCAGTCTTAAGAAGAAAATATTTTTGTTTTCTAAGTTTTTACTGTTTTATTATTTAAAACCTGTGGTGATAATGATGATGCTGTTGATGACAATGAGTATTTTATTGATATTATAGAAGGAAAAAGGAATCTTGCACACCATTTATGTCAGCCTTTTATATTTTCTTTTTCTTTTTGTTTAGTTTATCCCTAACTATTTAAAGATAACAAGCACAATATGGGTATAATGGTGCTGCAGACTCACCTGCCCTCAACTGGCGTATTTAACTAAAAAAAAAAAAAAAAACTGGCTTTTTATGACCTTGTTCATACTGGTGTTGCGTGTCTAACCTTTTCTCTCCAGAGATGTTGGAAAACATGTTAATGTTTGAACCACAATTAGCCACTTCAATGACCTCCTCATCCAAGGCGTAAGACGTTAAGAATGAGCAATGGATTATTTTGGCATTTAATCCAATAACACACAGTAACAGCCTGCTCTCCAACTCCAGTGTGACCGAGGTACACGTTTCTCTCTACCTGTTCAGATGTGTGAGATCATTAAAACTTTGGGGATCATTCACAAAACAGGCCGATAACTGTAAATGTGCCACCTGGTTTTACCTAGATATAAAAACAATGTAGTACTATCTATTAGTCATCCTATGCTTTGTGAACCTCCCAAGTATGCATGAAACCCCCATCTCTATGAATTAGTTTTTTTTATTTGGTTTGAAAAAAAAAACATTAAAAAAATACAAACGGTGGTACATTTATTATAGTGGTTTGTTTCCATGAAGATTCCCCTTTCTATATATGAGATGTTGAACTTGATAATGGTAGCGATGTGAATATAATTAAGGGGGTTGCTCTGGCAATATGCAAATCTTACCTAGATAAGAATGTGCAGAAAGTGAATGGTAGGCCTACGTGATGGTAGCTAAATGTGTCTTTGCGGGAAGGATTTGGCTGAATATCGGTTGTTGCATTCTATCCACTCTGTCCGCTCTCAACTACGTTCTGATTTAAAAGCTGGAAGTAAATTCATTCAAACAAAAACAATAGACTGTGTCAGCCATCTACGCAATATCCTGCTGTGTGTGTGTGTGTGTGTGTGTGTGTGTGTGTGTGTGTGTGTAGGTATGGGTAATGCAGTCTAAATTATAAAGGGAACTTGTAATACCAATAGCATGACATAAACAGTTCCATTTGTGACTTTTCTGTCTGCAATGTGTTCATGACGTGACATGTATAATTCAACACACATGTTGCTTTAATGGAATGTCATTCTCAGCAGATAGATGAGTTTAACCCTAATTCACTATATCCTTGAATAGGAAATGAGGTTTTCAACTGTTCTGTTGTTGAACTGAGATGTCAGCAACTCACATTTCTCACCTCACTGTCTCAGTATCAAACACTGTGCCGCTTCATCAGCCAGGATAATATTGACGCTGTGCAGACCTTTGAAAAGAAGCCGTGTGAGTCCCCAGACTGTTCACGGCAGCAGTGATAATATTTACATACTTAGTTGATTCCCATGTTGTTAACAAGGTGTTAAATGAAAGGTGTGGAGCCTCAGTCCCAGTTAACTTCTTGTTTGTACCTTGTGGGATGCTGGGGCTTAACTGCTTCAAGAATAGAGGATGAATGTCTCAGTATTATGGGAAAAGTTAGCCAGTGTATTGAGAAAAGGGATGAACACTGTAAACTGAACAAGTCTGGGTCTGAAAAAGTAAGCAATTTGAAGAGGTCATCTTGGGCTCAGATGATATCTCACTTTACATTAATCAGTAATAAAAACAATCGTTACGTAGGACTAATTGTGTGAGACCAAGTGCAGAACACAGAAGCTGAGGCAGGGAGTTGGTGCAGCGAGGAATTTATGAACACTCAAAATAATCATTTGCGGGCAGCAGAATCACTTGGCCAGGGGAGAGCAAAGGTCGAGCCGTGAGCCGTTGAATGAACCAGACAAGGCAGAGCAACTGACGAGGGAAGACTGAGCAAGTGGAGCTCAGAGTGCCAGGAGGAGAGAGCTGATCCAAACGAGATTCCAGGTAGTTCAGAACTGGGTCACAGGCAGGAGGCTGCAGGCACAGACAACCAAGTATTAGCCAGAGCTTAATCAAACAAATAGATTCAGAAGGCTGGACCAAGACTAACTGCGTAACTGAGTGTACGATCTGGCGGCGTGCTGGAGCTGAAGCCCGGTGTTTAAAGCAGAGAAGATTGGAGATGATTAGCAGTTGACACCAGCACACCTGATCCCACTCCTGTAATCAGAGCACAGACACACAGACAGAGAGGCGGTGACAGAATTTCAGTCAGTTGCTGCTCTAGATTTCAGTCACCTTATTTGTCCCCAAAGTGCACAAAGATTAGTTCATGTAAATGTCATTCCCTAAAAGGTAAAAACATTTACTTTCATTTCACTCAGTCGAAACACACAAATAAGGTCAGAAATAATTAAGTAAATCAGTATCCACTGAAACAATTAAATTTGTTTATCATTATAAAGCTCCATTTCAGTTCTGTTGTCTTTGTTTTAATATATTCCAGGTATCTATTTGAAGGCTGAGAAACCTCCCTCTAGCACCTCTGGGTCAAGGAC
>JAPZEA010000007.1:15015883-15028671 GCA_029783685.1 Heniochus monoceros
ATTATATTGTGGAATGACAGAATGCTGAACACAAGGCTGCCTCTGACCAGGGATTTCAACTTGAAGCTCAACAACCCGTGGAGAGTCTCCCGGAGCTTTCTGAACTGTGTAAACCTGAGCAGAAGTCACCGATGTCATAATTCAATGAGGAGTTTGTTCCTGGAACGATGTGTGAGTAAATGTTGGCCGTAACTTGTAGTTCCACAAGGTTTTTAGGTAAATTACTCTTCTATTGAGGAACTGCTTCGTTGTGTATGTATTCTTTGTGAAGCATCCTTACATGGGAAGCTCATTTTGATGTTAACCTGTGATCTTTATCTCTAGTAATGGCCAATGATTTTGATGGACAGATTGATTACCTTGAACAGTTTGGGTCCGGCAGTGTAAGTACTTTCTACATGTATGTCAAACAGCTAAATGATTCGATTGTCAATGGGTGACATACACTCATTTAAATGTTTAATTCTTTTTGTCTGCAGTTCAAGGAGTCTGCATTGAGGAAACAATCCTTGTACCTTAAATTTTACCCCCTCCTGAGGGACAGCCCGAAGAAGTCTGGCTGCCCGGCTGCTCAGACCCACGTCCCTCGCCCCGCTGCCTTGCTTTCACAGTATGACGTACTTCTGTTTTCACTTAGTCTGATTGCTGCTGTCACTGGATGTTAGAGCTGAATTTGTACTGCTTTGGACATTTGTTTGAAAATGTAACCACTTTGACTACTTCACAACAAGTTTTTTTTCCCCAATGTATGCTTGAAACTCCACAGATGGCAGAAAAAGGGGCTGCAAACGCACCACAAAAGGCCGATTTCAAACCATTTGATGACGCTACAGTGCCAGTAAGTCACTCTGGAACCGCCACTATTGACTGTGCTTGGTAACTTAACACTTAAAAATAAGTGGAAGTGTCTGTTTACTGTTTTGGAAACTACGTTCAACGCGTCCTTGCTGCGCCTCCTAACTTGATTTATTTACACTGCAACTGTCATCTAGCCTCCTCCGATCCTTGAGAGCCTCGTCCCTCCTTTCCCCAAGCCAGCAGACACAGAGGACGCCATTATTGAAGTGCTGAAGTACAGTCAGAAAGACATGGATGCAGCCACCGCCAGGGTTCAAGCCGAAGTATGTCCTGCTCAGTGATTTTGTTATTTGACAAATAACAGCAGCTGTTTCAAACTCTGACAAGGTTTTCCCATTCTGAAGTCACTTTGTTTGAGTGTATGTGAATGGAGCTTTTTTCTACAGACCTCGTTGATAGCATGGTTTCTGTGGTTTTCCAAACAATCCCTGGAGC
Source organism: Heniochus monoceros (assembly GCA_029783685.1). Classification (NCBI taxonomy): domain Eukaryota; kingdom Metazoa; phylum Chordata; class Actinopteri; order Chaetodontiformes; family Chaetodontidae; genus Heniochus; species Heniochus monoceros. Next base: position 15,017,177 of record JAPZEA010000007.1, read on the forward strand.
AGTTCCGAGTAATCTGATTCAACCGCAGTGCGATCTGGAACAAACACAAGCTTTTAATATCAAAGAAAGTGTTTAACAAGCAGTCACACACATTTCAATTAAAATAAGTAAATTGCCTGATTTGGTTGGAAAAGACCCTTAATATTAACTTATAATTGAGTGGTGGGTTTTTTTTCTAAAAGGGTTTAAACATAACCTCCAGAATAATTAAAGAATGCATTCTCTCATACAGGCAAAGGAAAAAGAGGCGCAATGGAGTGCAAAGTATAAAAAGCTTCTTGATGATGGTCAAGAAATGAGGTGAGCCGTGCTTTGGTAAATTTTCTTTTTGTCATTTTAATTCAGTGATATCAAGGTTTCAAGACATTTGACGCCTTCTTTCCCCCCCACACAGGAAAATAATTGCAGAATTTGAGCTCATGATTGCTAAAATGATGGGTAAGTGAACATGATGAATGTGCCACAGTGTTATGGATTTTCGATGCAGCGGTATGTTAAAAAGAGCTCTTTAATCTCTTTGTATTATCCAGCTGATCAAGAGAATGAGAGGGAGGTGTTCCAGGCGAAGCTCAATGAGGCCCTGCTGGAGAAGGATCAAGTGTCTAATGACCTGAACACCATGGAGAGATCCTTCTCCGACCTTTTCAAGAGACTGGAGAAGTACAAGGAAATTATTCAGGGCTACAAAAAGGTGAGAAAACATGAACACTTGTCCTGTTGGATAAGCCACAAATGCGTATTTTTAGGTTTTTAACAAAAGCTCTGGCAGTTTGATTGGTAAATTGTTTTCTGTGGCTTTTCCCCAGAATGAAGAGACGCTGAAAGCTTGTGCTCAGGACTATCTGGCAAGGATCAAAAAGGAGGAGCAGCGCTACCAGACCCTTAAAGCCCACGCTGAGGAGAAAATTGGCCAGTAAGAAACCTGACTATTGTGTTAATAGCGTAAATTGCAAGACATGCAAAAGTGTCTAATTTGTTGTTCATCTTCAGTGCGAATGAAGAAATTGCTGAAGTGCGGTCCAAGAACAAAGCCGAGGTATCCGCACTGCAAGCGCAGCTGCGGCGGGAGCAGCTGAAGGTGCAGTCGCTAGAGAAGAGCCTGGACCAGAAGGTGAGTGAAAATAGTAAATTAGACAGTGTGCATTTGCAGAGGTCTTGAAGATATCGTCATAAGATAGTGTCTTAACTTTGTTTCTTATTTCCGTTTTTACTGGAGAATTAGGCTGAAGAACTCACCAAACTTTGTGATGAACTTATCACCAAAGTCCAGAAAGGTTGAGCTCATTTGTAAATACTGTATATTTTAATTACTTTTCCTGTTTTTCTTTGTGTCCGGATCATTTTCTCATGTAAAATGTTTGTCTAGTTGTCAGTGTTCTTTATAATACTGTAAAAAGAAAGTTAATAAAGAGGTTATACAAGTTTACTAGTATCTTTGTGATATCTGTTCAGTCTGACAGTTATTTTAACTTCTGCAGGATTACACACCACTAGAGGGCAGTGTTGGTCTTATTGTTTTGAATCTTGTCATCTCGGTTGTGGATTTGAAGCATTATTTATGGATATGGAAGTACCATGGCTACTTGAAGGCCAGAAAAAAAAGTAGTTCTGTGTAGAATTTCTGCTTTAAACAGACAGGCTATTCAACGTACTCACCCCTCATCTGTCTGGAGCCAAAGCTCATCCCCATCCTGCAATGCTTACAACAAAACAAGAGCTCACCTTACACAATGCTCCCCTTCTTTCCTGAGCAATCACATTGTCCTGTCACATCACTCCCAGAGCAGGACAATGCACTTCCTAAATGGTGAAAGGAAATCCTACCTAGATTGGAGTTGAATGAGGTGGTAGTGCGGACCAAGGGGGGAGAGGGAGGCGGAGAGGGTCGATTCACTTTAAATGGGGAAAAGATGCTGGTCACTCGGTGTAGTCTTGCAGGGGCCATCACTCATCTAAAAAGGGACTGTGTGAGACTGCTCTTGTGTCTGTACGGTATCTATTCAGTCATTCATCCCAGCAACGTCTGTCCCCCTGCTGGCTGCCCTCTGTGTCACCCTCAGCAGACTCTTCAACTCCCTCAAAGGAAGAAAGCTGACCTGTCTGTACCCGGCCTGTACTGTATGTTTTAGGACAGCTAACCGTCACCGCTGCTGTTATCTTTTTCACAAGGACTTTTACGCAAGAGCAGACAGCGGCCGTGGAAGAATATTCACGGGTTGAACAAATTTATTAGCCTTCGTGAAGATTGAATTTGTTTCAGGTCATTTAATCAAACTACCAAACCATCACACTTTAGATGATTTAGTTTTTGAGCCTTGAACAGAGTACATCATACAGGATTGTCAAATATAACCAATTACATACAGAAATACCTAAATATTGGCATGAACTAAATGTGATTAAACTGGGTGGGGAAGTACTCAAAATGTACTATACACGACAACAACAGTATACTTTAATAACATTACGTAGATATGTAAAACGCCTTACTCTGAAAAATAAACTTTTGATACATTTTTTTTAGCAAAATAAATTAAATATTCATGACTCAACTTGATTATAAATGACTACAGCTTCATAAACTGTGGTTGAATAAGGTGGTGGTCTAGAAGACTCGTCCTCTGCTGGTTTACCTCAACATGCTACTGACTGATGATGGGAACCTACCTAAAAAACAGTTAAAATGATAATGAAGACCAATTCAGTTAATGTGGAAACACAATTCTTCCATCCCTTGCAGTCTTAGTCAAGGTTTGCATGCCATAAAAAGGCTATAAAAACTTACCAGTCTACTCTATATCACTTTGAACAGAGGACAAAAGTGATGGATTGAGAAAGGTAACAAAGGATAGTGGTCAGCATTCCAAACATTTTGCATCTTTAACAAACAAAAGGACTACCTGAGTAGGAGCATAAAACCGGCCCCTTTGTAAATCTTGAGTACCATTTTCATCTTCATAACGAGGCAGAACACACACAGCCTCTGCGCTCCGACAGCTGAAAACCTAACCCCCATTTTCTGCTACACCTCAGGTAGGAAAATGCAAAATTCAACTGCTGAGGAAGACCTTTCAGCTGGCCTGAATAGCTGCGTTTAAACTCACACGCTGCACAAAATAAAAATATGTCCTTGTCCTTTTTTGTATTAAGTGCACAACAAGGATTCATGGATTTTAGTGGTGTGAGGAGGATCTGACAGGTAAAAAAATAAGCACCAAATCTGGAAGTATGGATGTAAAAACACAAGGTGTGTATCACTGGCCACTGTTTTTCCCATGTGCACACTCTTCCTAGCAATCTCCAGCTATGAGAGGAGGTTTTTTTTTAAAGAGTAATGCCAGGTGAACGTCGCTGAGGAGCTGCTGCTCAGTCCACAGCTCATTGTCCCGCGGAGATACTGGAGAAGTCAGTGGGGGATATTTGGCACTGAGGCTAACACTGAAAATGAATGTGCTGATGTTGATGTACTTTCCCGTCCACGTGGGAGTGAGTGTGTGTGTGAATGTCAGTGTAGATTTTGGGGTAGATTTTAGGGGGGATTGTCGGTCCTCCCTGCGTGAGGAGGAGCTGCTGCTGTGCCAGGTACTCCTCATAGTTCATAGAGCTCATGCAGTCTTTCTCTGGGCTGTAGGAGCTGGAGGATGGCGCCACGTAGCCCCTGTCCCGCTCTCGATATGGCAGCCGGTGGGAGCTCTGCAGTACCTGCGAGGCTGCAGCTGGAGCGCTGGGAGGAGGGCAGTGCTTTCTGCTCTGGCAGAACCACAGCAGCACGGTGCCAAAGATGAACACTACTCCAGCAGGGATGCCAATGATGACAGGCCAGGGGAGGGAGCTGGAGGCTGGTGAGAACATGGGCGTGATGGGAGGCTTTGTGTCTGCAAAAGAGGGCCAAAATAAAATAAAAAAACAAGTTTCCAACTCTTAAATGTTGCCAAAAGTGTGTTTAAATGCACAGGTGATGTGCTTAAGGCCTGATCACTGCAGGATCATTTTTACTATCAATTAATCTGCTGATTATGTTCTGGATTCAGTGTTTAGTCAATAAAATGTCTGAACAACAGTCCAAAGATGTTTTAATCTTTGAATTGTCTCACATACAACCATCTGTTATCACACGGTAAGTCTTACGCCACATGATGAAAACTGACCAGCTGCCTCCCACTGAGGAAGACTGTGATGCCGCTGACAGCTCTGCAATGAGCTGGTCAGTGGAACTTGAGTTAAATGTTTTTTGTCAAGTCAAATATGTTTGATTTATAATCCTATAAAACAGAGAAAGCAACAAATCCTCACATTTGTGACGGCAAAAACCAATGAGGGTTTGTCACTTCTTTTCTTGAAAACTGACTTATATTGAAGCAAGAATTAAAACTGTTGTTTGTTATTTTCTAATTGATAAATCGACTGATCATTTCAATTCAGAAAACTCCAGTGTAAAACATGACAAACTGATATAAAACGGGTAAAAACTAAACATTTCGGCGCATTAACACTGCTTTGTTGTCATCTGTCCTCATCACTTTTCCCTGAGCTCCCTGATTTCAGTTAAACATTCCTCTGATGTTATTGTGTTATGTGCACTAATGCAGATCCCTAAAAACAAACAACGACATAAAACACACAAACTGGTAGCACAGATCCTCGATCAAGCTGCTGATTTGTTGCTCTGCAGTGTATTTGTGCTGTGGCAGCGGGACACTGTAAACAGACGTTCCCCCAGGCCTCACCTGGCAGCACAGTGAGGAAGGCGCTGCGGAAGCTGTAGCCCATGGTGTTGGCGCCTAAGCAGATGTACATGCCGGCGTCCTCCTCCTTGGCACGGGTGATGAGCAGCTTGTTGAGGTAGGAGCCGTCGGGCCGTGACCACACATCCCCCGTGGGCAGCACCACGAATCGGTGGTCTCCCACCTCGATGGTGGAGTTGTAGCGGCTTTCCTCGTTCGACTCCACGCGTTTGAGCCACTGAATGACCGGCTTGACGTCGCTCCTCACTTTGCACTGGAACGACGTGGTGCCTCCGTAGTCCACCGTCGTGTTGACCGGGTGAGTGCCCGTCAAAATAGGCTTGGAGTTTGTCCTCTCTGCACAGACACGCAGAGAAAAACTGTCAGGACGCAAACAGACATCTTTTGACATGACAGCCCTTGTGTGGACAGAAGAGGTCTTAGTTGTTCATACCATTATTAGCCTCAGGCTTAGAACTTGTAATTGACAGAGAGGGAGGAATACCACATGTAACACTAGAAGTATGTGTGATTAGTTTCCTCTCTTTCTTTGCTCCTGGTTGTACAGCACACATTTCTCATGGGAAGGGGGGCGGGGGGTCTGGCAGACAGCTGGGCTTTAATCAGTTCCAGATTGGGTGGAGGGTCTCTGAGTTGAACAGCCTCTCTCTCTCTCCCCCCTGTGCAAACACCAGGGCACAAGCCCTCGCTCTCAAGCCTGCTTCCTCAATGTGCTTCTCATATACATGATTACACAAGCACATTCATCCATGCAGCGAGGATATGAATAAGACCTGCTGATGGCAATCAGACGTCAGGAGTAGGTAGATCAGAGAGAAGAGTTTTTTAAAGGTTACAGTTCTTCCAACGCTATTCGAATTTCCCGCAGCCATGAACAAAAGATCACGAAAATGATCCGAACAAACAGCAGTAATCATTTAAATTAATGCCTCATCTGTTAGCATGAATATTTCCAGGTGAACATGTTTGGTATGCGTGCCGCTCAGCCTCTCGGTGGGATACTCACGTATGACTTCAACTTTATACGTGGCGTTGATCTCCCCCGCCCGATTGGAGACCCTGCAGGTGTATCTGCCACTCTGATCTGGCGTCAGGTTCCTCAGACTCAGAGTCCACTTCTTCTGACGGCCCTCGCCGACCTCCTGCTCCGTCAGCGGCCTGTCGTCCTTCAGCCACACGATGTCCGGCCGAGGATTTCCACTGGCCATGCATTTGAGCCGGACCGAGCTGCCGACGGGACGCGCTATCACCCTTTTTCTCATCTTAGCGGGCTGGGTGAAGCGGGGACGCACTTTGGGGAGAGAAGAGGAAACATTTGGTTACTTATCAGTGACACAAGCTTACAATTTACCCTAATTCTACAGGAGCATACCAGTATTTTCTCCTAAACTACAAATCATATGTGCAGTACCTTATACTTTTGCTGATCTTTCTCAAAGGCACGCTGTGATGTTTTACATTTTCAAATGTTTTGTTTCTTTCTGTTCCAGACGCCAATTGATTTTTATTCATTTTCCTATGGCATGAAAATCAAATGGCAGATTACTGAAACTTGTTCAAGTCGTCTAATCCATCACAGTAAAACTCTGCAGTTAAACTGCATTACCAAGCAACAATAATGTCACTTTGAGGGAAATTAAATGCAGACACGATGTTTGCTGCAATGGATTCCACAACTCAAACAAGTTTCAGTGGTCGACCAATAGAGTTTCATATCATACAGAGATTAAAGGAAACCAATGGTTGCCTGGAGGAAAAATATATCCAGAAATCTGAAAACACAGCAGCGTGGTTTGCAAAAAATTTTGCTGTTTGTCGTAAATATGATAAAACCTGCAGAAATACTGTTATGATCCTTTAATTTACCACTGCATCACTGACAGCAAGCCAGCAGAGCTCTTACCAAATTTTTCTGACAAGCCGTCAGAGCCGAGGTCAGACTCTGTTCCATCAGCTGTCCTGGGTCCAGTTTTATCAGAACCTGAGTCATCTGTTAACACAGCAGGACAACAGTTACTCAACAGCTGAGGACCAAACAAAACAGCAAGGTGTTAGTTCTTTGGCAGTGAACATGGATAATTCCTGCAGCACAGAGTTCATACTATAAAAAAACAATGGAGCGGCTTAAATAGCAAGCTGTACGTGACGTAAAAGTTGTAAAGGCGGGTGGTGGTACACATTATATGAGGTGATCCAATTGTAGTTGTACTTGTATGAAGATGTGAGGCCATTGAAGATAAGATAATCCTTCATTAATCCCACACTAGGGAGATTTGCAGTGTTACAGCAGCAAAGGGGGCAGTGCAATAGCAAGAGGTATCAGTCTAAAAAGCAAAATATAAATAAGTAAACACTATAACAAGTAAACCAGACAGTGGTTGAATTCACATTATTGCACAAATGCAGTATTGAGCCACATTACAAACTCGAGTTAGTAAGTGGGCCTTGAGTTAAGATTATTTGATCAAAAAACAATTTCCAGGTTCAAGAATGAACTTACATGCTCAAGTACCTTCCTGTTTATACAGGAGCGAGATCATAGGTGTGTGATGTACAGTATGTATGCTGCATTAATAGTAATCTGAAGCATTAAACAGTAATTTACCATCAATCTCATAAATCACTATAAATGCATTTTGCAGTTTGTATGGAAACTGTGCACACTACCATACTGCAGGTATATTCCTACTTTAAAAGCTTGTATTAACTTTGCATCTGAATCTTGTCCTTAATTGTTGTCGGGTCACTGCCACAGCTCTTATGGCAGCGACCCAACACCAAACAGGCCCAGCAAAGTGTTCTTGGCTCTATCTGAGTAAATTTAGCATTTATAGATAGGCTCCTCTGAGCCGGGGGGCATGCTCAGGTCACACTCTGCAGCATTTGGAAGTAATATGATAAGTTTTCATAAGCCCAGTTCCAGCAGACAGCTGTGGAGTTTATGTCACTGGCTGACATCATGCAGCGGAGCTAAGACAAGGCTTAGAGAAAATATAATGAGTGAAACCTAATCGATGGTTTGTGATGCATATCGACTTTTCGAGTTAAGCGCTGATGAATTAACAGAGCAGATCGGGTTCCTCGCCAATATCTGCCACTCTGTGCAGGAGGAGACGTTCAGAAGACGATTATTGGGGACGGCCTGCTGTTAAATGATTTTATATGATACCGCTGAGGTGTCACTTCACATTAGATATTGTAGTCTGAGTCATTCTTAGCATTTCTAACAAACTCGCCAACAAAATGTCAGGGGAAAGAGACAATATCCCGATGTAAACTGTTAACTGTGTGTTTTAATAACAACGAAGAATGGAAAAACTATGAGCCAGTTCTGTACCTTTCGTACCTCTTTCTGATTTCGGTGCAGCCTAAAGCTGGATTTTTCTAGATGCCATTTGGCACTCTATTCCATCTCAGGGTTTGATTGGGTCAGGTAAAGAGACCAGATGTGACTTCTAACCCCCTCGCTCTGCCTCCCTACGAGTCCCCCCGAAACCATCAAAGCTCTCTAGGGTTCTCTGGGTACAAACCCTCCTTTGTTTGTCCCCTGCAGCACCAAGCCCAGCCATGATGTCATGGCTATTTGAAGGGGTTTAACTGGCCAACTATAATAACCCATTCCTTTAAAAAACAGCCTCCACTGGAAGAAATATTTCTCTGTTGCTCACTTGGGCTCTCCACATTCCTCCCGGTTCCTGAACCTCCCAATCCAAACAGAACATGGTCCCACACTGCCGGGGTTTTCTTTTTGACTTTTTTTTTCTGAATCTATTTCCTCTCTACTTTTTGCCGATTCTAGTGAACAATGGCGGCCTTTATACATCTGTCCCGTTAAAGCTAACCCTTACCACTATTGTCTTTGCACAATGTTGGCTCGCTAGACTGCAGACAAGGGAAAGGTATGCCTCCCATATGATTGTTATTTTTGGGAGACTTACAAATAAAATAATCAATGGCTCTAAATATATGAGAGGCCAGTTGTTGTGTACTGAAAAAAACAAGTAAAAGCTGCAACTTATTATGGAATCAGTGATCAAACAAAAATCCTTATACTTTAAATACTGTATGAAATCAAAATGTTCATTATGCCAGGGGAATTTCAATCACAAGAATCATGATTCAAGTGCATGCATATGCAAGTAAATGCTCCACGAGAAAGTATCAAATTGTCTAAAATGCAATCGGCCTCCTTCCACACAACTTAGATCCATTCATGGTCTCGCTACAGTGTTTAGGGTCTGACGCCATCCCCTCCCACTTCATTCACAAATCCAACCACAGGAAACGGGTCACTACACACTCTCTCCCTTGGCCTCCTGTGCCAGCTGAACAGCAGGAAAAGGCCTGATGATTTGAGGTCACAAGGAGCTCCAGATGTTGTTGGGGACACTGTAATGTCCAGGGAAAGTTATGCGCAGTGGCCTTGCATCACTCTCTGGAAATCTCCGACCAGCTACCACATGTGATCAGTCACACACGGGGCAAGTTTATCCAACAGTTGGCCTGACAACGTCTCCAGAGGGGAGCGAAATGAAAAATGTGCTGCAAGAGCCAACGTCTCCATGTAGACATTATGAGCGCTGCCAGCACTGTATTAGCTCTGTAATATATTATCTGTGCAGACATAAACATTAAAACCCAACCCTGTAAATGTTAATATGACAATCCCATGTTAATGCTAATATGAAGCCTGCTATAGCCTGAGCAGCTGAGGACGGAGAGGCTGCTGTATGCAGCGGTCTATCCTGGTGGGGGTGCTGGGAGGTGATGGGGGCCAGTTGTCAAGAGACCACCCCAAACAGGGCCCAAACAGCCAGCTGGAGGGATTGAGGAGGCGCCATGTTGCACTGACTGACCAGATTCTTCAGATAGCTCAGGGGAGGACAGGCTGTCCGCTGGCAGATGGGAGGAGGGATATCTCTACAGCCGCAGTGGAACCCCCCCCCCCCCTACATCACCCTGCAAAACCCCTCACTCTCCTCACCTCCAATCTCACCCCACGTCTTCGCTGTCTCTTTATCTTACTGTCTTTCTTCTGCTTGGCCTATCTGCAGGGTCCCAGGCAATGTTTAAAAAGTTATACTCTCCACATTGGGCCTTGAACTTGAGCAGCTGCCAGTATTTCGTCGACCCTTCTCCCCTGACCGGCACTATAACCAACCGCAGTTGCTTCTCTTGCTTCTCTCCTCTGTGATCCAGTAAAAATAATAAACTGACATGATGGATACTGTATGCGGAGCGATGCTGGGAGCTACCCCTCATTTACAGTATCTCAAATAAATAATCTCTCCTCTGATCTTTCCGAGCAACATAATAGGCCTCCCAGCAAGTCACTACAGTTAACTGCACACAATTAAATTAAAACAGCTAACAATTAGGTGATTCAACGTTAATGGAAAGTGTTGCTCATGATAATTGTGGAGAATTTGGCTGAATTAAGCTTACTTCAATCCTGGAAGTATTTTGACAATGAGACCCCCTAATCTTTGTGGCGAAAAAAGCACCCAGAATGCAATGCAGCACTGATGGAACAATTACCTATAAAAACAAACGCTGTGGTGATGGCCTGCCAGCGCTTAATGGGATGACAGACAAGAGAGCAGAGAGAGGGGAAGGGAGGGGGTATTCTTGTGAGATGCAGACTGGCCATGTAGTATCCAGAGTCGGTCTGTCACGCACTCACTACCACCAGAGGACAAGTAGGAAATGGAACAAACAAGATCAGGATTAAGAGTCAGGCCAGAAAGTCTCTAGGTAACTCCATAAAGGGCAAAAACACGGCTGATAAAAATCTCATGGAAATATGCTTCCAAGAAAGACTCATGATTGAACTTCCAATGGTATTTTTTCCTGAAGCAATCACCGAGTGGGAGTAGAGCAACGCATGCAGTCAGGTTGAACTGATCTCCCGGCGATCCCTGCCAGCTTCATCACGGCAGTCTTAAACTGTTTTCACTGAAGTCTTCATTCTCACTCAGCCGCACTGCAGCAGAAGCCAAGGCAGACAAATTACCTGTCACATAAACACTCCACAGGGGAAAAACTTGTTATCTATCACCAAGATGAATTGGCTAATTGTGTGTGGGTGTAGGCTAGCTTTGATTGATCAAAATCATCATTCTACATCACCCAGCTTTAAATCAATATTTAAAATCCCCAAATAAATTACACTTGCAGGTACAGTATTTGGCTCAACTACAGAGACAAATCCCTGCAGTCAAAGAAACATTTCAACAGCTTTCATTGCTTGAACTTCATATGAAATGTTTAATTCTTTCAACACTTCCATTTCGACTGCTAATTCCACTTATTTCAGCATTTGTAATTCGACTGCTGCTTCAACTACAACCCCAATTCCCCCCAAAATTAGGATGCTGTGTAAACATAAATAAAAAGAGAATGCAATGACTTACAAATGAAGTGTGCCTACTGTCAGTTTTACAATGTGTTCCTGAGCCCATGCACTTATATCCTTTATACAATCATGTGTTTCACAAAGTGGTGAACATTACTCAAAAAAACTCATCTAAAAAAATCCTGATCAAATCTTTAAAATTTTAAAATATGTACCAATGTATTTGGCTGTTTTTTGTCTCTATTCACATTGCCTCCACTCCCCACTTGAAAGAACCTACATTTACTTTGTGGAAAAACATTAAATAGACTTAATCCATCACATCAAAACGCACTCAGACTGATGCACACACACACACACGCACACACACACACACACACACACGCACACACACA